>JAWNNQ010001731.1:0-338267 GCA_035044765.1 Leucophenga montana
ACATATTATATTAACATATAATAAACTAATCTTAATTTAATCTTAATGTCCTTGGACATGACAGATCTAACGGGTGCACTCGCTGAAGCCGCCTCGTTGTTGTTGAATTATCAAGTAAATTGATAGCCAGAATCTTACAGTGCTGATAAAGTTTCTCTATGTATCTGGTGCTATGTCTCTTGATTTCTTCTGCTATACTTGGCATCTGAAGATCGTTATGAATATTGTCATTGCGTATATACCACGGAGCTCGAGTGATTTTCCTAAGGGTGATGTTTTGATACCGTTGAAGTATTTCGATATTTGATACAGCTGCCACACCCCATAGCTGGATGCCGTAAGTCCAGACTGGCTTAAGTATGGCTTTGTATAGTCTGACTTTGTTGTCCAGACTAAGCTTAGATTTTTGGCCTAATAGCCAATACATCCGACGCGTGTTTAGGTCTAATTGCTTCCTTTTCGCCACTATATGGTCTTTGTTTCATTTAGGAATCACCACGCCATTAAATCGTGCCCGATCGTTACCCTTATGTCAAAGTGCGAATAAGACATGGACGGACTTTGCTGCGTTTACTGCGATATTCCACTTGTTCATCCAGTCTTGGGTTTAGTTCAGGGTTTTGAAAAAATTGAGTTGCTGCTTTAGCACTGGAAGCTGTAGCAAGAATTGCTGTATCGTCAGCACATGTCGCTATAGTTACTTCATTGCAGATGGAGTCGGGCATGTCAGCTGTATAGATGGTGTAAAGCAATGGGCCCAGCACGCTTCCTTGAGGCACTCCTGCCTGTATGCTTTTTAACTCAGATGTGGCGTTTTCATATCTCACGTAGAAGCTTCTGTCCTGTAAAAATGATCGAAGAAAGCGGAACTGTGTGCAGGATAATGTCATTTTTATTTTGTATAACAACCCCTTGTGCCATACGCGATCAAAGGCTTGTTTCACATCAAGGAATACGGCCGAACAGAACTGTTGCTCTTAAAAAGAATTTTGAATGACTTCAACGATTCTGTGAACCTGCTCTGGAGTTCCATGCCTTCGTCGAAACCCGAATTGATGGTCGGGGAGAATATCTAGAGTCGGTAGCGCTCTACGAAGAAATATTCTTTCGAATATTTTTGAGAGTACCGCCAGCAGACTGATAGGGCGATATGATGGTAATTCGTTCTCAGGTTTTCCAGGCTTTGGAATTAGAATTACCTCTGCGCACTTCTACTGGCTAGGGAAGTGACCAAGCCTGAAGCATACGTTAAATATTTCCACTATTAGTTCTAGACAATTATCGGGAAGTGCTTTGATCGTTGCTATGTCGATTCCGTTTTCCGGGTTGTAGGTTTTTTCGGGTTGTAGGTTCTAGCTCCCCACCAGTGATTCTTCGCGTTTAGATCACCACCAATGAGAAAGCAGTTTCCCAGTGAATCAAATATAGTTTGAAACATGCTTTGTGACTTGATAACGAGGAGGAAAGTACGCAGCCGCTATTTTAAAGCTACCAGTAGCTACATTTAGTTGTACGGTGCTTACTTGAGCCCAGAGATGTGATATAGATCCACATACAGAAAATTTAATGTTGTTTCTGATAATGATAGCACTTCCACCGCGGGCTGTATTTAACGGGTGATTAGCTGTAATCACGGTATATCTCCGTGTATTTTAAAATGAGAGCGGTCAGTAAAATGAGTCTCCGAAAGTAGAACAATGTCAACGTTGTGAGATTTGATGGAATGTTCGAACTCGAACATTTGTTGGCTGGCGCTGTTAGCGTTCCATAAGATAATTTTAAGGTTTGGATGCTTAGAATACTAGCTAGCAACTAAATTATTTAAGATCTTAGTAGAATAGACAATGGTAAACTATTATCTTAGATGGACCCCTATAACCAATGCCATAGTTAGGATGACTAGTCGCATGTGCAGCTAGCAGAAATTGTATCTAGAGCAACGCTTTTTCATGCATTACTCTTACTTTTTGCCAAACGTCATTGAGATTTACTGTGTGTAGAAATCCAAATAGAAGTAGCAGCATAATTAAGAACGCCCCATTGTTTTGTATGTAGGGATACTTTCCAATGCAGCTGTATATAGTTCGAACGAAAAAGGCCAATACGTCTCAAAGAATCTCCAAACAGAATCTATATTCTTCAAGAAATGACTTTCATAGTAGTCAAGTATCTGAACACTAAAATTAACTTGTGGATTCTGTGACATGCAATCGCTGACATCTGGAAGATGTTCAGAATTTTCAGAATTTAGAATAAGAGAGTTGAAAATGCCAATTCAATCTGCTTGATCTAGCTCTTTAATAATTAAGTTTGCATATCATCCTACTTACACTTAATGCATATTCTGACTTCTGCACTTCTGACTTCACTTAGCTTATGTTAAACGACTTCAATCATGAAGGACTATGTGCACCCTCATTGCTTATTGACCTTAAGCTATCTAACGTTTTTTAGGCATTAGATCACTCCGTGCTGTTACAGTACGTACGAGTACAGTATTCTTCACGTTCAATATCATAAAGTGGGGTTTATTTTCAAAAATCTTTATCATGGAAAGTCTGCATGAAATTTGCCTTCTTAATTTGCCTTTGGAATTTGCTGCTGAAATGAAGATATTTTGCGCTTGCTAATTTTCTTCTTCTTCTTTATTGATGACAATATATCTAAACCGCCAGCGTTTGCGTTTTTGGTTTGACAATTTCCTGTCCTGCTCTAATAGAAAAAAAAAAAAACAAAAATAGAATAATCTAGCGTCACATGCGTCTATTATCATCTAAATCATTGCTCGCAACAAGTGCTCTTTTTTTACAGGCAGTCGGAAAAAAAAACATTTGCGTGCGGACACGATTTAAAATAGAAGCGAAGACACATTTCAACTCTGTTTCTTTTTCAAACAGTCTTGGTTCAATCAACGAGAGTTTTTAGTCTCTCACTTTATGCATTGGTTTACTTGCGACACTATGCAGCTCAAAATTTGTCAAGTGTCTTCTGCTCATGTATGTGTGTTACTTATATTTTAACATATGCACACAAACCACAACCTAACGCAACAACAACAAAAATATACTTAGAGCTTCCACTTGGCTCGTTTTGCTCAGTTGCTGATGCTCAGTTGCTGAGAGTCGATTGAAAGTGTTCCCATCAAGCCATTATCGTAAGAGAGCTTCGCGTGTTTCATTCATCGAGAAGCATGAAATAGTGGACACGAAAGAATCCAAAAGAAGTGTTTTGCTGAGAGAGTGAGCGAGTATGTTTAATTTTTCTCTGTCTTTTCGCTTAGCTGAGAAATATAGAAATATTTGGTTGAGCATATTTTCCGAGCTCTGATCTAAATACGTTAATTACGTTGCTCCAATAACTCGATTATTTCATGTGCAGTGTGGAAGGTGCTGCCATCCAGTTCAACCCACATGCCGTTCAAATACATACCGTCCACTTGAGCCCACAAGAACACCGTCTTCATGTACCTGTAACGAATGCCATTCTCAGTCACCTTATTTTCAAATTAGTAAGGTCCAATCACGTTGGCTGACCAAAATCCGCACCAGATAGTTGCTTGTTGTGGATGCATTTGTTTCACATGGATCACGTGCGGATTTTCTGAGCCTCAAATTCGAAAGTTTTGATTGTTAACGGACCCATTCTGATGAAAATGCGCCTCATCGGTGAAAATGATTTGTTTTGAATCGGGTTTTCACAATGATAATACTTTGTTCAATTGTCTATCGCTCCATTTTTAATAATCGGAACAGTCAAGTCTCAGAGATTCTAATTGTACACAAACGAAATGGCGCCAAATTTAAATCATTCACTCTTGTCGGGACACCCTATATATTAAAATATTGGTCTGCTAACTTTCTGTTCAAATTAGCAGATTAAATCGTTTTTATACCGTTTACATATACGGTAAAAGAGTATACTAAGTTTGTACAAATGTATGAAAGAGACAGAAGAAGGCACGTCAAACCCTATAAAGTATATATAGTATATATATATTATGGATCAGCATAGGAGGACAAGTCGATATGGACGTGTCCGTCCGTCCGTCTGTCTGTTTGAACGAACGGATCTCGGACACTATAAGATGTAGTGACTTCAAATCTGGATATTTAGATTTTTAATTGTTTATTTTATTTTCCCTTACAGATAACAAGTATTAAATAAAATGAAATGCCAACTCCACTTTAAGCGGTAGTCCCCATACAAACCGGGGTTTTGTACATTTTAAAGTTTTTGTATGACAGTTTTATGGTTTTGTAGTTAATTACTCTAGAGTCGCCAAATATTTTGTATATTTTGTTCTTAATTAAGCTAGATATATCAAAAATGGATTAGTTTATATCAACCCTTACAAAATATTCCATATAGACCCAGATCGGACAACTTTAAGGAGTAGCCTCATGCAAATCTGCCCCCTATTTTGCAGTTTTATATGAACTTTTTGTTTTTAATTAATTCTAATATTTTATCTAATTCTAATAAAATATTCCGCGTATATCCAAAAATGTAATCTATGGTTCAAATAAGAAGCATTAAAGAAGTGTATCACGAAGTCGAGCACACTGAACTGCAGTGTTCTTTCTTATTTTTTTTTCTTGCTTAGACACAAACAATTAGAGCAGAATATTTGCTTTACAAAAATTCCCACATTTAAAAATGTATTACGTCAAATCTTATATAGAATTCTAAAGTTAGCAGCCAAAGCTGTTTTTGTTTTTTAGACACGAGCACAACATTTTTAATTAAAACAAATAATTAACACATAATTAACACAAAATTTTAACATTGATAAATATTTGATTTTCTCAACTGGATCTGTTAACTTTATTGACATCACAACGCCCACCATAAGAGGGGCTTTATGTCTCATTTAAGCGCATTTTTCAAGACTGTTTAAATACTTAAACAAATTATTTTTTTTTTGTTTTGTTTTGTTATAAAATTCGAATTACTGCAAGAGTGCAGGATATTTCACATTTTTCATAATCAGCAAATTGTTTTCCCCTTCATTGCTTTTAGAGCAGATCAGAAAATAGACAAAGCAAAAATTCTAGAGGTGCGAGAGGTTGAAATATAGTTTCATCAAAAAGTGAAAAAAAAACCAACAGGAAAATAAACAGCAAAAATACCATATTAAAATGAAAATCTATTCGACAGATGAGACAACTCTGGACTCAAAAATGACAGAGTATCAAAAGTTCGACAGAAATAGTGTATTTATCTATATTTTTATGGTGTTTTGCATTATTTCTTTACACAAAAAGTGTACTAGTGTACAAAAAAACAATAATGAATAATACAAAGACAATTGCTTTGCCATGTCATGCGCAAATGGTGAATATAATCAATGCATGCATTTTTAAAATGCTTTTATCTATTGATTCTTTATATTTTAATAAAAACATAAACAAAAGTCAAGTGTGACCTATACTAGTAGATGTGAAAAATGTTGCTGAATGAATATAGCTATCCCTTTCGCAAGTCTCTGTCGTATTCAAAATCCCAGAGCATGAAGGGCAAAAAAAATTTGCTTATTGTTATTCGTGTGTCATAAGGCTATAAGGAGGGTTACATGCTAGGTATCGTTTGATTCAACTTGTGACTGCGAAATGGTATAAGGTATAATATTTTTATATATCCGGTATCCGTTCATACTCCAGCAATATTGAAAAAAAACCCGCTCACTTTTGAATTTTTGTATGAAAAACTTTTGAATTGCAGTCAAACTAAAATGAAACTTCACTTAATGGCTTCTTATGGAGACGCACGCTGCACATGGATGGACGCTGCACATATGTGTTTACATATATCTTACCTACTGGGGTGGCCTTCATAGAAACCACTCGCTCACTTCTGTCTTTTTGTACAAAATTTACTTTATTGCAGTCACTATCAACTAAAAGTTTGCCATGGTGACATCTCATGAACGAACACTTTAGATAAATATGAAAGGGTGGCCCAATTTTAGGGGTAGCCTCTATACAAACTTACCACCCAAATTTATGTTCTTAGGTTCTATAAATTTTATTTTCTTATAACTGCTAGGTATACATTTTGTTTTTGTAGTTAAATTTTTATTAGTTTTTGTTTGAATTTAATTTTGTTTAAGCATTTAAGCACTTTATACAAACTATCATTCGTGAAAGAAGCTGGGATTCGAACCATGACCACCAACACTGAAGCACAAACTATGAGCATTTCAGCTATCTCAGCTTACAAGCACACAATCCATCGACTTGGTAAATTGCAGGTACTGGGTTCTTTTTGATCTCTGAAAATACGAACATTTACAAACATATAAAAGCAAACTTTTTGCTTTTTTAACAACAAAACAAACTTTTTTTTTCTCAAACAAAAACTTTTTTTTAAATTTAAGATTGTTTTTTCTTAATCTTAGAAATTTATTTATTAAATTGCTTTTGCAAGGTTAATGTAAAACATGTTTTCATTACAATAACTTAAAAGTGTGTGTTTAGGCTTGTAGTGGGTTTGCATTAGGCGTGACAAACCGTGCAAAACTTCAAATTGCTTGCTTTTTATAGAATAATAAGAACAATATTTTATTTACAAAAACCTTAAAGTGGGTTGTTTCATTGTATAAGGACTCTCCCTTGCAGAAACACGAACGATGGGAATGTTTTCTTCATACCAAGTTTACGCATCCTGTACTTAAAGTCGTTCTGTGACTTTAAACGCCAGTGAGTCGAGCATAATCTAATCGTTTAAACAAAACAGATGATAGATAGTTAAATAATTATAATTATATACTATTTCGAGAAACATAACATGTGTAACATATACGTGTGAATGGCAAAACAATACATAAATATTTCTCTTGAACATATTCATAGGATGCCTTCTCTTAACTATTTTAAATGTTGTCTAACACAAAGTTTCTTTATGGTGTCTTGTTCGTGTATGCAACAATAAATAAGATATTTTTAAGATTTCATGTATCGAAAAATAGAATCATAGAATAGAATTGTATTAATATGTTGCTAAGTGCTTGAAAAGTTTATCAAAATTCCCATATATTATCTCTTTTGTTCTCTTTTGTGTCTATCATAAAATGTATTTCATAATTCTGAAATATTCTTAAAGTTGGCCTATTTAATAAATTTTTTTTTTCATTTAACCAATGTATATATTTAACAACAATTTAGCTTATTAGCTTTTGTTTGCTTTGGACCAAGGCAACTGCCAAATGTGTACTTAGATGCATACTGAAGCAACTTGCTTAAGCACGTTCACAACTAATTAGCGCTAAGCAAGACAGTCAATAAGTTGTGGTTTCAAAATATATATTTATGTATACAATACTATACTACTATTATAGTATATGCTATGCTATATGTATTTTGACAGAGCACAAACATGCAACACATTAAAAGTACATTAGTCCGTCCAATATTGAAGTAGGTACTTTTGTATTGCAAAGTTAAAAAGTTTGTAGAGAATTCCTTTTTTTCTCAATAAAGCTATTAGCAAAAACAAAAACATAAAAATAAGAAAAGAAAATTAAAAACTTCGGTGAAATCGAAGCTTTAGTACTCTACACACTTGTAATAAAAGTAATTCAATCTTTAATATTGATGAAAATTCACAAAAAAAAGGCATTCTAAATTGAAGTTTTAAATTCTTGATTTTTGCCGAAAGCGTTCTTCAAATTTTAGGCGCGATTCCTACTCATTTTTTCTTAAATCAAGTAAAATAAAGAAAAACGGTATCTTAGGTGGTACCGAAGTTTTAATACCCTTCTCATGAATTTTCAAGTTGTGAACTCGGCACATGTAAAAAAAAATATTTGTAAAATCCAACAATGTGGGATATAAGTTTGTAGCCTAAAAGTGTCACCCCTTCTTGATAAGTATGTGAAGTTTTCCATAGAAAAATGTATCAAAAACTGGCGGACCACACTCATTAATATATATGTGAAGAGGCCATTCATAAGAAGACACCATGCCAAGAATTTATATACTTTCTGGGGTCTAGAAACAACAACAACAAATTCTTGAAATAAGTATGATACTCTAATTTTGAGAACAATCATGTACTTAAGTCAAGTAAAAAAGTCAGTCTCACTCTCTTTGAGGCGACAGTAAATGAGAAAAGAAATTGCTTGTGATTTGGCAGTACGAGTTGGGTGTCTGTTAGCCGAAGTAGCTAAGATGATGCGACTTTGCGCTCAGCACCGTTGAGAATAGAAATTTCCTTCACCAAAGAAAAATGACAGTTTTTGTGGAATAAATTAATAACTTAAAGAATAAACCAGGTTTTTGGGTCTAGTTTTTTTTGTTAATAACCTACTTCAGTTATGGAGTGTTTTGGACCCTCGTCCCACCTTAAAATTTTTTTTTAAGTAGTAATTGATTTCCATTTGTATCAAACTACAATATATTTACTTACTTACTTACTTAGGTGGCTTTACAACTGTGTATCGGTCAAGGCCGTACGTAGGAAAGCGCACCATACGGTGTAGTTTAGTGCGCACCGGCGCTAGTCGCTGGCAGTGCGGAGCTTCTTCAGTTCATCATAAACCTGATATAGCCATCTTAAGCTCGAACGTCTTCTCTGACGCCGTCCAGCCTTTAGTGCTTGAGCTTCGGGGTTCATCTGGATGAGTAGACCAGCCCAGTGCAGCCGTTGGAATTTAATGCGATGAACTAAGTCCTAAACTCGACGCCAACTCTAAGGGTAATGAAACCCCTACGAAGAATCTTTCTCTCTCTCTTCTAAAGACGCTGTATCCGTTGATGTCAGGGTTCATGCTTCTGCGCCGTACATCAGGTCGGGGATTATCAGTGTCTTATAGATTATTATCTTCGTACTTCGAGAGAGGGCTCTGCTTCTAATTTATTTGCTAAGCCCAAAGTAGCAGCTGTTAGCAAGCATGATTTTTCGTCTTATCTCATGGGTGACGTTTTTGTTGCTGGTAATTTCTGTTTGGGAACAGAAGGTTGACGAAGTTTTCTACAACATTGAAGTTGAAATTCTCCATTCTCCATTCTTACCCTCATTCACCGCTGGGCCTTAGAGACGTGGCTGTTTCTCAATCTCCGAGAACGCCCTACTAACTCGCCGTTCGTTGGTGCCGATGATGTTAATATCATCAGTATATGCGAGTAGTTTTACTTTCTTATGGAAGATCGTGCCCGACCGTTCTACATATGGGTAGTGGCGTAGAATGTACTCCATCAAGAGATCAAAAAAGTCGCACGATAAAGCATCACCCTGCCTGAAACCTCTCTTGGTAGCAAAGAGTTCGGAGAGGTTCTTTCCTACTCTGACGACGCTTTGGGTGTATGATAGCGTCATCATGCAAAGGCAATTCAAGTTCAGATAGGGCGTTGAAGAACTTTGTTCTTATCGGTGTGTGGAAAACGGACTTATAGTTTACAAATATGTGGTGTGTGTCTTTGTTGTACTCACGGGTCTTTTCTATGAATATAGTATTTATGTGGTGAAAATATATTTTAGCAGTGAAAACGGGTATAGAACTGATAATCTATAATAAAATACATTACAGCAGTTAATTGATATGGGTTGTGTCTATAACACAAATCTTATGTTACTCCGAGGTTGTTAATTGCGTGATTCAGTAGCATTTTCTCTAAAATAACCAACTGAAAGAATTGTATCTTCCATAAATTGGTTCTATTTTCTATTTCGACGCTTTCTGACGATTCATGATACTTACTGTAGCATCTTCTTGCAAAGCAATTAATCGAACTGCGGTATGATTTAAAATGTTTTGAAGACTGTCTTCGCATCTGCACTTCACTACTTAACTTTTTGCTTTAAATATCTTTTATAGCACAAAATTACTTCTTTTAATTATCGGATTTATCCTTTAAAACATGTCTTATGATTTCGGTCCCCAGACCGTTTGTTCTCTTAAAAATTACTATTTCAATTCACAAATATTTGTACATATAGAACCTACTCCTAGCTATAGTCTTGCTTAGCGAGCGTATACACATATGTGGCGATCTGGGCCGTAGAACTGATTGCCAAAGATAATTGTAAGATAATTATAAAAAATAAAATTGGGCGTATAAAACCGTTTAGAAAAATCAGGTCCGACAAACTGACGGACGCATTGAATCTTCTCGTTGATATGAAGAAGAATTTATATATTTACTTTATTGCGTTACAAACTTCACAAAAAAAAAAGAAAACCTAGTAAAACTAACTATTTACACTTTGATTTAACAATTTTTAGCAATGGTTTTGCAGCAAAGGATAAAATATTTAATTTAAAGCGCGTACACTTTCATACACTGTCATATTTGTTTAGCTGTTTAAGTATGTTTTTGGTTGATTTAAAGTGATTTATATTTAATTTAAATATTTGCATAGTAAAATTAAATATGATCACCGTTATTTTTGCAATGCGTTTCTTGTCTGTGTGTGATAATACCATTTTCACATTTCATGCGAAGTGTATCAAAAGAAATCTTGTACGCAACGTGACAGCTTAATTAAAAAAAATAAATATCTCAAATCATAGCAAAGCAAAGCAAGTTCATTGGTTTGTTCTACGTGCAATGACATCGCTTCTATATCCAGCAGCCGCGCAAGCGCAGATAGACCAAGTGACTAACTATTGCTACGACAAGCCATGAACACGAGCGGAGCAAAGTAGTGTGCAGAGCAGAGCAGAGCGCAAGGTTAAAATAAATATTCGAGAACAAATATTAGAATGATGTATTTGCTGCGTGCGAGATTTGCTTTACCAATTTTTCTGCTGAGATACATTTATAGATTTTTTTTTTTTTTATATTTTTTCTATTTATTTTTTTTGTTAACTGCTCGCTTTGTACTTGACTTGCAATTGCGTCATTGACTGGCTGAATTGTGTCTAGTTGTGTGCGTGCTGCTACAACTTTCGATTTCAATTTCAGACATAGCAGACAAGCAGAGCGACAGATTTTGTTAAACACTTGAAAATTGTTATTTCAATGAATTAGTTGCCAGTTAAAAATACACACAAATTGCGTTTGAAGTGCTTGAGCACTGACAGACATCAGCAGCGGCAGCAACAGCAGCTGCGAGTATGTGGAAGAGTGGGCGCGCTTTGGAAGCAGGGAAACAACTGCAGAATGACTTGCAGCAGAACTTTTGGCAAATACTTGACACAATTGCTGCTCAACACTGCTTTACTGCACTCCATAGATATGCACGTTGCTGAACTCATCATCATCATCATCAAAAGCAGTAGCAACATGCAATAATTTGATAATCGTTGCTGCAACAAATTCTCAACAAGCTTTCAACAAGAACGCGCATGTCCAACTCAGCTGCTTAGCAATTCGCAGCCTCTTTTTATACACTCTACACAGATTAATGTGGAGAGTATATAAACTTGGATAAGTAATTTGTAACAACCAAGTGGTAAATTGAAAGACAGGTTGTTTTTTTTTACAGCTTAAATTTTGCGACAAAGTTTAAACTGTCATAAATTGTTCAAATCTGGCAACGCTATATTCATTTGTGCTCATTTTGATTGGCCATTTTATCAATTTATTTCGAGAATCGTGTTTCAGTTTGGGAATGTTAACGTCCTTTTTACGGACGACATAATCGTCCATCCGAGCGACTAATGCGATGGATCGTTTTCGCACCACGTATACTCTTAATGATAATACGCAACCTCAAAGTACAGTGCACACCCAAGAGACAATTGCTGCTGTAGAGCGTAGTATTGAGGAGAACTCGAATGAGTTGATCCGCCATCGATTTCCTGTTTTGTGAGGTTTCATCCATACGGCGTTTGAGGCAGCTGATTCGAGAAATACCTTATGTTTGCTTTTCAGTTTTTTTTTTATGTTTTACCATCTTTTTAACCATTCGTATCAGTTTGTCCTGTTGTTTGTCTGTTCTTTGCAATTGTCCTTTTAATTATATTTGACTCGTACATAATTCAATTTAATTTTAACGCGAGGAGATCACCTTATGTGCCTTCCTGTACATTGAGGGGGGGCTTTTGACAATACGAGTCACGCGACGCTATGTAACGGACTAGTACCTAGGGGAGCAGACCCAATCATTGGATACATTCTTTATTGAGGACGAGAAAGGATGAGACTAGCGTGAATTGTACCACCATCAGGGTTACAAACAATTGCGAGTTACCCACAAGGGGGGGGAGGAATTTCTCCCTATGGAGCATAGTTCTTAGACAGCCTACTATGTAGACTAACCGAGAATGGCATATGATGCCAAGGGTATGCAGAGACACTCTGTGACATAATCAAGATCACACAAGATTGGTGGGGTGTGGTAGCGCTTAACATCAACCCTGCCAAAGTGGTCATTGTACCATTTACTAGTAAGCTCAAGCTCCCTAGATTAGAGCAACAAGCATCAAGGTTAAATATCTGGGGGTAACACTAGACAGCAGGCTAGAAATGGAAAACACACATGGACGAAACCATAAGGAAATGCACAAAGGCAATACTTGTATGCAGGAAGCTGACCGGAAAATCTGGGGGGGGGGGGTGCAACCCGAAGAACATGCTTTGGCTTTATAACGTAAAACCACCGCTACTATATGGCATAGTCGATTGGGGAGAGAGAGAGTAAACCAAATGACAGCCACTAGGACGCTCAACTTCCTACAAATACTAGCGTGTTTATGCACCATAGGCGCGTTGGTAAGCAATTCTGGATTTGATACAGCTTCGTCTAGAAATCGAACAAAGAAACACTCCTAAGACTATAAATCGATGGAAACAAAGTTGCAACGGAGATCTGGCAGAAACGTCTCCATACATGGACAAAGGGTGCATCCCTGTCTTTGACATAGGCTGAGGGCAGTTCATCTAACTCAGTAGGAGAGACAATACAATATTCCTCCGAATTTATTAGATAATCGGAAAACATTCCGATGACCAGAGACACTGATTAAGGTTATGATTAAAGTGGTTCTGATATCTGGTTCAACAATTTTAAATTGGTTTCCAGTGCGTCGACCGATTTAATGCTCTGTCAGAAATAACGTTTCTCAGATACGTAATTGTAAGAACCTCCGTTTGCAATATGATACTTGCCATTCTACGCCTGCGCGGACTCATTAATAAAGAAATTGAAAAATCATGCACTTAAGCCTGTAAAGAATAATAATATGTACATATATGGGAGAAGAATTTAGCCTTAGTAAGTGGTCCATATTAAAAGATCATCAGTTTTGTTTTTGAGAAGTTTATTCTAAATCACATTTGTCTGTTAATATAAGGACAGGTTATTTATTGATTCTGAAGATCACACAGTGTCCTGTGTGTACTTTCCTTTGTTTAGCAAAGTATAGAAACGTTTTTAGGGTCGGACACTAAATGCCAGCCACTCAATTCTATAGATCTCAGCACCATGTTGACTATTGAGTTCCATAGAAGTGGGAAAGTTGAAGACAGCTATTAAGAAAAGAAAATTGCGCCGAGGAGGAATATAATTTTTTCGTTGTTTCTTTACCTTAAATGCGGTTTCAGAGAGAGAGAGAGAGAGAGAGAGAGAGAGAGAGAGAAAGAGAGAGAGAGCGACAGATGGATAAAAAACAATTGAGTTGGAATTCAGAATATTCTTTTTCGAGATAAAAAATTGTGGTGGAAAACAATCTTCTTTGGTGAATATGTACATTTTCAAAAGAAAAATGTTTTCGACAAAAACACTTTTCTCATTTTTTTTCTGGAAAGTTATGAATATACTCCTTAATAAGCAATCTTATCACATTGCATATGAAGTGTATCAATGCTTCGGTAATATCGAAGCAAATATGTTGTAAAAAGTTGTTGGATATTTTTTTTTTGTTGCAAGCGAGTTGCAATATTTATTAAACTAAAATGAATTCGCAATTTTTAAGCGTATCGGTTTTTTCATTTGACTTTGATATAATTTTTTTATCTTAGAATTTTTTTGCTGCGCGCGTGTTGCACTTGAAAAATGATGTCGTTTGACCGACGCGCATACAAATCTCAAGTTGTCATGGAACCAGCGACTACAGTGGGAACTACCATGTACAGTCCAGCCGTTGTTGACAGTTTTAAAACACACTAATGGCTTCTTAATGCTGCCAGTGCTGCTTATTGCACCACCAGCAGCAGCAGCAGCGGCAAAAAAACAGATTCAGATGAAAATTATATTTACTCGATTTTTCATCTTTTTTTCGTTTTCACATTTTTGTTTTATTGCATTTTTAACAAATAATTTTAAAGCGTTTTTCGTTTGTCATAGTAGAAGTAACTATCTTAGTTCAGATCATTACGTCTGTGTGTCTACAACAATTATCGTTTAGAAATTTAACTCAGCAAACGCCCATTGTTGATTGTTCGTTGGGATTTTTGTTGTTTATCTCGCAATTGAAAGTAATTTCAGTGGTCTTGAGGGTCAACTTTAAAAAGTAATTAAGCGTAGTTTGGGGGTAATTAAAGTCATTATGCAATACGAATTTATACTTTAATTAATGACGTTTGTTATGCAAGAAGATCTTGGAACATTTTTTTGATTGCTTTGTTATACGAAATATGGCAAACGATTAAAGTGAAATAAGATTAATCGAATTGTAGTGCTACTAAACTAAAGTAGATATATTTGTGTATGTTTTGATTCGCACATGAATTTTGTATGCCCAGTGTACATAATCAGTACTCTATTGTGTACTCATAAAATAATTATCAAATTTTCTGATAATTCCAACTTCTGGCAAAGGGATTTACTCATGATTGTCACTCAAGCATTCTCATAGAAAACGTGCTTAAATACGGTCTAATATTGCAACTGTTAAAATTTTCCATAAAAATATTACTTTGTGGTCAAATGAGACCTCAAGAAGTTTGCGAGCTGTTGGTTCGTGCCTGTTGATGTCTGTCTAGTTGTATCCTGGCAGACGTCGTTCTTCTTTTCCTCTTGGCTCTCCTTTCCTTGCCACACCTTCCCCCTGTCCCTACTACTATAAATGTATGTTTCGAGAGAAATATTTATAGTTTGGCGTTGCCGGCATCAAACACAAAAAAAATTAATTTTTAAATATTTCAATTAAATACAACTACAAATAAATATTACTCGTGCTTATTTAATCGCTGTATCTCGCCCCTGACGCTTGCATTTACATTAGTGAGCTCCTACTCAAACATTCTCTCGCTCTTACGCTCTTAATGTTCGGCTTGTATATGTGTTTGTGTGCGCAGCAAGTATTTACGCATATAAAATGTAACAACAACAAAAATCTACAAGAAAATAGTGGTAAAGCAATAACAAATAACAACAACAGCTACAGGAAAAGCAGCCACAAGTACAACAATAACAAGATCGTATATGACGTATAGCCGCACCCTGGCATATGACATATAGCCGCACCCCCGCGTATTAGTGACGCAAACACACACACACATACACATTACTATAGCTTTCACAAGCCAATGCTTCACATACAAGACGCCTTCAGGCGGAACGTGAGGGGCATGACTCCTTCGTATTTGGCGGTGTTCATCGATTTAATAGACGTTATCACGTCGAAAACTAAAAACTGAAGAGAAAATGCAAAAAAGTATCATTTATTGTCGGAAATGGTTGCTGCCACAAACAAGTGAAATAAAACATCTGATTTTTATTTTGCGCGTTTAAAAACACTGATTACTATTTTTTTCAAAAATTCACAACACTGTTAACACATTGGCTTGCAAATCTAACACGAAATAGAAAAGTAACTATTTCCGAAAATGACGCGAGACATTTGTTCATGGTTACACGTGGTTGCGCGTCTATCAGAGCAATCTGACATAAATATAAGACCGTCTGACCAGGTCTTTATACTAGTTTTAAATTGTTTAATTGTGGGTTTGTCATAATTTTTTGTTGTATGATGTGGTATATAAAGTTTATTTTTATACAGTGTCCCCATAACATACAATAGGAAGCACAACAGACAACATAAACTATACATTCAGTGTGTTTATTAAAGACGTATAGAACTCTAAATTTAAACAAAACACAAATATAAATTAAATGTGTAATATGGCATTATTGATGGAAAATTATTTCGGCAAATGATGCAAACTAGAGGTCCAATTTTCCACCACCTTTTCATTTAAAACGGTATCTCACGATCGATGCTAGCTTGTGCACATAGATCAACGATTTCAAGTATCTCCACAGAAACTAGTACAGCGGTATCAGGTCACATAATCTATGGGTTCAGGCCTTGGATCCGTTTCTGAAGATAATGCGCTGAATAATTTCGAAACATTGTTAAATCGTATATCTTTCCATGATGAAATGGTGATATGGTTATTTTCGTGAACCTTACTGAACATTTTTGTCAAAAATTGTTTGAGGTTTTCATATGGCAACAATAAGGTGAAAGTCGCAGATGGAAAACCCTATAGAAACTTAAAAATAATATAGAAAAACAAGAAAAACAGTGGTAACGAAGTTTTAATAGCATTCACATGAAGTTTCAAGCTGTGAATTTAGTTAGGAGAGCAAGTTAGTTGGAGCCTACTTCAAAGTGGGCGTGACGCGCTCCTTGATAATTATGCGAAGTGTTCGTCCATATGAAGCCACCATGTCAAGTTAATTTTGCCTGAAATGATACATTTTTTCATGAAAAATGCAGAAAGTGGGTGGTGGGTTCCCATGGAATGCCGGTAAAATGGAGAAATTACATATATTGCTCTATATGTAAGGCGTTCATTCATAAGAAACCACTATTTTAAAATTTATGTTGTTATTTAATGTAATAAGAAAGTTTTCATAGAAAATTCAAAAATTGGACGGTCAGTTTCTATGGAGGCTACCCCTAAAAGTGGGCGTGATACGCTTTTTGATATTTATGTGAAGTATCCTTCCATAAGAAGCCACCATGCCAATATTGCAGGTGATATTGAAAGCAATAAAAAATGTTCATACAGAAAGGCCAGAAATGGGGGCCACTTCAAAAAGTGGGAGGATCACTTCCATTGATATACATATATGTGAAAGTCCCTTCCTTTCGCATTTCAAGTTTTAAAGCGATTTTGGCTGTAAATAAAAAAATATTTCATACAAAAAGTCGAGAGTGGGTGGATGATTTGTATGGGGACTAGCCTTAAAAGTGGGCATGGCATGTCAATTTTGATAAACTGCAATAGAAAGAACTCCATGTGGTAACTTACAACCGGCAAGCTCAAAAGTTGGTGCCCGAAAAATACGCCACAACATCCAGACAAACATACATATAGACAGACGGACATGGCTAGATCCACTCGTCTCGTCGTGCTGATCAAGAATATATATTTACTTTATGGGATCTACGATGTCTCCTTTGATGCGTTACGAACTTTCAGCCAAACTAAAAGTAACATTTCCCACTAAATGTGAATGGTTTAAAAAAAATAAATGATTCGATTAACCTTAATTTCGATTATTCATGATGAGCTCTGTTTTGACCATCATGTTTAATTGAAGTCTATAAATATTCTGATTTTCGTATCTGAGTTGTGTGAATAGAATAATAGTAAATATATCAGGAAAAGAATTGCTATACATTCAGTATAGAGTCTGTATCTAGCCAAGTGGTGTGCTTTATTTCAAGATATGCCATGCCAGCTAAGAAAATCGCTCGGAAAACTGTGTACAACTTTATTTGCTTAGTCCCGTGCAAAATATATCGCATGCGATACTTTTTGTTAGCAGCTGCAGATATTAACTTTTCTGCTGGCTTTATCTTTTAGTTCGTGTTTTTTTTTCTTCTTTTTTTTTTTTTTTTTTTTGGTTTGCTCAGTAGTGGTTTTTATTATTTTTGTTGTAATATATAAGATCGGGTTCAAGTTTTCGGTGTCTGCATTCAATTTTTGTTGGTGTCGTCAGATATGCGAATACATATGTCTGCATCATTTTATACTCCATCGCCCACCTCTGCACAAGTTAAACTGCTTTTTATGCGTTGTCGGCTTCAAGGTCGTTATTATTGGATTTCAAGTTCTTTTGCTATCGTACTATAAAATATTTAGTATAAGCTTGGTATGAAAATATTGTGTATCAGTCTGCGATTTATATGCTGACTTTTGCTCTATATCACGCTCAACATTGAAACGTTCAGATTTGTCATCTGCACATGTATCTGATTTCCATATATTTCAAAAGAAAAAGAGTTGAATGGCAGCAATTTATTTGTTTATTTTATAATCCGATCTGTTCTGGTTTTCACTTTCGGGAAGATTGTGCGAAAGTGAATTCTATAAGAATTTCGCAATGTACTAAATTCACTTGAGTTTGAGCACATGAATTTCATATTACTCCATGCGAGTGCTTTAAAATCACAGAAAATTTTACATTTTGCCGAATTCACCTTCGTAAAATCTTTCCGAAAGTGAGAACCGGATTATTTATAATAGAAATTCTTGAATGTAATACTTTTCTTATGATTCTGTTAATTGGCCCAAAAGGGCTTTAGGAATAAATAAATAAATATATAAAATTTCTATTTATTATCTATCTCCATCAGATCCCTGTTTGTATATAATGCGCTTTGCCAATCGTTTGCAATTAGACGTTAAAACGCACGAAGTATCCATGACAGCGTTACGCATAGTACAGCGTATGAAAAAGGATTCCATGCATTCGGGTAGACGACCTACAGGCCTGTGTGGAGCCGGTAAGTTGGCATACTGAAGAAGACTGAGTTTTATATATTAAAAGCATATTTTAAACAATTTTTTTTTACAGCACTTTTAATTGCCGCACGCATGCATGACTTCAATCGCACAATTTTCGATATAGTGGGTGTCGTAAAAATACACGAATCAACATTAAGAAAACGTCTCTCTGAATTCGCAGATACACCTTCGAGTGGTTTAACGCTCGACGAATTTATGACCGTGGATTTAGAGCGCGAACAAGATCCGCCATCATTTAAGGCAGCACGTAAAAAGGATCGTGAACGTATAAAGGATGTAAGTTTGAGCTTAAGTTATGTTTTTTACAAACTTTATTTGTGTCTTATTGAACTAATTACCAACTATTTTTCACAAAGATTGTAGAACAAGAGCTCACCGATTTACAGAAGGAAATCGATTTACATTTAGAGAAAGATTTGGATAAGAGTACAAATACAGTATTGCGACGTTATATGAAAATCGAAAAAGCTGGCAGCAGTGGTGACAGTAAAGCAACAGCAGACATAACGAAAAGCAGCATCGCTAACGAATCGGAGGATACTTTCGTTGATAAGGTCACTATGGATGCTATTGAAAAATGTATTAGCGGCAATACGGATGAAGAGCCAAGTTCATCCAAAGCTATAGATGTAACAAGAAATGTTGAAATGGGAGGTCTGCGACCTGATCTTGAAGCCATGTGTCGCATTACCGAATCCGATCTGGCGCGTGTTGAGCGTGAACAGGAGTCTGTAGTCGATGATCTTTTGATTGATGATATAAACGATACTGAAATCGATCAATATGTACTAACAGATGATGAAGTAAATACGAAAAGGTTTATGTGGAAATCTTTAAATGCGGAGTATCTTAAACAGTCTCAAGAAAAAGAAGAACGTTTGGCCAAAGAACGGGAGGAGGGTAAACCGGAGAAAAAGAAACGTAAACCAAGAAAGAAGATGATTGGTCCATCTTCAACGGCAGGTGAAGCAATCGAAAAAATGTTGCAGGAAAAGAAAATCTCAAGTAAAATTAACTATGAGATATTGCGTACACTTACCGAGGGTGGAGTGTTGCAAAATGACGAGACTGAAGTGGCTGACCCATCGACTGCCGTACAGTCAGTGGTGCAAAAGGATATGTTGGAATTGCCAGCAATTGTGGAAGATGGACCGATAAAATTAAAAAATGGGTAAGAAAATAGTTTGAAGTGTAATTTTTGTTCAATTTAACTCATTCTTGTTTTCTTTTCTTTTTATTACCAGGCGTACAAAAGCTGCGTATACCATTGGAGGTCCAGCTGCTAAAAAGCAAAAATTGGAAATGGGTTTGCCTGTAGCGCATGAGGCGTCCCCTACGCCTAAAGTAGAGGCTGAAGTCGTTGAAAATGGTAAAATGAAAAAGATTATTTGTGCTATAAGCTTATTCGCTAGATATTTTAGTAATACAATTTGATGAACTTAAGAGAGCATAAATTCATTCAAGCGATGAGATTTTTCTATATCTAAAAAAATGTTAAGAGAACGCATGAAAACTTATTACTAATAAAAATGGGTCTAAGGGTCTCTATTTCAACTGAATCTATGTATAGTATTTTAAAAGGATTAACTTAATATACATCAAATTTGTTATTTATAACTTAGTTAACAACAAAAATATGCCAAAATATGAGGCAGGTTTGAGAAGGGTGCTGTCCCTTATAGTGGGTTGGGCAAGTTCAGTTTTTACACTGTATCTGCTTATAGATGCTTATTCATTTGAAGCCCTTATCTCTTATATTCAACAAAATCTTAACGTTCATACGGACTGTCAGATGGACTCAAGAACCGACGAACTTCTCCATATCAACACGACTAATGGTGCTGATCAATATAGATTCTTTTTGGGGTCTGTCACACCTCCTTTTGAGTGCTACTTACATTTACACAAATATAATACACTCTTTCACCCTGTGGGTTGGCACAAGGTATAATAAATAAAAAAAATTCTATAATAATATAACAGAGTATTACTTTTGTGTAAAGAGTGACCCAATGAACAAGTAATTCAAAACACCGTAAAAATATATTAAAAAGCAAAAAGTTCGCTTTCGTTGAGTTCAGGTTTGTGAGTTTAGGTTATCGTAAGTTAAAGATAGGTGTTCCTCAGGGTGGGATTCTCTCTCCTCTCCTCTTCTGTTTAACTTTAATTTGGCAAAGATGCCTCTTCCCCCACCCCATATAAAACTAGTGACCTATGCAGATGATTGTTCAATCTTATCCTCGGTCGTGAATGTCGCTGATATCTGTGCGAGAATTAACATCTAATTGGATAATTTATTAAATTTTTTCAATGCTCGCAACCTTAGGCTTTCAAATCATAAGTCATCTGCCTTCATTTTCACTTCCTGGACTAAGGAGGTGAGGATGGAACTAGATGTCTTTGTTAGAGGTCTAAGGATTCCTACAGTTCAGTACCCGATAATATTAGGAACTATATTTGACCAATTGCTTTGATTCTCGGCTCATGCCACCAAGACAAATAATCGTCTCAAGTCGAGAAATAAAGTGCGGAAAGCGCTTGCCATATCTTCTACGCTTCTACGCTCTTATAGGGACAATATCATATTAGGTGGAAGACCACCACCTATTAATGAGAGCGAAAAACATCTCCCTCGTAGCACCAGGACGAAACTTGCACAGTTAAGATCCGGATGGAGTAATATGCTCGAGTGCTACAGGGAAAGAATTGGGATAAGCAATACAAATTGCTGCCCCGAATGCGGTCAATCACCGCATGATACAATTCGTTTGTTTAACTGTCCGTCCCATCCGACTCAATTGAGCCCTTTAGACCTCTGATTGCAATCAGTTGATGTTGCTTTTTTCCTGGACCTTGACACCTAAGGTGGCATTTCGGTCTATCTTTCTCTTATATTCAAAAATCGCTTTGCACAATACATTCCATTCATAATATAAGAAATTGTGTATATATTTTTCCTGATGCGGCTCAAACGAAGCTGCTAAAACAACAACAACAACCGTAAAAAAAAATATATAGATAAAGATACTATTTTTGCAGCGTTGCCTTATCTTTCGCATAGATGCTCATATATACAAATATGTTATTGTTCCTAATTTTTGTCCACCTGGCTTCGTTCCACGTTTGATAACCATTCGCACCTGCAGAATTTTTGCTTTGTCTATTTTGTGATCTGCTCTAACAAAAATGAAGGGGAAAATATATGCTCATATTATTCGTGAATCATATGACTATATAACGACATGCTCAGAGAAAATAAACGGTTAGTCCCGATGTACATAATTTTTTGACTATCATTTTTGTCGGTAAAATTAGAATATGTTTAAACGAGTTTAGAATTATTAGAGTATTTGAGTTTAAGCATTCATTAGACGGATATGCACGCTCCAATGTATTGTTTGTAGTCAGTTTTTATAATTCGTTCATTTCTTTTGGATTTTGACTTTATCTAGGATTGACACTCAAATACTGTTAGATTTTTTTACAGATGCCACTAAATTTGATAACTGCAGAACACTAGTTTACAGCAAAAAACGGTATATTTTACAACGGTATATTTGTGTTTTTAGATGTATGATTTTACTTAAGCCAGCATGAAGTGTAAATGGCAAGCCCGATCAAAGCGAACGATATATCGCTGGAAAATTACTTTACCCGTGCAACGGTATACATACAATTCGTTTTGATAGAAAGTTCAAATTTCGTGCAATATTTAATGAATTTAATACATTCTTCTCATTTGAGTACATGTTTTCAACGAAAAATAATTCAATTATTCCAAGTTTCGCATGTTTCTTCGATAGTTTATTCATTTCCAAACATGTTGAGACCAAAATTGAATAATAAGATGTTATAGTAGAAAGAAGTTAAAATTATTGGGGCCCTGAACTAATAATGTACGTTTTTTCGAAATTTACGGATTTATTGTGCAGAAATGGTTACAAATACATTATTCAAAGTATTGTCCATCGCTGGCCACAACTTTTTCTCATCTTTCTGGAAATTTTCTGATACCAGCTCGAAAGAACGACTCGTCTTTTGAGGCAATCCAATCATAGACCCATTTTTTGCATTGTTCATATGAAGTGAACTTCTGATGGGACAGGCCATGTGTCATCGACCGGAACAAGTAGTAGTCCGAAGGAGCGATGTCTGGAGAATACGGCGGG
Organism: Leucophenga montana; assembly: GCA_035044765.1. Classification (NCBI taxonomy): domain Eukaryota; kingdom Metazoa; phylum Arthropoda; class Insecta; order Diptera; family Drosophilidae; genus Leucophenga; species Leucophenga montana. The sequence goes on from JAWNNQ010001731.1 coordinate 22,820, forward strand.
TGGGGTAGGACTTGCCATTTCAGCGTTTCCAAGTAGGTCTTGACCTGTTTTGCAACATGTGGGCGAGCGTTGTCATGCTGCAAAATCAGTTTGTCGTCCCTTTCTTCATATTCCGGCCGTTTTTGCCGTTTTTGAGCAGCTCGTAGTAGATCACGCCGCGTTGGTCCCACCAAATACCAATGCCAAACGCTTTAGGAGTTGTCAGAATCATTGGGAGTGGATGAGTCGAGAGTTGAAAAGCAAAAAACGTATAAAAGCAATGGGATTGATTCAAAAGCAAGGAAACTGGCATGAAGCTTAATGCCAGTTTCCTTGCTTTTGAATCAATCCCATTGCTTTTATACGTTTTTTGCTTTTAGACTGTCGACTCATCCACTCCCAATGATTCTGACAACTCCTAAAGCGTTTGGCATTGGTCCACATAGAGGAATTATTCCAATTCTTCGTCTTCAAAATTTTTGGGTTGACCCGGCTTTCCTATTCTTCGAGCTCAAATTCAGCTTTTTTAAAGCGACCAAACCAACTTCGACACGATTGTTCAGATAGAGCATGCTCGCCGTAAACTACCACTAAGATTCGCACTTTTCTTCATATTAAAGTAATGAAGAAGAACTACCCGCAAAAACACTTTATCTGGTACGAAATTCGAAATGTTCAATATTTAGTATTGTTGATTACGTTTCAAACAAAAATGACACCATCTGTCAAAGATGCTCATTGACAATAAGTTTTAGCGGAAAGAAATTGGAAACTCGAATATTGGTTCATATACTAGTTGCGGCCGCTTGTGTGAAACGCTCATCATTAATTCAAGGTCGCAATAGTATTTTATTTTGATGTTAAATCGATATGGTTTTGTATTTGCATATTTTAAATTAATGAAGAATACACTCATTTAGCAGTAAATTTAAAATCTAATTTTTCTTTGTTTCTTCTATAACGATTTGATTTATTCCGATCTTGGAATGTATGAAACTCATTAAAAATGTAATCAAACTTGAACTTTCGTCAGATGTAACTCAATCACCGTCACACACGGCTATCTTATTGAAGTGCCCAAATGAAAAAAATCAGTATGTTTTTCGTGTTCGGTGCACCCAAATGATTCTCAAAAAGTGTAACAAAAACTCTGTATTTTCAGTGCAGATCTGATCTCTTAATATGATCTCCTGAGCGACAAGTTACCGACACATTGAAGTACACTGTTTATCTGACCAACACTGACCGCACTTGAACATTTCAATGTAAGTTTCTTCTTCGAATAAGCGATACTGAGTACGATACTGATGTAAGTTATCTGCGCTAATCTACTTGATGGTTTGGGAGGCTCATTTGGCTTAAACTGCAATACAAACATTGCAAAGAAATTAAATAGTCGGAGACTTTTATTTAAGCAATTACATCTGCAGCGGAACACTGTTTCATTCGAGTACGCTACACATTCGAGTATGCTCAAACAATAGTCTAAGTATCTTAAAGCTAATCTAAACTTAAACACCTCAATGGAAGCAACGGAGACCCCATAAAGTGTATTTATATTCATGATCAGCTCGATCTAGCCACGTTCGACTGTCTGTCTATCTGTCTGTAAGTTGTCAGTGCTTTTTTTTCGTCAATCTTTGAAATATAAGATTGAAATATGGTCTTGAGACTTTTTATAACTTATTAAAATTAACACTATTCACCCACTGCAAGGTATAGCTCCAATGCTAAAACAGGGCAAGTGTGAACAGTATATATGCTTCGGTTCCACCTTATCGATTTCTTTTCTTTTAATTGTCTAACCGTTTCCTTTTTTTTATAGACGATATCGATGAGGAAGATGCTGACATCGATGCTGATGTTGATGCTGAGCAAGAAGCAGAACCAGAAGCATCGCTCAAGGATATGCTTAACACTGGAGCTGATGATGATGACTATTATGGATATGATGACGAGGAAGGCTATTAATTTATTAAACATACTTATACTATATTAAACAATTAAGTCTAAACTGTATCTACTTTAAGTCTTTTTCAGCTTAGAACAAAGCATGCATGAAGTTCATAAGGTGCTTAAAAAATGTATAGCACACTTCGAAAACTTTTCTCTTGATCTTCGCTAAAACTGAGTTATTTACACTAAGAACTGAAACATGTAATGATAGTTCATACATATGTATAGCAATGTGTAAAAAGTAGTGTCCATATGAAGCCAAATGTCAAATTGATTTTGCCTGAAATGATAAAGTATTTCATATAAAACGCCAAAAGTGGCTGGTGGGTTTCTATTGGGCTGTCCCTAAAATGGAGAAATCACAACTATTTCTCTATATGTGAGGTGTTTGTTCATAAGAACAGACTATATTAAATTTTAAGTTGATATTTACTGAAATAAGAAAGTTTTCATACAAAATTTTAAAGTCGGGCGGTCAGTTTCTATGAAAGCTAAACGAAAAAGTGGGCGTGACAAGCCGCTTGATATTTATGTGAAACATCATTCTTTAAGAAGCCGTCATGTCAAATTTCACGTAAATATTGACTGCAATAAAAACGTTTGCCATACAAAACATAAAAGTGGGTCTGTGTTTTGTACTGGGACTACCTCAAGAAGTGGGGGGATCACAGCTATTGATATATATATGTCAAGTGTCGCTTCATAAGAAGCAACCATGTCAATTTTTAAGGTGATATTGAGAGCAATAAAAAAAATTGTAATACAAAAAGTCGAAATGGGGCGGTGGTTTGTATGGGGGCTACACTAAAAAGTGGGCGTGGTAATTTTGACACACTATTAAACTGCAATAGAAAGAAGTCTATGTGCTGACTTGCAATAGTATATCTTTAAAATTGGTGCCAAAAAAATGCGCAACAACATTCAGTCGGACAGACAGACGGACATGGTTAGATCCACACGTTTCGTCGTGCTCTCGTGCGATCAAGTTTATATATAACCTATATGGGGTCTATCTGCCTATTTTAATGCGTTACAAACTTTCTGATAATACCATTTCACACTATATGCGAATGGCATAAAAATGATAAACGGCAATACCAAACTGTGTGCGCTCGAATTCACTGTGATTCGGCTACATGCAAAGATTTTCAAACTTTTAAATATAAAATATTCATTTACAATATGAATGATATGATTAAACTAATACTAAATGGAACATCTTCTGGTCTCTCTCATTTAAGATAATGTATTCTTCATCAAATATGTAAAGTTTTACACCTTTAAGATAGCAACTTTTATTTGTCTTTAGATTTTTCTTTGTTAAGTATTGAAATACTACGTTTTTCTGCTATAATTATTAGCGCTTCATTTACTATCATTGCATGATTTTGATTGGTTTTTTATTTTGTCTTAACGTAATTAACTCAAAAGTCGAAAGAAAAGTTTGAGAGGTGTCGTGTAATTTTCTTAAGTACTTTATGTTCAGTGTACAAGTATATATAATTTATATACACTTATATGTACGTGCCGCCCTTAGTCTTAATTATATATACGAGTGTAGCAATTACAACAATTCTTAATAGTTTTCAAGCATATTTTCTTCTTCAAATCATATTTTATTGTCTGCACTTGTTGCACTCAGCCTACACTTCGCTTGACTATTTATTTATGTATAATTTTGCATGCGCTTCGCGTCGCATTTGTTAAGCTCATTGTTCATAAGTCGAACTCATGCCTTGCGGCCATTAAATCATTGCAGCTACAAGGCAGCAGCCAAGGCGTCTGCCAGCCTGCCAGCCAGTCAACTATTCAGCGCAGCGCAGCGCGAGTCCTTTGCCAGCCGTACCGTGGTGCTAAATGCAAGGAATTTACATGTTTAAGTAGTCGTAACAGCATTGAAGCCAACGGCAACATTGTCGGCTGTTGTTGTTGTACTTGTTTTGTTGGCTGTGAAGTTGCTCTAATTACTCTTGTTGCGCCGCAAAAAATATGCTTCAAATAAATATTTTACACTTAATAATGTTCTACACTTTTTGCTTTTGCATAGACATAGTCTTTTACCATATATTTTATGGCTCGCAGCGGGTAATGAGTGCTTCAAATCATAGTTTGTATAACTTTTGTGTTGAGTAGCTACTAGCTAGCACGGTTAATGAGTAGTTCCAGCGGCTGTTGTTGTTGTTCTGTGCAAGTGCACTTTTTATCCCATTACTGTTTATTAGTTATTATGAAGTAATTAGTGTTTTTATTTATTGTATTTCTTTGTAGTTTTTAAATAGTAGCTACAACTGTGCAGCGCGAAACGCCTTTAATCAATTTATTGTAGCACTTCAATTAAATATAACTTTGTAGTAGTAAACTATTATTATAAAGTATATGCAACTATATGATATAATTTTTCCCTACACTTAACTGCGTAAAAACATACTTCTATTAAGGCTCTGCATGACAAAATCACTAACTGATTGAAACCGGTTCGGGTTACTTTCTCAATCAAACTCTTTTTAAGACTCAAATTTAGTCGGTGACGGATTTCGTAAGTGTTCAATATTTTCGATTGGATTGAGCATTTAATAAGTTCCTTTCAAACCAAATCAAACTGACTACGAATAATGGAACAAGCTAGGTGAGGAACTGACCCCCCCCGCCCCCATAAGTCAGTTGGCTCTTACGATGCGTTAATATTTCGTGCCATAAGCAATGCTAGATGATGTCAGATGATGAGACAAACAAAAAAAAGCAAAAAAAAAAAAAATTCGGAGCGTGTTTCAAACCTGCTTTTCGCTTCGTTCTCGTTTGCGCTCTGATACATTTTGAGCGATCACATAAGAAAGTAAAAGCCGTGGTTTGCACCGCGATATTACGCCGTATCGCTTCTAGCATGCACACACTAATTTTAGTCTTAGTTATGCAGTGCTTTAACTTGTATTCTGTGCAAATCATTCCTAATCAAAAGCAAGAAAAAAAAAAACTTAGGTGCAGAAGATTTATTCCTTAATGCCATGTTCTATTGTGTTCCGAAATTCGAACTATTATGGCAACATATTAAACAAGGATTAAAGTAAACTAAAAAAAGCTTATGTTGTCTATGGTAAATATAAAGTAATCAAAATTAAAAGAAATTAAAATTAAAAATATTTTAAATACAGTCTTTGCTAATCTGCGTCACTCTTATGAATGAAGCATAAACTGATTGCGAATCGTAAGATTTTTTTTTTGCCAACTGTAAATTACAGTAGGTTTCTTAAAATGTACGATTTATATTATCGTTCCAAAGGTGGAGCATAGGTCGGAATCCATTTCTTGAGTTAGTAGTTTTTGTTTACGGTCACTAGCACAAACGTATCTGTTTTGTGTTGGGGGTTTTTTTTTTAAATCAAAAAAAAATACTTCTGAAATACAACAGTTTTAAAGATTTGACCTTTTGTCTAGTGTAATGAATTTCTTAATGCAGAAATACGTATTTTATTGGGTTTAGAGTACAGCTGCATGAAAGTGGTATTCTCATTTGTTTATTTCGTGCTTAATATCAGTAGTCTATACAAAAGTAATATTAAAATTATACAAAATAAAAAGAATTTGAAGTAAGACCTTCTGTCTGCAAGAAACATTTATGTGTATCTAGAAACGAAAAAAAGCTTATTCTTAAATAGCTCTGATTAGATTGTATAAAGAGCATTTGAACGTTCGTACTACTAAATCTTCTCATTCTTCGTTTTTCATAAAGCAACATCACAAAAGAATTTACTTTTCGAATAAAGAACTGGCTTTAAAGTAACTGCTATAGTACTGAAAGAAACATAGATTTAGAATATTGGCAACAACTCCTATTTAATGATCCTTACCAATGAGCTGTGCAGGGTGACATATAGTTGCGCATTACGACTTAAGTACTCTTTACTATTATTTTTAGTATATATTGTTTTTAAATTTGTTTACAAGTGAATTAAAATAGCAACATGTTTGCACATTTTTTATAATACTCTTATATAAGGCATTAAAATACTCAAAATAAAGGAATGCAGGTATTGCATATGAGTTTGTATCAACATAAATCATTTCAATTGATTAAATATGACGCCTTTTATATTGCATTTTTATAAATTATATTTTCTTCCTCATTAGATTTATATACGGGTATGTGAAAAACAGATGGTTCAACAAGTGCGCTGTTCTCACGGAAGCGTATTATTTATATTAGTTTTTTATTGCAATAAAATAGCAATACCGCAGCTTTTTTATGCTATGGTTATAAATTGATTATTTATACTCGTAATACGTGTATGTAGCTATGTATTTAAACAAATGTTCAACATTTTAATTTGACCATAAGTCTATATTCTAAGTGCAGAACTCATTATTATATTGGGACCTTGAATTAATAATGAGCGTTTCACACAAGCGACCGCAACTAGTATAAGAACCAATATTCGAGTTTCCAATTTCTTGCCGCTAGAACCTATAGCCAATGAGCATCTTTGACAGATGGTGTCATTTTTGTTTGAAACGTTATCAACAATACGGGTGTTCTTCTTCATTACTTTAATATAAAGAAAAGTGCGAATCTTAGTGGTAGTTTACGGCGAGCATGCTCTATCTGAACAATCGTGTCGAAGTTGGTTTGGTCGCTTTATAAGTGCTGAATTTGAGCTTAGGAACGGCCGGGTCAACCCAAAATGAAGTTTGAAGACGAAGAATTGGAATCATAGCTCTATGTGGACCAATGCCAAACGCTTTAGGAGTTGTCAGAATCATTTGGAGTAGATGAGTCGACAGTCAGCAAACGTCTGTTGAACTTTGAATTGGCAAGTCCTACCCCACTCGCCATATTCGGCAGACATCGCTCATTCCGACTACTACTTGTTCCAGTGGATGACACATGGCCTGTCCCAGCAGAAGTTCACTTGATATGAACAATGCAAAAAATGGGTCGATGATTGGATTGCCTCAAAAGACGAGTCGTTCTTCAAAGCTAGTATCCGCTAGTATCTTTCACCATTTTATCATGAAATGATATGATTCAACAAGGTGTAGAAATACTTCTGTTCAGGCATGAACATGAGACGTCCCAGCGATAAGACCAACCGCTGACAAATGATAAGTAGATCTATGCGTGGGAACAAATACTGGCTAGTAGCAGTGTATGTGTACTATTTAAAATCGCCATCTGCTACACATTTACTTAGGATCGACGTTTACTATTACACATAGTTTAAGATTACGCTGCTGTCCTACAAACGCAGCGCTAGTAATAAGTAGTTCTAAGATTATCCAATAAAAGGCAGCCAAGATCCAAGATCGTCACCAAATTTTGTGTTCTTACGGACTATTTTAAATTAACGTTGACACGTACTGTGAGAAGTGTGTGCACTTAAGAGATAGTGTGTACAACTTCAGCCCTCAACAGGGTTAAGGAGAATTCCCATGAGATATTGGAACTATATATTTGGTATAGCTTTTGGGTTGTCAGCGTGATTAGCCGCATTCATGCCCAAACGAAATCAAACGAAAATGGGCCAAAGGAATGAAGGCCAGTATTAATGGTCGACTTTTAGCTTTCGAACGCCTCTCAAATCTTGCAGAAGTTCCTAACCGTTCCTTTTATTTTAACATTTTCAAACTGTCAAGTCGCAGATAAATAACTCTTTATCCACGTCGTGGTTTCGAAACCTTATTAGAGTGTGTAGTTAAGTTGGTATGGAGACTTCTTATTACCATAAATAATGTAAGAATGAATCGGAAGCAGTATCACTAGAAGGTACAGCTCCCGTACAAAAACAATGTTTTAGGGTGTTCACGATCCCCTATCTAGTTGCGTACTTGCGTACTTTTTTGAACTGCACAAGAACAAAATATACTGACGAGAAAACTCCTCAAGTTTCTAACCTCAAGCCTTGTTTACAAAATCGGCTGTGCAGTTGCATATCTGTGGAGACTTCAGTGTTTAGGAACAAAGTTGTCTTTTTTTTCGAAGAAATAGCAACGAAGTGACTTGAAATGTGAAATGTGAAAAGTTTAAAAAGTAAAAGCATTTAAATTTATGAAATATCGAGCCCTAACTGCAAAACTTTTCTATATTTTTTTCATTAAAAAGACAATTTCGAACAAAATGTCGCTTACGACATTTTCGCGGTTAGGGCTCGAATTTGCAAATTAATCGACTAAATTTTTATTTTAGTGTCTGAAGAATCAAAAGCAAAACGTCAGCATCAGTCCGAGCAGAAGAAGTGGAGCAGCGACGATGTATCAAAATTTGTATCGTTTTTGCATTAGCAAAACACTTAAAAGTTATAATTGTTAAAAAGAAAATGATTGATGAATTAAAAATTTACGCCTCGACACTGCATAAAGCGAAGTTGCGCCACATTCACAGAAAATACAATGAAGCAAATATTTTAAGAAACTCCACAGGTGCTAGCATTAAGACGAAGATGCGGAGAAAGTCTTTCTGGAATCTTTGTGAAAATGTGTTATTTTTTTTTACAATTCCATGTATTCAAAATCAATCTGGCAAGGTATTCCTATATTGAGAAAATCTTAAATAAAACACAAATTAAAAAAAGAACAAGGATAGCATTCGGTCAAACTGACAAGAAGAGACCATATCGAGTTTCAAGCTAATATTGACTTAAAGAAATAAGTTTTTCATACAAAAATATTGAATTGGACGGTGGGTTTTTATGGGAGCTAACCCGAACAGTCATGTATTCACGACTACCAAATACCCTGCACCCTTGGTAATGTGGACCTATGCAAACTTTGAAATTTTAAACTAAAAACAAACTATTCCTTTAAAAAAAAATAAAAAAGGACAAAAAAATACAAATAAAAAAATTAAATAATATAAAATAAAATAATTAAAAAATATATTTGATGACATCATCATCTTCATCAGTAAACGATATTAGACTTTCTACGTCACTTAATTTAACTTTTTTCCAAACAATTTTTTTCCAAACCGAATAAATTTTGCCTAGTTTTGCATTTCACATTATTTTGGACTTAGTGCTGGAAATGTAGTACCCAGCGAAGTTTTGAGTAGTGCCGCTAACGCCACAAATTCGTCTAGACTGTGCGTTACGAGCGTCTTTCCTGGCGTTGGCCATTTTCTTGACTGTAATTCAGGATTAGGCGCTTTTCCTTGCATGACCGCAAATACATGCCTGTGATTGTCTTAAAGGCAACGAATGTAACGCCGCCTACCAGGGAACGAATCATTCGACTGCCGATCCAACTTGCAAATAGATTCCCAACTATAACCGCGCATGTGGGCAGTAAGAGTGCGCTCACAAAATGATTGGTCAACCGGAAAAACCGCTGCTCCGTCGATTCATCATAATCGACACCGAAAAGCATATGAACCAGACCCAGGTTCCCCAGCTCCAACTGATCCAAGTACGTAGAATTACTTTCAAAGAGTGTGCGCATAAATCGGCGCCAATTCACGGTGTGAACGAAAGTAAGAGCAATCGGTATAGCCGGCAGTCCGATTTGTACCGTCATCGGCCCTGCGTGATCAAGAAGGTGCAGTGCAGTATCCACGCCTAATACTTCAACCACGGTTAGAGTACCATATCCCAACAGCGACATGTACAACATCGTAAACGCAACTGGAACTACCATCATGGTGGCTGCGGCTTCACGTAGCTTCTCTGTTGCTATAATCATCCTTACAAAACAGGAGGCTGGTGGCGCTATGATAATGTATTCGGTACGGCATTGCACGCACATGATTTTTGCTTCCATATTGCGCATCTGCTGTACATCTATCCAAGTTTTTAAACACTCCTCATGCACCCATTTGGTGGAGCCACTGCAGCGACATGGATGCAGCCATATTTCAGAGGGAGTCTCATCCTCGGTGGCCATGCAAATCCAGCATTGACGAACTACATCGGCATCGACCTCTGCGTGAGTCTGATTAGGCCTGAATGGTGCCATCACACTTCCATAGTTACCCCGATAGGTATACATTTCTCCAACTCCTGCCAAACGTCCTACCTAGGTCAGACAACAAATATTAATGAAAAATATTACAGCTTATATTAGCTTAACTTTTGACAGTTGACAATTAAACCAAATGCAGATGCGACTATAATTTAATTTTAATTCTCTTCATTAGTTCATTGGGAAACTCAACAAGTAACGCTTCGGAAGTTCGTTAAAATCTACAGAAGGCCCCGTACCGGAAGGCCCTTTGATGCTGATGACAATCAAATACAAGCACTGAATGAAGTCAACCCACATTCGACGTACAGTAACATTACGATGACAGTGATCCTTTATCAGTCGACCGTTCACGATCATCTCAGAACTTTGGGTTTAATCAGGAAGCTCGAATTCAAAGAAATCCATTTTATCAACCGGTTCAATTTTATCCATATTCATTTTAATTGGAACAAAAACGATCTCTTTTCAAACGCCTCCTGACGGCGATGGAAAATGAACTGTTTACAACAACATTTAACGTAAACGATGTTGATGCACATGTCAGGACTAGTTAATTATTGCTCAACACTATGGCAGACGTGCGGAAAAACGGACATGGCTTTGTCGCCTCAGCTTCCGATGCTGATTGTGTTAACACAGCAGCATTTGCGGGAGTTTTTACCTTTTTGCTTGAACTGGAAGAAAAGTGCAATTGAAGTGCCTCGAATGTTTATAGAAATTTATGGTGACAATGCTCCGGCTGATAAATCATATAGGCTGAAATTCTCGAGTTTCTACAAATGCCAGGGCAAATGGAACTACCAATATCATCCATAAGAAAAAATACATGTGCACGAATGGACACAAAAAAAACCTCCTGGATATAATTTAATTACAGCAAAAATCCTACAAGAATTACCCGACTAAGGATTTACATTTTTATTAAATTTATTTAATGCTGTTATAAGACTAGGTTATTTTCCTTTACAATGGAAAGTGTCACAAATTGTTCTGATACCGAAGCCGGGAAAACCTGAAGAGAAGGTAGATTCATATAGGCCAATCAGTCAGCTATTAGTAGTAGCTGTTATTTGTAGCTAATCTAAAACCAGTTATAACAAGAAGAAATTTGATTCCGCACCACCAGTTTGGTTTTAAAGAAGGCCTTTCAACTATCGAGCAGACTCACAGAGTCTTCAAAACTATATGAAATGCAATGGAGCAGAAAAAATAATGTACAACCGCTTATCTTGACATAGTACAAGCATTCGACAAAGTGTGACATATAGGCCTTTTATATAAACTGCAAAACGATCTTCCTTACCCATTCTTCGAAGTATTAAAATCTTATCTGACTGACCGCCACTTCATGGTTAAGTTTAATAACGAATACTCATCAATCTATGAGTTACTATGGAGTGTTCCACAATGTAGTGTGTTATGCCCCATTCTATACACACTGCCTACTGAAACAACAATTGCTACTTTTGCTGATGATACCGCGTTATGTCAGTACCTGCGTATCCAAATACAGCCTCTTTACAACTGCAACGGAGTTTAAACGATATTGAAACTTGGCTACTAACATGGAGACTTAACATAAACCCGTCAAAATCAATCCAAGTGACGTACTCGCTTCGGCAGTATTTCTAAGCAACCAATAACTGCAGAAAGAGGAAAGCGCCAAATACGTAGGGTCTCATCTCGACAAGCTGCTCACATGGCAGAAACATATTTTCACAAAAATTAAACAACTAGGGCTAAAACTCACAAGTTTTTATTGGCTTCTAGGGCCAAGTTCACAGCTATCACTTGAAAACAAAAGATTGGTCTACATGTCAGTGATTAAGCCAATTTGGAAGTATGTTCTACAACTTTTGGGATCAGCAGCCATATGAATATCGACATTATTCAACGATTCCAATCGAAAGTTCTACGACTTATAACGAAATCGCCATGTCACGAATGCAACACTGCACCACGAGCTCAAAGTACCTTCAGTTGCAGTTGAATCCAATTCCAGCTGCGAGCGCTCTATTGGGACCGTTCCAAGAAGTTCGAAGGCTATTTAGATTTAGAGATACAACGCTAGCCATCACAAAATAGATCATAATTAAAATATCATAACAACATATTAAGTATATTTTTGTAGAAATAGAGAATTGAGGTGGAACAATGGTTGCTTCCACTGCATAGTTTTAATTTATAGTAAGTACATAGTTATAATATTTGCATAAATGCTATAGCGGCAACAGAAATAAATCATCTGTGAAAATTTCAACTGTCTAACTATCACGGTTCATGAGATACAGCCTGGTGACAGGCGGACAGACAGACGGACGGAGAGCGGAGTCTAAGTAATAGGGTCCCGTTTTACCCTTTGGTACGGAACCCTAAAAAACAATGAATTTATATTTGTGCCGACAACAATTCATTCAATTCACGCTTATGAAAGATGTACATTCATTCACAATGATATCAAATAGTATGTGAATGCATTCATGCTGGGCTTCAATTTGTAAGAAATGCAGTTCTGGACCAATTGAGACCAAAGCTAGATTTTTCAAGGAAATAAATAAATGTATAAAAATTGTTCTCATTGAATGCATTGCAACATGCAACAGCCAAATCATGACATATATTCTGCCATTACTAGAGCACTTTTTTACAAATGCTTAATGCATCTTTTCTACATGTAGCTATTGTATTGAGTATATACTATCTCTTACGGCTCGCTCTGCGTTGGCTGGCAAAGTCAAACTTCCAGTAATAATAACAATTTTCAACTTTCATTGGAATTTAACTGCAACACCAGCATCGAAAAGCTTTTCCCACTGTTTTTGCTTTTCATAATTTCATTGTGTAAACGAATTTTTAACCTTATACGAAATTTAATAAAATCCAATTGTACTTAAAGCCACGAAACAATTAAAATTATGCACTTCCACTGGAGAGAGTGAACGAGCTTACAAATACTACAGAGACTACAGATACAACAAATATACTCACGTTACGTTCATCTGTTGCTGTGTAGCGCTTCTTATGAAGGTATACAAGTGAGTATTTATGCCTGGTAGTCCATATCCATGGACTCTGTATGCCATTGATGGTTTTTGTTAAAGTCCTTGTTGTTGCACGACCGCCCGCCCGCCCGCACAGCTCATAACTTGATATTAAATAATGTGACATTTATGACTTAAACTGCGCACAAGTAAATTAATTAAACGCAGGTTTCACACATAATTGTTAAATAAAAATGTAAAGGAACAACAATAAGTGAAACACATTTAACAATTTATATTTCTTTTTATTGCTGCTAGCTTTAAATTCGCACTTTCTGTTCGCTAGTTACTTTTTTCGGGAGCAAATTATATTTTATATAGAAAAAAGTAACGAGCTCACAAAATCCTTCGTACAAAGTGTATTTGAAACTTCCTATTCTGCTTGAAAAGATGCATCAAAGAGTTATCCAAGTCTATTGTAAAAAGTAGATTGTATTTAAAAAAACAATCTTACACATAGTATAGAGAAGTACTTCGCTAAGAAAAAAGATGTGAGGCAATTTGATAAGTCAGTGACTTTTTCAATTTCGAATTATATTGATTTGAGGATAGTCCCTGAAGTGCCCACTCTGCATCATAAAGTTCGTGTGTTTGACAGCCATTCAAGCAGACATGAAAGGCAGACAGACGGACAGAAATCAGGTCGGTGCCGAAATTGATCTAAAACATCATCGTGTGATAACTTCAAAGTAATGCTTGACGTTGGTTAACCGCAATATTGCCAAGTCGTCTGCTGTGTCGTCTCTTGAACGTGTATAAAATATTAATCCATTGTACCACATCAGCGATCAAGTAGTAGATGAAATATTGCTTTTCTTTGGTCGGATCGGCGCCGCAACCAACTGATCAAACACATACTTGATGCAGATTGCGTAAAATTTAGAGTAAATTAACAGATGAAAGTTGACAGGACCAGTGTTGCATATAAAGTAATTCAAAAAGTCACTCAAGTATCAAATTAGCCTCGTACAATAAGTTACAAAGAATATTTGAAGAATGCGTTCTCATAAATAATTTTATTATCTATGTATTACAATCCATAATGATCACTGTAATAGGCTGTAATATAATTAATATTTAATAATGTTTATGGCTTTTATGGCTTTAGTTGAGCAGATTTGAAGTTCTAAATATGTATATATTGTACGATTAACTCATCAAAGTGAAGGCATCTTCACCGGTATGCAAGTGTCGAATCCACTAGTAATTTCAACACTTCCGCTCTGCATTACAATGCAAATGAACTAATGAATTTAATAGCACTCGGTTGTGGAACAGGGCGTCAGTTTAAAGAGAAAATGGGAAAAAATATAAAAATATTATTTTTGTTTTTGCGGCGACAGTCAAGGAGAAGAGCCAAATGCCAGTGCTGAAGTAGCTAAAATGATAAGAATTGCTCTCAGCTTCGTTTTTCATAGTTCGAACACTCGTTTTCTCCACCAGAGAAAATTTATATAAATTTATATTTATATTTATTTATAAAAATTTAAGTTTGGAGGTCCTTCTGTCCACCGAATAACAGAAAGGACCTTCAAACTTCAATTTTAAGTCGTGTTGATATAGCAAATGTCCTTCTGTCCACCGAATAACAGAATGGACATTTGCTATATCAACACGACTCTTGATGCTAATCAAGAAGTTCAGCAAAGCTCCTGGCCACGACAAACGTCAATCTTGCAATCACACACTTTTAGGCTTTATCACTTCCTGCCATTGATTTCCAATGCCACAGTGGTGGTTCATCTCTTCCCGGAGATGTGGCAGGAAGCAGTCGTTATGATGATCCAAAAGTCTAGCAAGCCGGTGTAGCACTCCGAATCTTTTCGACCGATTATTCTTCTGCCCTCGCTATCGAAGATGTGACAAAGACTGATCGCAGCCAGAATTGTAAACTTCGTCCGAGTCCGGAATCTCATGCCGAATTTCGCTCAAGTTTTTGATCGGGTATGGCACCCCGGTCTACTAACAAAAGTTAAGAATGGGTTGCCTTTGTCCAAGTTTCCTCTAATCAGAACTTTCTTGATAGGTCGCTCGTTCAGGGTCAAAGTCAGGACAGGGCTGTTAATAATCCACCCAGTTTGAGCATACCCCAGGGCAGTGTGCTCGACCTCTTTCTCTTTTTTACTGTACTCTGCTGATATGGTAACACTAGATACTGAAGAACTTAGATTGTCAGCCCGATGAACGCTGATGGTTGGTTGCTCGCGCTCACTTACAATAGCCGTTGATGCAGCTTCGTATGCAGACTCCGTATCTCGGTGACAGTAGCTACAGATGACTTACTCTTTGTGCTTTTAAAGGAGGGATAATGCTCCTTGACTGGATGCTGAACAGTCTTATCAAGCTCCCGATCTACTATAAGAGGGCCACATACTTACATGTCATAGCACCCATTAGGCATACGGATATGGGCATGGCCTTATACAGCAACCAAGTTTTGCATAATTGTGCAATGAGAATAATGACGGGCAGCATCTGTGAAGTCCGAAATTCGGTACTTCATAGGGGGAAGTTTAGAAGCAGCGTTTGATTGTTGATTCACACCAACCGCATCGCCGTTCTCCTCGTTACAGCTAGACCCACTGATTTGCGTTACCACAACGTGTCTGTTTGGCCTAAGTAATGGTGCTTTGTCTTGCAACCGGCCGTTCAACCTAACCTAATAGTAATACTTTATGTATTAATACATCATAGTATAGCGGTAGGTCTCAGTAGCTGAAACCATAATCCCATCTTTTGTTAGCTGTACTGTTAAAAGCTTAACTAGTTAATATAATGAATAATATGCTTGACTACTCCCTACACATAATATTGAATTAAATATCTGACAACGCCTATTGCATTTGTCTCCAAAACTTTTGCGCTGCATTTTATGAAGCTTAATGCTTATTTGCATAACGATAGCCACAAGGATAATGCGTGCATGCTAATGATTAATAAAATCGCTAAAATTCTAGTTAAAAACTTCTGCGAGCCAGTGGCAAGTTGGCAGCTCTTCATTTGTCTGTTCGGCTCTTTGTCTCTCTCTCTCTCTCTCTCTCTCTCTCTCTCATCTAATCTATGTGAATGTCTGTGCAGTTCGTTGTGTCCTTCAAATAATAGTATCAAAATGTATGAACATGTAAATTCACTAAATGTGACAGTAAAATGGCAATTAGAAGTCAACTTAAGTGAAGACAAGGATGAGGACAACGACAATGCTAAGGATACACGAGCGATGCTTGTACTGCATTTAATTTATGCATTTAGTTGAGAACAAGAGTGACTTTGTGTTAGAGCGAGATAGAGTTACAAAGATAGACAGAACAGAGACAGCGACAGAGAGAGATAGAGAGAGATAGAGAGAGAAAGAGGCAGGAAGTGTTAGTGTAGACTGCAGTTAAGTGTCCCATTGAATGAGAATGTAGCACATTAACTGATATAATATGTCCTTAGATGACAGTCAGTTGAACATTATTAAATCGAACTGTGCAACGGGATATATGCTGGCAATTAAATAAACTGTACTGTTTTTTTTTTTAATATTATTTAAATTTTAAGCATAGCATTTAATGCAAAAGTTTACTGATCGGCTTAATTGGTAACAGACGTCGGATGGACAGATGGCAAGTTCAGTCAAGCACTTTATCGCAATGCATCACGCTTCATTAATCCTTATTTGGTTTTATATTCTGCGCTTTCCAATATTTTATGTGATTCTTTTTCTTTTTTGCAATTCATTAATAAATTATTTTTAAATTTTATTGTCATTCACGTTCATCGGTTTGCCATCGTCGTTGGTTTTGTTGTTGTTGCTCGGTTGGTTTGTTGGTTAGCAATGTTTTTTTTTTATTATGGTCATTGTGGCATTTGTCACAAAGAGTTTTCAGTGAAAAGTGCAAGTAGCATCATTAATTAAAAACTTGTCGGGGAAAAAACAATAACAACAACAACAGCAATAACAACAATTATTTCGATAGAACAGAAGTTTTAATACGCTTTAAGTAGGGTGAGCATTTAAAATTTATTAAATTTTGGTAAATAAAAAACTATTTGCAATGGCATATAAATATCCTTATCTGTATATACAGATTGTGAATCGTTTTTGTACTTTTCACACAATCAAAAAAAAAAAAAGGTTGCCTGTAGTTTGTATCAGCTACAACTTTAGAGTCGACTCTAACTTTATTTCCTAGCAAACATTTAGAGCTGCTATTAAAAAGACTTGTCTGATGATGTAGCCATGTGAATCGTTTTGAATATACAATGTGTATGTGATTTTTTTAATGAATTGTAAAAATCAAGAAGAAGAACATGTTTATTAGTACGAAAATCGACTTGGTGTAAATTTTTTCAGATAAAGTCCACTTTAAATTGTTTATTAGTAAAGCTGATTGTGCTAAACACATAGTTATATTAGTTTTGAGTGAATATATATTCATGATTTGCATTTGTAGCCTAGTTAATATAACCATGTCCTTCTATCCTTCCGTCCGTCTGTCTGATAGTATGAAACAACACAGAGATCGCACTAATTACAGAGATATAAGAGATTGAAACACCGAAGGTAAATATACTCTCCTTCTGCGTATGCATATGATTATTTTCATTAAGATCAGATGATTGGAAAACTCTACTGATTGTCATAAAGATTGAAGCTCTCACTGTCTCAATGTTCTCAATTGATGTAATGGGCCGAGGGACTCGAGTTCTTCGTCTTGTCACACTCGCAGTTTGCCTGAACGTAGTGATCCATGTAATAATTTATTTCCGGTCGGGCACAGGGCCGAATGGGGCTACATTGAATTGATTTCGGAAGGCGTGCTGGGTTGCGATCACAGAATATCCGTTTGAAAAGAAGTTCCAACGCGTGATGCTGGCTGATCTGGAGGGAAATAAAACTTAAGAATCACGGCTACTACTCATACCAAAATGAAAATGGTGCGGCAGCATATATATGCGGCAGCTGTATATATATATATATATATATACATGAATACATTTTCGACATACATATAATTTCACCATAGTGTGGTGAATTGTGAAAGTCTAATTCCCGTGCCCAGTATGTCGCGCTTTTCCGATTACTTGATTTCGTGAACCATTTGCTTTACTTTGGCAAAGGTCTTTTTTCTCAATGTTTCTTTGTCTGCTCTCTTCCTTTATGTGGTTGGTAAACACACATATAGGGTATTTGTTTAGCATAATGATGAGCTCTGAAAAAAACCACTGAAAAATTGTATTTCCACCTAATAAATGTTTGATTTTAGTATTTCATGTTGATTTGGGAACAATGTTTTTTGTTTCTTTGCAGTAATAATTTACAATTTCGGTAGCAAAGATTTTCATCGATCTCATCAGTGTTGGGCTTTAAGTAAAATCATATATCGAAAAACACAAACATATTATTATATATCATATCATATCATATCATATCATATATCTGCGAATCGTTGTAAATTTCTTAACAGCCAACTTTTATTTATGAACATAAATCTTTATCTCTGGTTAAAAAGTACAATGCGAAAGTGATTTCTCTGAAATACACGTGTGAATCCTGTGAATCCAGTGTATACAGGTCTTAGCAACAGTATTCGGCGTTTACTTTTCTGTGATAAGTAGAAACTAGTTAAAATGCAATGTAAATTCGGTGAAAAAATTAGTAGGGTTGTCCAAATTTGCGATATTGAAAATGCCGATATTGATATGCGATATTTTGTTCGGTCGGTACAACATATAAGAAAGTTTTATTTATAAAATCCAAAAAGTGGTTGTTGTATGTGGACTATCCCTAAAAGTTGGTAGAACACGAACATATATATAAAACTGAAGCGTACGTCTGTTGATATTGGTTGTAATAAAATGGTTTCGCATTTACCTTAAAAGTTTGCGTTGCACATCGACTACGGGATCCAGAATGACTCTCGGCCTCAGAGATTCTTTATCGGCTTTTAGAATGATTCTTTTATTTGAATGATTATTTTAGTACAATATCGATATATCGATACGATATTGACAACGCTATATTATTATATAATATTATATATATATTTTTTTTTTGTCACGCAAATATAAATCGTTTAGATATTTGTTTATGTGTGCCTATTTGTATGTGTTTTTAAATGAATATAATTTAATTAAAAGATGCATGGCGCCATTTTGTTCGCCACTGTTTTTCCAGTTTTGTCGTTGATGTTGTGATTATGCGGTTCTTGCGCTTCATAAAATGAAAATCTTTTGCTTTAGCTGCATTAATACATGCCTAAATAAATATATTGCACACGTTTTATTTATTTATTTGCAATTGCACTTTTGTTTTCAATAAAGTTTTCGCTAGTTTAAAAACAAAAATATTTTAATTAAAATACTTTTTTGTGGTCAGTGAAATGCAAGGACATATTGCGGCGCACTGTAGCGTCTCATTGTCCTGGCGACAGTGTTTAAATTGCTCCATAAATTCGTTATTTTTATTGTTTTAGTTTTAATTAAATTATTGTAACTACGAGTTTAAACAACAATTAAATTTCTTAAACTATTAAGTTGGATGCTACAACTATGGAGAATGATATATGTAGATGATATATGTAGAATGAAGGAGATATGATATATAGTTACAAATAATCTGTACTAATATTATAAAGAGAGAGAGTGTAGATTTTTTTTAAGTTTTTTTTTTATGTGGAGGATAATCTCAGGAATCACTGCAGCTACTTGAAAAATTCATGTTCACTATTTGAAAGATACATTATTCCAAGCTATATCATTTGGGAAAAAGGGCGGCGTCACGCCCCCATACAAGACAAAAAAACAAACGCGTCATATCTCAGCAACAATTTGATCGATCGTTACGAAAGCTATATAGCATGTTACTATCGATCCAGACAAGATTTCTGGCTATATATCATTTAGAAAATATGGACGATGCCATGCCCCATATAAGAAAAAAAAAACAAATTTTTCGTAGTATCTCAGCAATTTTTTGAAGCAGTTTAATGAGATTTGGTACAAATGTATACTAAGGGAAGACATAAGGTCCACTGGAACAGTGGGCGGCACCACACCTTCTATATACGAGAAAAGCAAATTCGTTATGGCACAGTAACTATTTGAGGCAGATGGATGAGATGTGGTACATACAAGGTGTGATCGGTACAAAATTTGCTGAGACTTATAGCCCTATGACACACGAATAACAAACAGCAAATTGTTTTCCCCTTCATACTCTGGGATTTTAAACACGACAGAGACTTTGCGAAATGGATAGCTATATACATACAGCAACCTTTTTTACATCAACTCGTATAGGTCACACTTGACTTTTGTTTATGTTTTTATTAAAATATAAAGAATCAATAGATAAAAACATTTTAAAAATGCATGCATTGAGTATATTCACCATTTGCGCATGACATGGCAGAGCAATTGTCTTTGCATAATTCATTATTTTTTCTAGTTTTTTTGTACACTAATACACTTTTGGTGTAAAGAGTGACCGAAAAAGAGTGATGAAGAAATAATCCAAAACACCATAAAAATACAGATAAATACACTATTTGTGTGGAACTTTTGGTACTTTGTCATTTTTGAGTCCAGAGTTGTCTCATCTTTTTGCTAGGATTTTTATTTTAATATGGTATTCTGGCTGTTTATTTTCCTGTTGGTTTTCGTCTCACTTTTGAATGAAACTATATTCAAACTCTCGCACCTGTAGAATTTTTGCTTTGTCTATTTTCTAATCTGCTCTAACAGCAATGAAGGGGAAAACAATTTGCTGTTTGTATTCGTGTGTCATACGGCCATTACGAATTGTTAAAAAGAGTTTATGTTGATGATTGTATTAGTCGTACTCAAGTTTACACATGGCTTACACGATTTAAAAACGGCTTAAGTTATGATTTAAATGTTGAACCAAGATCTGGACGACCCGAAGCATCTAATAGTGCTGAGTTAGTGGTAAAAGTAACTGAAATAGTCTCTATCGATGCAAATTTCACTGTGATAATGCTGTCAAAAGAATTAAATTCATCTTACTGTATAATCTACAAAATGTTAACAGAAGATTACGGTAAAAGAAAGGTGTGTGCACGTTTTTTTCCAGATCAGTCAATGAATTTTTGATGAAAAAACAGATTTGTCTCATCGACCACCCTCCGTATTCGCTTGATCTATCACCGTGCGTTTATAGTCTCCTCCCAGAAATGAAAACTGTAATAAAAGGAGCTTTTTACGATGACATTCCAGCCAGCCAAGCAGCCGTGATACAGGTGCTAAAGAACATACCAAAAAGCGAGTCTAAAAAGTCTATGGATAAATTTGTTGCGCGCTTCAAACGTTGTATTGAATTATATGGATCGTATTTGGAATAAATAAGAGCTTGGAAACAGAATACCATGCTTGTTTTATTTTATAACTAAAAAGTTCGGTTATTTTTAGATCACTCCGTGTATGTTAATCGTATCGGCAGAAATGAATCCAATCCAAACACACGCATAAAAAAAAAAAACGATCAATTTACCAAAAACATTTAGAATATATATAATACATAATACAGGGTGTCTCAAAAGAAAGTTCACATTTGATTTGCTGTTTGCGTGAACGCAACTATTCCAGTATGTCAATCGCTATGGAGCGTTTGTCTGGAGCGGACCGTGCGTTGTGCGTACGTGACTTTTTTCAAAAACGGTAATTCAGCGACTGTAGCGCGTAGAAAATTCTGCAGTATTCATCATTTAAATGATACGCCAAGCCCTCGACTCATTGGAAAATGGGTCGAGAAGTTTGAAGAGACTGGTTCAACGGTGGAAAAACCAAAATCCGGGCGTCCAAGTTCTTCGAGAACGTTCGAAAACGCAGACAGAGTTACTCAGTCTGCTCGTGACAACCCGGACCTTTCGATTCGGAAGCGTGCTGTTGCTTTAAACGCGCATAGATCATCATTGTTCCGCATTTTACACAAACGGAGCAACTTCACACACGTCCAAAAGGTCTCTACCATGAGTTCATGAAATTTTTCCTGGCAAATTGATCTCCAGGAGAGGTGACATAAATTGGCTTATGGATTTTTTCCTGTGGGGTTACGTCATACCCCCCCGCGCCCCACGGAATAGTTCCGTTCACGCAATCAGCAAATCAAATGTGAACTTTCTTTTGAGACATCCTGTATATACAACATGTACAGTCGGATCGAGGAGGCTGCATTGGAGTACACCAGCTTTGACATAATCGATTGATTGGGAAAAAATCAAAATAGAGAGTTTGTTTAGCTTAACATTAGCTATACTGTCACTTAAAGATAACATATTGCATGTTTTTTGTATGAAATTATGAAACAGCTGATTATAACTGCATTAGAATCTGTCACAAATCAATTGCGTGCGTACCCTTATTATCAATTTTATTTATTTTTATTCATATCAATGCTACACTAATCTAATGCTACACTAACCTACATTTTCTTTATATATTCTGTGCAAAATTTTCTCAGCTATGTTTGAGTACACAAAAGTCTAGCTTTTAATGCAATTATTTATGGCGACATTCCCGTATAATACTAACAAAAAATGTTAACGCTTTCTTAGGCAGAAGACCACATCCTAAGTATTCGATTTCCCCAGCATATCATTCAACATAAACTGCACTCGTTGAACTCGTTCGCCTTCACTGTCGTCGACAAGCAACAGAAAAAGTCAATTTACTTTTATGGATCAGTGTACGTGTACGTTCATTTGCACATCTATAGAAACGCATATATTCCATGACGACAATGCGCTGTGGTTAACAACAGATTGCAGCAGGCAGCAGCAGCAGCACAATACGAGTATCTACTCGTACCGTTTATGATGTTCTAGTCACGGCAATTTCGCTTTAGCTTATCTTTGGGGTTATAATGCTAAATATGCCGAGTTTCATATAACGCAGTGCAGCACTTAAATTTCACACTTAAATAAACAACTTTAACTTTGCGCCAACATGAGCGAACGAACGAACGAACGAACAACTCATGCAACAACATCAACATGCCGTAGCATTTGCCATGGGCTTCAGTGACTTGAATTGGCCTACTTTCAGGCGTTCAAGCCATCTGGTAAACTGCTAACTGGCAAAACTAGTACCCACACACACACACATGCACACACTCGCATAAATCGAACAATAAACGCTGGACCAATGAACAAACACAAATACAGACAAACAACAATAGAAGTTTGCAGCACATGTTCCTCTTTTAGAAATTTCAGGAGGGCGATTGCCTCAATAAGAATGTGTATACTCGTAATATATGAGAAACGTTTAAAGTGCATTTACTTGGCTTAATTCGCATAATTAATTTTGTTAGCAAACTTTTGGCAAACATTTTGTTGTTCTGTATTAAGTATTATCGAAACGAATTTTGAAGTTATTGTTTTATATTATAGGCACCTACATTATATGCCACATAAATAGCTATTATCAGAGCCAAGCTTTGGGAGGGTTGTATGCGAGAGGTGTATTTTGGTCGTCAAAATTCGTTAAAATATATTCAAAAAAATAACAAGAAAAAACGTTAACTACGGTGGTATCGAAGTTTAAAATACCATTCACACATGAAGTTTCAAGCTGTGAAATTAACAGGTGTAATAAAAACAAATATTTGTAAAATGTAACAATAAAAGTTCTTCAGTTCTTCTTTCTAGTCGATCAAACTGGGAGGGGGCAGCCCTGGTACTGGACCATCGACGATCAATTGGTTCACTGATGGTTCACTTACCGATACGGGCACAGGCGCGGGTGCCCTTATCGGACCCAACACCAGGATCTCTATTACCATGGGTGCCTGGCCCACAGTTTTTCAATCTGAGGTCCACGCCATCGAGGTCTGCGCCCGACATCTTTTGGGTAAAATTCCCAAAGGGGCCAAAATAACCATTCTTTCAGATAGCCAAGCGGCTGTTAGAGCATTATCCACTTGGAACTTCTCCTCGAAACTGGTTCATCGCTGTAACGACATCCTCCAACAACTGGCAATTGGCTGTAAAGTCGCTATTGGTTGGGTACCGGGCCGTAAGGGAATTGAGGGCAACGAAATTGTGGGTAATCCTGTGGGTAATCCTGTGGAGATTCATGGCGATTGGATAAACAGAAAATTTTTTGGATTTTTTAGATTTTCCTTCCATTTTTTTTATTTCAATAAGAAGGAGCATGTGGAAGGTGGGGAAGGGGGAAGAAGGGGCAGGGGAAGGTGGCGACCTACTAGTTGTGTATAAACAAAATCATTTCAAGGTGAGTAAATCCGATACATTTTTATACCATTCACTCATTGTGTGAAATGGTATTATCAGTTTGTCTGAAAGTTTGTAACGCATTAAAGGATGCATCGTAGACCCCATAAAGTATATTTATATTCTTGATCAGCTCGACGAGACGATTCGATCTAGCCATGTCTGTCTGTCTGTCTGTCCGTCTGTATGTTGTTGCGCATTTTTTTGGGGACCAATTTTTATGCTATCCACTTGAAATTTTCCACATACACCTCTTTTTATTGCAGTTTAAACGAGTATCATGATGCCACGCCTACTTTGTTGGGTAGCCCCCATAGATACCCACCGCCAACTTTTGATTTTTTGTGTGAAAAACTTTTTATTGTAGTTAATAGCAACTTAATAATTGATATAGTAACTTAAAGTAGACGGATGCGTGACATATTCATTAATGGGTGGAACCCGCCCACTTGTTTGGGGTAGGCCCCATACGAACCTACTGCCCACTTTTGACTTTTTGTATGAAAACTTCTTTATTAAAGTCAATATAAAGTTGAAATGCGATAAAGAGCCTTTTTATAGACAGCCACTTAACATATATGACCTAATAAGCGTGTCCCTCCCACTTTTTGAGGTAGTCCCATGCAAAGCCACAGCTCACTTTTTTGCATTTGTATGGAAAACGTCAATATCAACTTGAAATTCGATTTTTTATTGCCCAATTTTCGGCTAAAACTTAATAGCACATATAATTCACCAATATTTCTTCATAGTCTTTAAGTATGTGTCACAATGTTGTTTTTGTAACTTTTTTGTTGTTAGTTTATAACTTGTTATAAAATTAAGCAGCAAATAAATTCGTAAATTCGTTCGTGTATAATTTTGTTATCAATTGCAAAAATCGTACGTAGTCTTCTTAAACTCGTTAATTGTACAGATCTTCTCAGACTTACAGACATCTGATTGCATATACTAAAAACTAACTCCGATGTATTTCTGGCTCAAATTTTAGGAGCCTATCACAGCTATGATATAATCTCACACACTTCTTGTAATGCCCCGTTCAGACGAACTTATATAGGCATGTATCATAGATTCGGAATTTTAATCAATTTGCGTTGAGTTTTCTGTCACTTCTAGTTGAACACTATTTTCAATGCTATATGAAAAATGTGTCACATAACAGAAAATTAAGTAGAGTCTTGCAGTGAAGTTCTATGGATACCATTTTGAAAGTATTAGTAATGTGAAAGTGGCATGGGTATATCGTAAAATTCTCATCTAGAAGGTTTTTGAAAATGATGCTGCAATAAAATCTTGACAGTTAAGAGTTCACAGCTCA
This sequence comes from Leucophenga montana, assembly GCA_035044765.1. Lineage (NCBI taxonomy): Eukaryota > Metazoa > Arthropoda > Insecta > Diptera > Drosophilidae > Leucophenga > Leucophenga montana. The sequence goes on from JAWNNQ010001731.1 coordinate 48,304, forward strand.
AGTCTTTAAAGTCCATCTCCATGCTAATTTTGCAATGTTTGTTCTGGTCTACATAAACTCCAAATATTGAATGACATTACAAATGGTAACACTATGTTCTGGCAATATCATTAGTTACTTTGGCGCACGTTGTCATATATTTTTGCGTACGTCCTTTTTTTGTATTTATTGCATTTGCTGCTGCGTCCTTTCTGTTCAGTAGCCGAATTCGTCCACAAATTATGCGCATTCAGGTGCTTGTTCATTGAATTTGCACTATTATCGTTGCATACGCTGCAGCGCATATAGAAAAACACACACACACAAACAGACCGACAGACAGACAGATGGACACACTGTCGGCAATGTGTACGCATACAAATGGCGATGCATGTGCGGTTTATTCTATGGTTGCCAGCGGCACCGGTAATTGCACTCATGTTCTGCAAACACAATTCTGTTGCTATTTATCTCTTTTACTCTGTCTATTGCTCTCTATCGCTAAACACAAACTTACACCCACATAGATACACACGCACCCACACTTAAAGGGTGACTTTAGAAGGTATAGATCTTTTAATTTTTACTTTTCAGACATACATATTTCCGACCTAGCCATGTAACAAAACCGGAGAAGTACCTAAACTTGAATCAGCTCTGTGGCACCATCTTGTTGGAATGCATTTTTTGCTTAATGGAAAAGCCATTTAACAAATTATCAAGAGGCTTTGGTTCTTGAGCTGGTTTCATTTAGAGCTATAGGCCAAGATCTTAATGCGAAATTCGACACAAATTTCAAGATTTACATGGTTTTTGAGTTCAAAGTTCGAGTTCGTGGTTTCATTTTAATTTTAATAGCACTTATAATTTACAAATAGTTTTTACGCTATTATTTTAGAAAAATTTATGTACATGACAGAAGTTACTTTTTTGTTTTTTTCTTTTAATTTATTTATTTGTTCTTCTTCATTCAACTCGTCCATTCTGCTACATTGTGTATTGAGCTCAAATGTTCTATTTATTTGCTGCATGTTATTGTTCGCAGACGAAGTTCCTAAATTTACACTGCAAATTTGTTGAGTAAATAGCCTTGTAAAATTACAAGGAAGTTTTAGAATTGAATTAAAGCGAATAAAATAGACTTTATAGTATTTAGATATATTCATTATATATCCTTTAAAAGTAGCTACTTCGTAAATGATAAAGTGAGTACATTTTTTTTTAGTATTTAGTCGATTTAATTTTTTTTGATTAAATTTTTGACAAAAAAAAAAAAAAAACAATTTTAAGTAAAAAGTGTTTAATTCAACAAACGTATTTCCACTATAGTTTCAATTTTGTTTTTCTCTAATGTTGCGTGAACTAACTTGTTGTAAGTGTATCTAACCCCAAAAAAAAAAAAAGAAAAAACTTCCAATTAACCTACCTAATACATTACATATAGGTATTGTGTGTCTTAAACAAATCGCTAGTGACTTGAAAAAATTAGACGAAACCATCAACTTTGTCTGCCCTCACGCGTCTGCTGCTTCCGTTTTTGTTTCTATGCATTCGTTCATCCGTTTGATATCTGTTTCCATTTTCGAAAACAAATTTCCCGTTTCAAGGCTACAACAATTTTGACGACATATGGCGAGCGGTTATAAGACAGTGCACAATGATAGTACAGTACTATTAATCGAAGTTGTTGTTGTTGTTGTAGCAGCTCCTTCTTCTTGTAAGCTGTATCAGAAAATCATATGTATACAATTCATTATATATAAAGCAAATGTAATAGTGCAAGCAATGTTTGTGAAAGAGAAAGAAAAACCGAAATGGAAACCTCAGGTGTCAAGGTCTAGGAAACAGGCAACATCCGCTGGTCGTAACCAGAGGTCTAAAGGGCGCAATTGTGTTGAATGGGACGGGCAACTGAACAGGTGAGAAGTGTCATGCGGTGATTGACCGCAATCAGGGCAGCAATTTGTATTACTTATCCCAATTCTTTCCCTGTAGCACTCGAGCATAACGCTCCATCCGGATCTTAACTGTGCAAGTTTAGTCCTGGTGCTACGAGGGAGATGTTTTTCGCTCTCATGAATAGGTGGAGGTCTTCCACCTAATATTATGTTGTCCCTAAACGAGCGAATTGCATGCTCAGTTGCATCTTTATGCAATTGGGCCCTTCCGGAAGTATATTCATACTCCCCAATGTTGCTATCAGTGATAAAGCGAGTTATGTTCGACTTATATATCCTGATATCCGATCTTATTCGGGTAGGCGCTGATGTAGTGAGGGTGCCATGGTTCGGATGATCAACTCTGTACGCACCCAACAAGAACTGCTTCGAAAGCAGCTCATTATGTTGATGAACAGGAAGTATCATCGTTTCACTGTGCAAATGATCCTCATAGGTCATTTGCAAACAACCAGTGGCAGTCCTCAGCGCACTGTTCTGACTTCTTTGCAGGCTTTGCCATTGAGTCTTACTTAGGAAAGGAGTCATACAGGAGCAGCATAATTTAGGACAGAACGTCCAATAGCTTTATAAGTTGTTAATATAGTCTCCTTATCCTTACCCCAAGAAGATCCGGCAAGCGCTTAATCGAAGTAAATGGCGCTACTGTCTGTTAACTATATATTACCTTTATGGCCACTTATGATAAGACAGGTTAGTATAATGCAGTGGCAGAATTTTTTCCGACTTACGTGACACTTATTGTTATATTTTGACCAATTTATACAGTATATTCATAAGTTATAGCCTATGTGTTATTCTGATATATGAACTATATTATTGTTTAGTTTCATTAAAATCCAGTTAGTAGTTTTTGCGTGAGAGAGTAACAAGTATCCACACATCCATACAAACTTACGCGTTTATAATATTAAGTAGTATGTACTAGGATACTAGGATACACTACAGCGGTAATTCAAACACCACCTTAGAAAATTTCAAGTCCAGCGCTTCATACAAAAATGAAACCGGAACAGCTTTACAAAAAAAAAAAAAAAAACTCGATTTGGTTGATAGTTCAGTTCATTGATGGTTCAATTAATTCGTAATGCAATTTTTTACATCATTATCTTATAATTTTTTTTTTTTTGGAAATTTTCTTTCATTATGGCGATTTTTCAAGAAAATGTGTTAAATTGGAAAGATTATGTAAAAAAATAGGGGTATTCCTTTAAATTCGGAAACTCGTAAAAATTGTGAAATCACGTTTATTTACAAATTTTATACATATGAAAAATTTGATATTCTATACATTGTTATTTTTCGTGTTCAGCAGGAAAGAAGAGATATTAATTTCGGTAGAACCGAATCTTCAACAGTTTTCACAACCATCCAACTCTTTACTGTTAAGACTTTAAGTGATCTAGTGATAATTTTTAAGGTGGTTAACTCAAAAAATAATGATAGTGTGGACCACCAACTCTATAAGTTGACAGATGTATTGTAGTGAATCTATGTGACTGTCCAGAAGAAGTTATCATACTGTTGTAAAAAAAAAAAAAAATTGGTGGTAAGTGGACGGACATGCCCTGCATTTCGATTTTATAATGATAGTGAATGGTGAAGAAAAAAAAAATGTTAATACTGCAACCGAAAAGTAGTGGGTGGGTTTTTAGGGGGGGGGGTGGTGCCACTAAAAGTGCGCGTGCCATGTTCATTGCGACTTATTTTCTTCAGCCTAGGAACATAAAAGGTCTCCATATTCGATTTTAGAACAGTATTTTTAAAACTGAGAGACTAGTTTTCTTTAACACAGACGGAAGACAGACATTGCTTTCTTTCATGTGTTACAAACTCCGTAAAATCAAATTTTTTATCAAACAGCTGATATTTAAATAAAGCGAACAACATTTTGCCATTCACATGTTAACGACAACGACCAATTACACTGCCCTGCAAATTCTCAATTTTTTGGATGCGAATAAGAAAGGACCTAGTGTTCCGAATGGATTTTTCATGCTGAACACGAATCAGGGTTCAAAAACTGTCCACCTCGTCACGTTTTCGAGAAAATAGGGGTTGAAACCCTTAGAAGCACCGTTTTTGAAAGTTTTTGAAAAATCATGGGGCAAAATCCTGACGTGACATAAACTCCGTTATTATCAGAAATTAAAGGCAGGCGCATGCGCCCTTAAAAGGGGGGGTGTTTTTGTCTAAGGGCGGAAAGTTGTTACTTGCGGGTTTTGAGGGTCGCTGATTACGAATATAAATTTAAAATAGCGGTTTTTTATTTTATTTTTTTCAGCTAAATCCGCTTTTTGTTTTTTCGGTTTTCTCTTCGACAGTTATTTTCAGCTAAATAATCTTTTCTTTTGTTTGCGTCAGTTATTTTATCACTTTTACTTTGATATAAACTTTAGTTTTGTCTATATCTTGTTCTGAATTATGACTCAAAGTTTTGTATGTATTAATGATCCTGATCGCTTTTGTAATGTTTACGGTAAGCATTGTACAAGTGAAGGAAAATATGAAATACATATTTTAATTCGTCAAAGATGTTTATAAAGAATATTTTTCTTTTGAAATTGCACACCAAGTTAAATCACGGGTTCCACATAGTATTTGCAAAAATTGCTATGCTGCATTAAGCCATTGGAAAAATGGAACTCGAAATCATTTGCCCTTTGATGTTCCCATGATATGGCGGGAACCTCGATTACATGAGGATTGCTTCTTTTGTGTGATGAAAGTTGACGGATTTAATAGTAAAAATAAGAATACGATGGCTGCTATTTATATTTCGGGAACTGGCAACACTAATGTCAAAGGCTAAAATCTGGCAACACCGTAATAAAGTTTGACATTTTTTGGCATAAACGTACTCTCAAAGTTTTGATGTACAATTGTTATTTGTTTTGTTTACAGTGAGTTAAGAAATGCAATTTGGCAAAAAGATGAAAATTTCAAGAGAAGGTTTCGTTGGATTATTTTTCACAACTTTCGACGTGGATTATCTCAGCAAGAATGTGTCAATGAACTCAGTTTTTTGTATGGCTATAAAGCACCATCAAAAACCACAGTATATCGCTGTTATAGTGAATTCAAACGTGTTCGTAGTTCGGTCGCCGACGTATTCCGTGTAGGTCGTCCAAAATCGGTTGTTGTGCCCAAAAACATCGATGCATGAACTGATAATGCAAGATCGTCATGTGACACATCGTGAGATAGAGGCATCCCTGTACATTAGTTCCACTTCAATACATTCGATTTTGCATGGACACTTAGCTGTAAACAAAATTTGCTCTCGTTGGATACAAAAAAAAAGGCTCGCGTCGATTGGTGTAAGGAAATGATTAAAAAGTTCAACCGTGGTGCTTCAAAAGACGTGTATAAAATCGTGACAGCTCACGAATCATGGATATATGCGTGTGAGCCGGAAACAAAACAGCAATCGACCGTGTGGGTATTCCAAGACGAGCCAAATCCAACAAAAGTAGTTCGTAGAAGATGCACAGCGAAACAAATGATCGCCTGTTTCTTCAGCCGAATGGGTCATGTGGGCACTGTTCCACTTGAGCAACGTAGGACGGTCAATTCTAATTGGTACCATTTGTTTGCCGGAAGTCTTCGGAGAAATTCGTCAAACCAACCGCCAAAGACGAATCATTCTCCATCAAGACAATGCGAGCACTCACACATCTCGTCAAGCAAGTGCATTTTTGAGCAGTCAAAACATCGAATTAATGACAAGTGCATTTTTGAGCAGTCAAAACATCGAATCCTTCGTACAGTCCTGATTTGGCACCCAAGGACTTCCTCTTGTTCCCAAGTATCAAAGGTAAACTGCGTGGTCAACGATTTACGAGCGCCCATATTTTGGAGGTGTCTGAAGAGGAATGGAAAAACTGTTATGACAAATGGTTTGAACGAATGCAAAAGTCTATTGATCATCAAGGGGAATATTTTGAAAAACAATAAAGCCATTTTTATTTAAAAATGTTTGTTATTATTTGCTATTCCCGAAATATAAATAGTACGCCTCGTAGAATAAATTATTCAGAAGTTTCGTCAGTAACAAAACCGATTACTCACGAAGCTGAGCATGACATACCTTCTCCATCAATTCAAATCGAATCAGAAATATATTTTTGTCTTGAAAATGAAAACATTGATGAAGTAATATATTGTGAAAGTCATGATTCTGATAATAATGAATATGTTACGTTATGTGATGAAAACCCAACACTAGGTTACTTCTTATTCGCAAAACTCATGTAGGCCAGTGTTATCAGTGGAAAGGGACAAGATCTTTCACATAGAAAAAAGAAATAAACCACCCTTTACTTGCATTCAAAAACTTATGTATTTGTCTGCATTTGTATGTATTGCTCATGTTGTACACACATATACATACACATATACATATATAAATATAGTTGCGTATTCACATATACTTGAGGCAACCATTGCCGTTGCCGCTACCATTTCCGTCGCAGCGAAATAGTGCTCGAGGTGTTTATTTGCTTCATTATTTGCATTCATGCCTCGTAGTACTCGTAGTACTCAACATCGAAGTTGCCTTTGCATTTGCATTGCCTGCAGCACCGCCCACTCCCACGCCCACTTCCAAAGCCTAGCATTGGTCATTGCCTTCTACATACAATATATATAGGTATGTACAAGTATGTACATAAGTACATTGTGTAAATACTCGTAATACTGCCATACCCACTGTTCCCATCTATTGTTATTGCCATGCTTACATAGCCCACTTTAGCTGCACAATTAGCTGCTCTTTAAATGTTTCATGTCATATTTAACGCTTTAATATGCAATACTGCATTAATTCATATTATGCATATGTACTCAGTGATTAATGAATTAATTAATAATTTTGATGCATAGTTTTAATGCATAGTTTGTCTTAACCTTATTATTATCACTGTGAACGGTAGTCCACGCAAGTGACAAAAGCCGACCTCAATGTGGCACCTCAGTACAAGCAATAACGAAGTTTTCACTGTTAAGTCCGATAGTGACTTGTTATACATATGAAAAGCTCGTGACACGTACATTCAGAGAATGTTAAAACATATAAAATCGGATCACTCAAAGTTATCAAGTTTTAAAAATTTTGACGAGTTAATGAAATTTTTTTGTTTTGTTTGTTCAAATCCTAAATTGGCGGATTTTGAAGGAAAAAGTAACAAAAAAAAAAATTGGTTTTCAATTGACTAGTGTGGCCAATAACATATAATATGTCCTTTGAAATATCTTTCAAATACCTTTCAATTTTACAATTATGTCGTTATATGTCAAAACACATTTTGAGTAGTACACTTTAGTAATTAGCCGAAAATTATGACCTAAATTTCATGCTTATATTTCAAGGGGTAATACTTTGTGAGATTGAGCAACTTTTTGATATACTATTATATTTTTCTATGAAATGTATGTGAGCTGAGATATATCGCAAATAAGAGATTGTGCTATTTTTCATGCGTCATACTAATGGCTGTTACATCTGTTATACGCAACATGGACATAAATCTGTTATACTCTTATACTCTTATACTCTTATACTCTTATACTTTTATACTCTTATACTTTTATACTCTTATACTCTTATACTCTTATACTCTTATACTCTTATACTCTTATACTCTTATACTCTTATACTCTTATACTCTTATACTCTTATACTCTTATACTCTTATACTCTTATACTCTTTTAAAATCTTATACTCTTATACTCTTATACTCTTATACTCTTATACTCTTATACTCTTATACTCTTTTAAAATCTTATACTCTTATACTCTTATACTCTTATACTCTTATACTCTTATACTCTTATACTCTTATACTCTTATACTCTTATACTCTTATACTCTTATACTCTTATACTCTTATACTCTTATACTCTTATACTCTTATACTCTTATACTCTTATACTCTTATACTCTTATACTCTTATACTTATACATTTATCTAAAGATATTAAGAATTATTTACAGCCATTTAAAAGTGGTAAGTTGAAACTTTCAATTAAAATAATACATCAAATCAAGTTGTTTGTTTAATAATTATGTTATGGCGGACGAGACCTGGCCATATGTGGATGGGGTGCTGGGCTAAATATCACTAAAAAATTATGCCCTACTTCCCTCTTAGCTAAATATTTACAGAGACATACCAATAATATATGTTTATTAATAAAAATTTACTTTTTCAGACTGAAGAAGGAATTTCCAAGGAGCACATGCAATAAAAGCACTTTTTCAAAAAGAATGTTTCAAATAGGCCAATAAATAGGGCCATATTACCTAATAAACCATTACACCTTACACTGCGAATCACATCAAAAGTTCAACTCATGATCTCTCAATGCTCAATAGATATTCATATTTTAAACTTTTGATTCGGATCATCGTGTAATGTTTTAAGACGTTAAGCTATTTATTTATTAAATTAAATAAAAATTGAAAAACAAAAAAAAATTGTTTTCATCCACTTATAGACAACAAAGACTAGACCCCAATCCAATCAACTCGTGGACTGCAAAGTCGTGGACTGCAAAGTGATCAGCGTAAGTCACTTTCCAATCCACTTGTTGACTGCAAAGTCGTCAGGTCAAGCAAGCTAGTTGACTGTGTAGAGTTTTTTTTTTTGTAAGCTCGAATATGATGAGTGTTTTATGGAAATTTGGGCGGAATCTCAAGCTGAGCGACTCACTGCAGAACTCTGCTACGTACGTTCGATTTTCGATGATCAGCTATTTTGCAATTTTAGCTTGTCTTTGACAGATATAAAGGTAAGACGTGTTTTGGTGTGCTTTGGCGGTTTTTTGCTATCGAAACAATGGATCAAAGAATCTGTATTAAATTTAAGTCACTTAATATGTTGTCTGTGTCATCTGACGAGTCTATTTTTGAGTAAAAAGCTCTTCACAGAAGGCAGAGAAGATATTAATGACGATGCCCGCCCGGGTTGCCCCAGCACGTTAATAACTGATGAAAATGTTGTTACCTGTGAGATAAATTGTTATGGATAATTGTCGAATCAGTATTAGAGATTTTTGCTGAGGATATCGGCATCTTGGTTGGAGCATGTCATGTAATTGTTTCGAATGTTTTGGGCATGAAACGTGTGGCAGCGAAGTTATTCCAAAATTGCTAAACTTTAACCAAAAAAACCGTTTGCTCAAAAGTTTCATAACTGGTAACACACCATGGGTATAGGGTTTTTACGCACTATTTTCTTCGATTCCAATGTCGTTGTGCATCGTGAGTTCTTGCTAGAAGGTCGTACGGTTAATAAGGAATATTACCTTGAAGTTATGCGCCGTTTGCGTGTAGCAATACAAAGAAAACGCACTGATTTGTGGCAAAATGATTCATGACTTTTGCATCACGATAATGTACAGGTCTGCTCACACATTGTTGCTTGTTCGTCTTTTTTTTTGGCTATAAATCATGGCATTTTTCAGTTTTTGTATAAAAATTGTTTTGTTTTTGTTTTTATTAAATTTAATTTAGATTTTTCATTAATTCTAATAAAATATACCGCATATGTCCAGATCGGCCCAATAAAAAATATAATCTATGCTTCATATAAGGAAGCTTACACAAGGTACAGTAAATCTATGTAAATAGTCTGTAAAGAGTTATTTTATCTACGACAACTCTGCGTAAACAATGCTTTGAATGTAATCTACTAGATCGGTGAAATTCAAATCACCAGACAAATGTTTGCCTAGAGATTTCTGTGAAACATCAAATCGTTCTGAGTACGAATATTATAAAAAAATGTCAAAATGCACGATTGGTATAAAAAATATGAGGCAGCAGCACTAGTTTTTTGCTCATTACAGAAATATAAAAAGTAACTCTCGTTATATGCACATATGTGGCTACCATATTTTATCGCATTATTGTTTTATTGCTGCCGATTACTTTTTGGTACTTGGTCATTTATGGCGCTGTGCACTCTCTCTCTCTTCTTTCCACTTGCATATGGCAAGAAAAAAGTCTTCGTATCACTCTTCTTTTTGACAAAGAAAATTAGTAGCTGCTGGAGTTTACTGTTCTATGCAATAATTTGTCTCTTGCACTCTTTCGTGCTCACCGGATTTGCATATTTATTGTTTTTGGTGTTGCGTATTTCTGTTACTTGATCTTTTTTGTTGCTCTGCTCTCAGTGTCGTCCCACTTCTTTCTACACTTCCGTTATTCATTAATAAGTTTCTTTTTTTTTTTTTGCTAGACATAAAGCGCAGCTCATTAGAAGTATTCAGTTAGTTGCATGCTGGCAGGTGATGAAGATGAAGTGCGCGTCGTGTAAAGTGAAAATGTTTATCGGCAGGGCAGTGAGTGAAAGAAGGGCGAGAGAGGCAACAAAAGTGAAATAAGTGCGTATAATCAATTTGCGTATTTCTATGTAATTTGTGTTCAAAATTTGTGCTGAAATTGTAAATGTTTATATTTGAAATTTATCAAAATGCGTTTAGCTAAAATGTTTTTCTATAATTAATATAATTAAATGCAATAATTATTGCGATTATATAATCCGCAATTTCCAATTCGAGTTCGGAGCAAAGTGTGTGTTTAATGAAAATAAAAAAAGAGTTACGAATAAAAGAGTAAAGCGAATGCACAAAAAATCTGCCTTCTTTCTTTCACAACATAAAAAACTTTTAGCAATCTTTTGCTATCTTTCTTCCACTCAGTAAGTTTATGTTTTATTCTATTCTCTTTATTTACTTTGATTCTTTATTCATTCTTATTATTTTATTTTTATTCAATTCACACAGTGTGATATGGAATTAGCATTTTGTTAGAAAGTTTGTAATGCATTAAAGATGGCATTGTATAGACCCCTTAAAGTATATATATTTTTGATCAGCTCGACGAGTCGATCTAACTATGTCCGTCTGTCTGTCCGTCTGTATGTTATTACGATTTTTTTGGGAACCAATTTTGAAAATTGGCACATACACTTGTTTTTATTGCAGTTTATTAGATTATCTAGATTGACGCGCCAGGCCAACTTTTTGGGGTAGCCCCCATACAAAACCATCGCCCACTTTGGCTTTTTTTATGAAAAATTTTTTTTTTCTAGTCAATATCAACTTAATAATTAATCTGGTAACTTTTATTGGACGGACCCGCCCAGTTTTTGGGGGTAGGCCCATACAAACCTACTGCCCACTTTTGCGTTTTGTATGAAAAGCTTCTTTATTATAATCAATATTGGGTTGAAATGCGATTTAGTGGACAGCCGCTTGGGAGCCTCCCGCCCACTTTTTGTGGTAATAACAGACAAATCCATAGCATACTTTTATGCATTTATATGAAAAACGTCAATATCAACTAGAAATTCGATATGATGGCATCTTATACATGATCGCTTTATACAAATCTCCTAGTCGGCGTGTGCCGCCCAATTTTTTGGGTTAGCCCGTTTTTGAACCCCTCCTCCCCACGTTTATGTTTGACAATATGTTATAAAATTTCGTGTGACTAGCTTCGGTTCAACCGAAATTAACGTTTTTTCTTGTTTTTAATATATTTATAAATTTTTATCACTGTGGACAGTAGTTCACGCAAGTGACGAAAGCACACTTCAGTGTGGCTGCAGCACGAACACTAAATTATTCGTGAGGGGACCCGTTCCACAAACCGAGTCCAACGAGCCCAAGATCTGGAAAATCGATTCAAGTTATGACATTTTAAAATTTTTGACGAGTTAATAAAATATTTTGTGTGAGTGTTTGTGTATTTACTTGAATCCTTAAGAAAATCTAAATTTTGTTGAAACCGAATTGGGTGCCTCTGCTGTTGCTTAACATTTCTCAAATTATTTTAATAGTGATCAATATTTGTAAATTTTGTGAGTTATATCCGGCATCATATCTATCAATGTTGTATCATGTTCGTGAAATGCATATAAGTTACAGTGGAAAATTAACATTGCTGCTCAACGTGCTGGGGAATTTCTAAGCGCACTGATTGAGCACTACTCCGATGAAGAGTCTTTGTCAATTGACGATTGAGGAAATTGATCACTAGTCCATAAACCAATTAAGTTTTTGAGAAACAAAGTTTCTTGTACCTTTACATAAAAGACAGAACGATTTAGTTCCAATCTCCAATGACCAACAAAAGATAAATTCATTTTGGATCGAAAATTGTACCTTTTATTATATTCTTAATGTATCGATTGTTTACTTGTTATTGTAACTTGTGAGCAAATGTAGTTTTCGTTGCATCTACATACATTTTTTTGAGTTTTACGCTTTTAGGGGGGGGGGGGGGAAGAGAGGAGGTAGGTATACAAAATTTTAACAAAGTGTTACGAGAGGCATGAGAAGTTAAAAATTGTCGAACGCCCCCTTATACTGTTTCTTTTGTGGAATTTCTCGGTTTGTATTCATAGATACGAGTATGTATGAAATATATGTATGTAATTTGCATGCAAGAAATAACATAGATGTGTATGTATAAATCAATAAGAAAAGAACTTGCTTATTGAATCTTGCACATTTATTAGAATATATAAAAATAAAATATCTGTTTATACCCAGTAACCATTGTATAAAAGGGTGTATCAAATGTATATAGCTGGCAGGAGCAATTCCAATCAATTCTAATAATACAAATCGTTCGGCACAAAATTAATATCAAAAGTTTTCTAAGTTACAAGTAGGCTTTCGCCGCTTGGTTTTGACCTCGTCAAGAGGTTTTTTATTTGATTGTATAGAATACTTTAAACTGTCGTCCTGCCTGCATTTTGCTCGGCTAATTAATCATCCGATGACTGTCATAAGACTTTTGCTCCTCTGGATTCAGCTTTCTGGCATCGCTAAGCGAATTATTACCTTTTGCTGCGGCATCATTTGATGTTAATTAATTGGCAGGTAACTTGTCGCTTTGGCTGTTTAATTTATTCATTGTGTGCGTTTAACCAAAAACATTTTAATTAGTTTAGAACTGTCCTAGGTAGTCATCGTCATGGCCGAACACTGCATAAATTATGTATTAGCTTTGATTTGTGTATTACGCCTTTGAAGCATAGCTATACTTTTGTAGCTAATATTGTCTATGCCAGTTAGTTAGTCATATCACAGAAAATTTATTGCATTTCACATTCGCCATTTGGAGACATTTCGAGTTAATGATGGCAATTTGCTTTGGTCAACTCAATTAATCACAGTCGCAGGCACTGGCTCTGTCTAATGAGCCTTTAAAAGTGTGAATCCTGCTGATGTTCCAGCAAATGTTGCAGCTTGCAAACAAGAAAAAAAAAACCCAAAATATAAGTTTTGTGGCTTCACATTTATCAATTTTTTGTTCTAAATAATTTTTTTTTGGCCCACATATGTAGGAATATGAATGATAGCCTTTTGGGCTATTAGTGAAGCATTTATTAACTTCATTAAGAGTCTTGCCTATCCAGAAATATGAGATTAACTCTTCAGTCATTATATGCATTTTATTGTAATCTGAATAGTTTATAACTCATATACATTAATTAGGTCATTTGATAAAGTATTTAGTTTTTCTACTTGATTTAGATATACCAGCACTAAATTGATTTAATAATATTAAGGTTAAATAAAGTCAACAAGTTTGATTATCCTCCTTGTTACGGTTTTCGAATTCAAATTGTTAAAATGGCATATTATTTTAAGTTAAGAAGGACTCAGCGGTTTGAATTCACTTGAAATTAAAAATTCTCATTCTTAATGTCAAGTGATTTCAAAATGATTCAAACAGCTTCTCCAATTTTGAGATTTGTAAGTAAAACTTTTTTATTGTAGTCAATATAAATTTTATAATTGACTTGGTAGCTTCTAGTGGACAGACGCTTCACATATACATTAATGGGTGGGACTCGACCACTTTTTGGGGTAGCCCCCATACAAACCTACAGCCCACTTTTGACTTTTTGTATGAAAAACTTCTTTATTACTGTAAATATTACGTTGATGTGCGGTGTGGTGCCGTTTTATGGACAGATGCTTAACATACATAGAGTAATGGGCGTGTCCCACCCACTTTGTATGGGAGCAAACAAACCCAACGCCCATATTAGCTTGAAATTCGATATGGTGAATTTTAGTGGACAACCGCTTCATATACATATACAAGTGGGTGTGTCCCAATCACATTTTGAGGTATTCCTATCAAACCCATAGCTTACTTTTATCAACTTGAAATTAAATATGGTGGCATCTTATAGCTGATCTCTTCACACACATTACTACTGGACGTCTACCGCCCACTTTTTGGGGTAGTCCCTATGGTTTATAATCCCCTGCCTTACGACGTCATAAAATCCATGAGTTAACAATACAAATACGTATCTATTATATGGAAGACAACTTTTTTATAATATTCCTTTGTATTCTTTATTGAAATCTATAAAGGTCAAGTAAAGAATCGGGTAAATCAACGCCACCCATATAATAATTATGGCATCGACCACCTTCGGCGATGTTTTTCAATGTGTTTCTTGTTCTTATTACTAAAACGCTTTTTTGTTGTGACAGGATGGCTACCCACGTACGTTGAGAGAATTTTCCTCCAGATTACTTACTTACTTACTTAGGTGGCTCAACAACCGTCTATCCGTCTCGGCCGCACGTAGTAAAGCACATAATTCTGTGTAGTTTAGTGCCCGCCGGCTCAAATCGCTGGCAATCCGGAGCTTCTTCAGATCATCATAGACCTGATCTTGTCATCATGGCTCGGATGCCGTCCACCAATCAAGTTCAGGTTTCCGTCGTAAACTTTTAGTCCTGGAGCTTCAGGATTCATACGGATGAGGTGACCAGCCCAGTGCAGCCGTTGGTATTTAATGCGCTGGCATATGTCAACCTCTTATAGATCATACAGCTCATAGAGCTCGTGGTTCATACGGATACTAAACTCGACGTCAACATTAAGGGGACCAAAAATTATACGAAGAATTTTTCTCTGGAACACTCCGTAAGACGCTGTATTCGTCTACCCGATTAATAAATTAAACTCACGTTTAAAATGCAAATATTTATATTTACTTAAAGCAACACCAGTATTCACGTACCTCTTATAGAACGCAAGTACGCAAGTTTTTAAGTTCTTTTAAGAATTTATGCAAATTTTTAAAAACATTGTTAAACTACTAAATAATGCATCAATAACTAACAACTCATGTGGTTGATGAAAGTTGGTTGGTAATACATAATAAAGTAGCCGAGTCAGGAAAGTAAATCTAGGCCACCTTACCGAGATTAAAATCGTCGATGATGGATAGATGTTCACAATCCTGCAGTCCAGAGTGAATGTGCTTCATAGGGACTGTTAGGCGGAACAGCTAGTTGGTCAAACAGGGAGTCATCGTAGAACAATACAACCGATTCACAGTGAATTTGACATCTAACAGCCAAAATAACACCACCTCCTCTCGAGCGCTGAGACTTCTCCGCAACTTTGTTTTTGCGAAACACATGGAAGAGGCTGGGCTGAATTGAGCCAAGTTTTAACTAGAACTATGACGTCTAAATTATATTTTGATGTCGCCATGATAATAAGTTGCCATTTTGTTCTCATGTCATATTTTTTTTGTTAAAGGTATTGCTTTGAAATTTAATCTAATCTAATTTAAGCTAATCTGCGTATATTTCAATTCCATCCCTATAAATGATTTCAAAGATTTCCTTTATATTCATACGAGTATACTGAGCATAGTGAATGTTATAAATGAATATACACAAGTATATTTTCACCATATACAAGGGTTCGTCTATACATATGCATAAACATTTCTGTATTTGTAAGTTTTTTTCTGAACTAGGGTCATGTTTACCGTATATTTTTAGGGTCGCTGTATCCGAATCGAAGGTCTATTTAACCCATCACATCTGGATTTTCATATATTCCCAAAAAATCTTCACAGGCACACAAAAATGGCAAACAATGCTGGCCGCTATACCAACAATATATAAAAAGTTAATTTTACCACATCACGACCTTCATAGAATGCTGAAAAACTTCGCGAGTCGCCAAACATGTGTGTGATATTGCAGTGTCACGGTGGAACACTACACCTTTGCAGTTGATGAGTTCTGGTTGCTTCTTCGCAAGATATGTATCATACAATTCGATGAGTGTATACATCAGAATCGGTTGTCTCGTTCCGTGTTAGCAGCTCGAAAAACACCATCGTTTAGTACCGTACATTACTTCTGCATCAAGATCGTTTACGTTAAATTTTGTTGTAAACAATTCATTTTCCATCGCTGTCAGGAGGCATTTCAAAAGAGATCGATTTTGTTCCAATTAAAATGAATATGGATAAAATTGAACCGGTTGATGAAATGGACCGTTCACTGGTCGTGAACGGTCGACTGATAATGGATCACTGTCATCGTAATGTTACTTTAAGTCGAATGTGGGTTGACTTCATTCAGTGCTTGTATTTGATCGTCATCAGCATCAACGGGCCTTCCGGTACGATGCCTTCTGTAGATTTCAGCGAACTTCCGAAGCGTTACTTGTTGAGTTTCCCAATGAAACTAATGAAGAGAATTGAAATTAAATTATAGTCGCATCTGCATTTGGTTTAATTGTCAACTGTCAAAAGTTAAGCTAATATAAGCTTTAATATTTTTCATTAATATTTGTTGTCTGACCTAGGTAGGACGTTTGGCAGGAGTTGGAGAAATGTATTCCTATCGGGGTAACTATGAAAGTGTGATGGCACCATTCAGGCCTAATCAGACTCACGCAGAGGTCGATGCCGCTGTAGTTCGTCAATGCTGGATTTGCATGGCCACCGAGGATGAGACTCCCTCTGAAATATGGCTGCATCCATGTCGCTGCAGTGGCTCCTCCAAATGGGTGCATGAGGAGTGTTTAAAAATTTGGATAGATGTACAGCAGGAGTGCAATATGGAAACAAAAATCATGTGCGTGCAATGCCGTACCGAATACATTATCATAGTGCCACCAGCCTCCTGTTTTGTAAGGATGATTATAGCAACAGAGGAGCTACGTGATAGCGCAGCCAATATGATGGCAGTTCCAGTTGCGTTTACTATGTTGTACATGTCACTGTTGGGATATGGTGCTCTAACAGTGGTTCAAGTATTAGGCAAGGATACTGGACTTCACCTCTTTCAACAAGCACGGCCGATGAGGCTACAAATCGCACTTCCGGCTATACCGATTGCTCTTATTTTCATTCACTGTGTGAATTGGCGCCGATTTATGCGCACACTCTTTGAAAGTAATTCTACGTACTTGGATCAGTTGGAGCTTGAGAACCTGGGTCTGGTTAATATGCTTTTCGGTGTGGATTATGATGAATCGACGGAGCAGCAGTTTTTCCGGTTGGCCAACAATTTTGTGAATGCACTTTTACTGCCCACATGCGCGGTTAAGGTTGGGCATCTATTTGAAAGTTGGATCGGTAGTCGAATGATTCGTTCGCTAGTAGGCGGCGTTACATTCGTTGCCTTTAAGACAATCACAGGCATCTATTTGCGTTCATGCAAGCAAAAGCGCCTAATCCTGAATTACAGTCAAGAAAATGGCCAACGCCAGGAAAGACGCTCGTAACGCACAGTCTAGACGAATTTGTGGCGGTAGCGGCACGACTCAAAACTTCGCTGGGTACTACATTTCCAGCACTAAGTCCAAAATAATGTGAAATGCAAAACTAGGCAAAATTTATTCGGTTTGGAAAAAAATTGTTAAGTTAATGTAGAAAGTCTAATATCGTTTATTGATGATAATGTCATCAAATATATTTTTTAATTATTTTATTTTATATTATTTAATTTTTTTATTTGTATTTTTTTGTCCTTTTTTATTTTTTTAAATGAGTAGTTTGTTTTTAGTTTAAAATTTCAAAGTTTGCATAGCTCTACATTACCAAGGGTGCAGGGTATTTGGAAGTCGTGAATACATGACTGTTCGGGTTAGCTCCCAGACAAACCCGCCGTCCACTTCAATATTTTTGTATGAAAAACTTATTTCTTTAAGTTAATATCAGCTTGAAACTCGATATGGTCTCTTCTTGTCAGTTTGACCGAATGCTATCCTTGTTCTTTTTTTTAATTTGTGTTTTATTTAAGATTTTCTCAATACAGGAATACCTTGCCAGATTGATTTTGAATACATGGAATTGTAAAAAAAATAACACATTTTCACAAAGATTCCAGAAAGACTTTCTCCGCATCTTCGTCTTAATGGTAGCACCTGTGGAGTTTCTTAAAATATTTGCTTCATTGTATTTGCTGCGAATGTGGAGCAACTTCGCTTTATGCAGTGTCGAGGCGTAAATTTTTAATTCATCAATCATTTTCTTTTTAACAATTATAACTTTTAAGTGTTTTGCTAATGCAAAAACGATACAAATTTTGTTACATCGTCGCTGCTCCACTTCTTCTGCTCGGACTGATGCTGACGTTTTGCTTTTGATTCTTCAGACACTAAAATAAAAATTTAGTCGATTAATTTGCAAATTCGAGCCCTAACCGCGAAAATGTCGTAAGCGACATTTTGTTCGAAATTGTCTTTTTAATGAAAAAAATATAGAAAAGTTTCGCAGTTAATTCTCGATATTTCATAAATTTAAATGCTTTTACTTTTTAAACTTTTCACATTTCACATTTCAAGTCACTTCGTTGCTATTTCTTCGAAAAAAAAGACAACTTTGTTCCTAAACACTGAAGTCTCCACAGATATGCAACTGCACAGCCGATTTTGTAAACAAGGCCTGAGGTTAGAAACTTGCGGAGTTTTCTCGTCAGTATATTTTGTTCTTGTGCAGTTCAAAAAAGTACGCAACTAGATAGATGATCGTGAACACACTAAAACATTGTTTTTGTACGGGAGCTGTACCTTCTAGTGATACTGCTCCCGATTCATTCTCGCATTACTTATGGTAATAAGAAGTCTCCATACCAACTTAACTACACACTCTGTGTGAATAGTCCAATATAATGAATGATATTTTACAGATGACAGCCCTACGGTTTCGAAACCACGAAGTGGATAAAGTGTTTTTATCTGCGACTTGACAGTTTGAAAATGTTAAAATAAAAGGAACGATTTGGAACTTGTGCAAGATTTGAGAGGTGTTCGAATGCTAAAAATCTATCATTAATACTGGAGTTCATTCCTTTGGCCCATTTTTCGATTTCGTGTGGGCATGAATGTGGCCAAACACGTGGCTAATCACGCTGACAACCCAAAATCTATACCAAACAGTGATTTTTTCGGGATGTAACGTAGTTTCCAATATCTCATAAGGATTCTTCTTGGCCCTGATGCGACAATTTGCTTATTGAGCGCTTAATTATTTCTACACCTTGCTGAATCGTATATCGTTCCATGATGAAATGGTGAACAGTTCTGTCCAAAATGATGTTACAAATTGTTTGTTAAAAGATGGAAACAATTGGAAATTGACAAGTTTCAAATGAAAGACAGATGCAGAGTACTTCAGCGCAATTTTCAGGGCAGAGACGTACTGACCGATAACAATAAGGAACATTTTTTGCTATCTGCGTTTCTTTCATTTACTTTATCTTTTTGCTGATTTCTGGTCATCTTGGCAAGTAATTTGTTTCAGGAATTTGGATTTTTGGTCCCGCCGCTGGTGGTAGGAAGATTACCACTGGTACCATATACTGCGGTCTCTAATGGTGTAACTCAAAACTGTAGATACAGAGACGCCGTTTAAATCTATTCTCAAGAGTTCCGAGGCTGGTTTGTTATTGTCACCCATAATTCATAATTATCTACTTTGTCCGTCAGATGGTCGCAGCATAACAAATAAAAGGGGTGACAAGGCAACAAGGCTCGAGCAATAAATACACTGATGGCTTTTTTCTTTAGCCGGTTTTCCTATTCAAAATCTAATCTACTTTTTTACTTGGTTCGCAGTGTGTTTTTTTAGGCTTGGTTCAAATACCTTCAGCATTGAGGCCATTCACAAACTGCAACTGTCTGTTTGCCCTAGCTATGGGGATCCCGCAGATCCATTACTCAAATTCTGCGAATAGTGTTTATTTTAAAGCATTCTTCCAAAGATGGTAATAAATCTCTCAACCTCTATAACAACGCATGCCAAGGCGCGAGTAAAAGCTGATGGTTTTGCAAAGTTTAAAAAAAAAATGTACAATAATATCGCAGTTAGAATATCCTAATTAAGAGTCAATTTTCTAAAAATAAAAAAAAAATAAAATGAGAACACTGAGAAATTCTAAAGAAATACGATAACCATAAATAAACTTTCACACATGCATAAATAACCAAACAACATGCTTAAAAGTGTCGCAAATTGTAGAACAAAAATGTTCTTCCGTTTCGTTGAGCATTTTTACGATATAAATTTGTTTCCCCCTTTTCTATGGGTTATGTATTTGTGTAGTTCCATTGCTTTGCGTTCTGATACTTGGACTATTTGTCGCACTTTGAAAAATGCAGAAAAATTAAACAAATGGCTTATTGGCGCCAAAAATATAAAAGCATCCTGGCGGCAGCTATCCAACAAACGAACGAGAGGAAGATCTAGTCAACTGAAGTAGCATAAAGTAAAATAAAGTAAAGCCGCACAGAAAATAGTAAGAGCAATATTATGCAAGCTATACGACTTTATGTTACACTGCAGAGAATAAGCGAGTAGACCGTTGGCGAGCTTCTATACTTTAATATGGAACTATTCACTTCTAAGAAAACTCACCCGAGATCTCGGGAAATCATACTTTGGAGTCGTGGATAGTCTGGCGAACCTACCACTGGAGCATTTGACATATTTCATTGATTCAATGGGATGTTCTCAAAACGAAACCAACTAAAATATTGTCTAATAAAAACCGAAGACAACATGCATCACAATGAACCGATTGGTGTGAACTCGACCAGCGTCTTAGTATATAGCTTCTTATTATAGTATAAGCTTGATTAGTATAACCTAACCTACCCTAATTGTGTGGTGATTATTTTATTTAAGACCAAAATTTAGTAAGTCTTATACAAAAGCCTGAAAGAGGTAAAAATGTAGATACAATTAGCGAGCGTTAGTTTGAACAAACGAAACCGAAGTTGACACATGAACTGTCCGTCAATATCTACTTTTGACAAACAATTGCCTGCAATGACCAAAATAAAAAAAAAAAAAACACTAGAGAGCATTGGACATAGAGAAAAAGCTCGGAAATAGCAATGGCATTTTTTGGGTGTTTTATTTTTTGTGATAAATTGTATAAAGTACTAAGCACTTTTCCTTCGAAGCATGAAACAAGTAAACATCTACGCAAGCAGTAAAAATTGCAATGTCCGGCCAGCGGTAATGGTTCGAAACAATTGTCTCCGTGGCTAAACATTCTTTGTGTCACAAAAAGTTGTTGTTATTGTTCTCTCTTCACATTGAGAAAAAAAATATATAAAATATTTCACAATATGCAAAAACCATAATTTTCATAATATAGGTCGCTAAATAAAATTTACATTATATACAGAACTCTTTAATATATCATTTATCATAAAGCAAAATATTACAATGCCCATATGCAAAACTCTTCACTATTAAAGTGCACTATATAGCGGCACATAGCGCAGTATAATATGGAAGCGCACTTGTTTCCTAACACTACCAAAATGCTTTAAATTTGAACTGAATTATGTAGAAAAGTCTTCTATACACACATAAGTCACTCAAAATATAAAAAGAGACTGGAATTTAAAATACTTACGTCATACAGTGGTCTGAGTATGTATTTAGTAATGTATTTAGATTTTAGAACAAATACATGCAAGATATGTCAAAAATGTGTTTTTTTTTGTTATCTTTCGAATCAGGGAATTTCGTTGTTTAAACAAGTGTTTCGAGAATATAATTGTGTAGTAAGGATACATCATAAATGGATTTCAAGTAAAAATTTATACTTATAAATAGCTAGAAATTGGAGTCAAAAATGTTGACCTTCATTTATAATTTTACAAACAATCATATGCCTTTATGCGCCTATTGAAAAGTTATGCAAAAATTAAAAATAAAATAATATTTTGCAAAATTTTCGTCGGATCGTTAAAGTTGGATGTATTCGGATTCGACAATAATTCGTTAGATACTGTTTTTAATAATATTGATACAAAAATTCATGACAAAGTTTTCCAAAACAAAACTGATGTTTGAAAAAAAAAACAAAAAAAAACGTTAACTTCATTTGAACCGAAGCTCTAATACCATTCACACGAAACTTTAAATAGTATTGTAATACATAAAAGTGGTGGTTTATATAGGGGGTGGTACACGCTCACTTGTAGATGTGTATGAAGCGATGTAGTAGATGTGTAAGATGCCGCCATATAGAATTTCAAGTTGATATTGACGTTTTCCATACAGATACATAAAAGTGAACTGTGGGTTTATATGGGACTACCTCAAAAAGTGGGCGGGACACGCTTCTTTGTATATGTGTATGAAGCGGTTGTCCATTAAAATCCACAAAATCAAATTGCAAGCTAATATTGATCTAAATGAAGGATTTTTTCATAAAAAACACAAAATTGCACGGTGGGTTTGAATGGGGGCTATTGTCTATGTATGCCCAATTGTCTATGTATGTTTAGCGGAGGTCTCTTAAAAGGCACTATATCGCATTTCAACTTAATATTGACTTTAATAAAAAGGTTTTTCTTACAAAAAGTCAAAAGTGGACCATAGGTTTGTGTGGGAGCTACCCCAAATAGTGGGCGGGCCACGCCCGTTGGTGTATGTATGTTAAACGGCTGACAATAAAAAGGTACCACATTGCATTTCAACATAATATAGACTTTAATAAAGAAGTTTTCTTACAATAAGTCAAAAGTGGGCAGTAGGTTTGTATGGGAGCTACCCCAAATAGTGGGCGTGGCAGGTCACTCTTGATACTCTATTAAACTACAATAAAAAGAAGTATACGTGCAAAATTTCAAATGGATAGCATAAAAATTGGTTCCCAAAAAATGCGGAACAACATACAGACGGACGGACATGCGGGCAGACGGACAGGCAGACAGACATACAGACGGATATGGCTAGATCGATTCGTCTCGTCGAGCTGATCAAGAATATATATATTTTATGGGGTCAACGATGGCTCCTTTAATGCGTTACAAACTTTCAGACAAACTGATAATACCATTTCACACTATGTGTGAATGGTATAAAAAAGTACGATAATGGCTAAAATTTAGTATAAGCTGCTTTTTATAAATTGATTTCTGGAATGAATACAACTCCTTCAAAAACATAATAAAAGCCTTATGCAGGTAAAAAAGCTTAAAGAATAATTCTTGTCGCCTAAATTTACTTTTCAGACCATTATGCGCCAGGTGCTGGCTGCTTATCGAACAGCTGTTACCTGCTGCTTTCGTTTTTACTTCTCTATGCATGTCACTGTGTGGGCGTATGAAGTGCAACACAGAAAACGAGAAAGACACAGAGAGAGAGAGATAGAGAGAGAGAGAGAGAAATGAGAGAAACAATCATTTCTACTGACATAAGTTTGTTGTTGTTGTTGTTTCTTGGTTTGTCTAATGATCCCTCGGCTTTCCTTTTCCTCTTCAACAATTTTCTGCGCTCACTGCTCAAGCCAGCCATAAATAGCATTGCAATAAAATAAAATAAAATAAATTTTCGGTTCCATTCTTTCGGAATGTCGCACAGCAGGGAGGTAGTCTATGTTTTTCCAGTTCGGTTTCGAACTCAGCAGATATACTCTGTAAAAGTTCTTATTTGCCTCAGATCTCATTCAATATATTTTCTAAATTCTAGAATGCGAACAAGAAAAATAAACCCTATTGCATAGAAAAATCATGTAGGGTATAAAATGAAAAAAAAAAAAATGAAAACTATGGCAAGTGAAATAAAGCGGTCAGCGCGACAGGACTTGGCCAGGACAGTGTCGACGTTTTACGGTAGAATTTTTGACGCCATGCCAAATTAGCTAAAAGTTTGTTGTCATTTAGTTAATTGCTGCATGAGAAAAAAAGCTGGGCGTGGCACACTCGCTCAACGCCCACTTGCAGTGTGTACGCCATAAAATGTTTTTCAAATTGAAATAATAAATAAATATAATTTTTTTTTTTCTGTTATTTTATTTTTATTTTTTTTTTGTTGT
This sequence comes from Leucophenga montana, assembly GCA_035044765.1. Taxonomy (NCBI): domain Eukaryota; kingdom Metazoa; phylum Arthropoda; class Insecta; order Diptera; family Drosophilidae; genus Leucophenga; species Leucophenga montana. The sequence continues at coordinate 72,382 of JAWNNQ010001731.1, forward strand.
GACTTGCGTTCGAGCGATAAATTTTTACGCGTAATTGGGTTTTTTTAATTGGGATTTCTGTTTAATTAATTTGCAGTATTTTTTTTCCAATTTTTATCTTATTTCTTTTTGCTTGATATTGTTGCTAGGCGCTAATAGAGATGAAAATTGCATTTTCTGCTCCAGCTTCTGCAGTATTCTTTCCGTTTAAAGTCATTAAGCCAATGAGCTATGACCAAAGTTGAACCAAGGAAAATTTCAAGAATGGAGCAACAAATGGAGAAGAGCAATTGCGGCTCACTTTTCTGGGAACAAAACAATTGTCTGCTGCTTCTTAATGCTGCTTGCTGTGCTGTGGCATTTGAGGAATTCAATCGTGCGCATGCCACCATTGTATTTACTACAGGTAGCAAGCATTTTCTGTCTGCTGCTCCTTACGTTTTTTTTTTTTGTAAATTTTTTTTCTGAATATTTGTCTGTCAGTCTGACTATATGTCGTTTTGTCTGAGCCTTTTGTCTTATGCGCTTGTGAATCAATGACAAGAAAATGCGATGAATGCGCGCACGGAATGCAGTTAGCTTGTTTGCAGTGCAAATTAAATGTCCTTGCCGTGCGTTCCTTACTTTTACGTGTGTGTGTGTGTGTGTGTGTGTGTGTGTGTGTGTGTGTGTGTGTGTGTGTGTGTGTGTGTGTGTGTATGTGTCAGTGTGAATTCTCTTTAAGGATGCGATGGCTACTGGTACGTTGCATTTAAAACCAGCATCGGAAACGTGACGTATATGTAATGCGTACAGCTGCTTTAATAACAACGTATACGCACTGTTAGCTAATGAGTCCTTGCGCTTTTCAGCATTGAAGACCTACAAATAGTAGAAGGGCATTATAATAATTTAAGTTTTACGCTCCAACTAGAAGCGATACTCAAAGTAAGATACGACGCAATGTGGGGCTTTCCGACTAATGTAATTAAGATGTTTTAATAAATTTAAAACAACATTTGAAAGCGAATTACTCAAGCTTTAAAGCCAGTGCTAATACAGGGTGCTAGAACTACAGAGTGTCACACGAATTATGTTGTTAAAGCTTTTTGTTTCATATGTAGTATTACATATATTATGTTTATATTTATTACACCGCCAAACAGCGGTGATTGTATGTTTATTTCTGATGGTGATTTCAAATATGTTATCAGTTTTTATGGTGTTTTTTGAGAAAAGCATGGAATCACCGTACAAAAATATTTAATTATCAGAGTACTCCAGGCAAATTCAGCCATCATATGTGCATTCCAGCGACCCTGAATACGTTCCTCCATATTCCGAATATCATGGTGGAATCGTTCGCCATTTTCTCAAGTCATATAGATTTTCAAGATATCGATCTAATCTCACGTTGCATCCAAGTTGTTCGAAATGAGACAAGATATCTTCAATGTAATCATTATCCTTTTTATTTCCTAACAAATTTTGAATAACCCAAACAAACGAATCTCATACATTCTTCTCAATTTCTGACATTGAACTGCTGAAATCAGCAATTTGCGAATTTGTGGGCCGTCAAATATGCCTCTGCTTTCAGTTTTTCTGAACTCAGATTCGAAAACTTCCTTGAAATATACTTAAAACATTCACCGTTTTTGTTTAATGCTTTAACATATTGTTTCATCAGATCAAGTTTAATATGAAGAGGTGGCAATATAGTAATCATGTGGCACAAGAGGTACATTTATAACGACAAGGCCATTCTTTTCGTGTTCAATGTTTCGATTTGCCTCTGCTATTCCATAAACATAAAGGAAATTAACCACTTTCAAATCAAATACCAATTACCAATTTATGTTCGTCATATTTCATCTTGTTCATGATCAATGTTATTGAAGTATATTCTTTCGTAACTTTGGTTGAATGTGCGATCGGTAAGGAACCTAGTTTATTTCCGTTATGCAATGGTACACACTTTAAACGGCGTTTTGACGTGTTCATAAATTAACGCCATTCGTTTGAATCATATCTCTGTAAGTTCATGGCAGTCATCAAACCAGATATTTCTGTGCAAAACACAAAACCATTGGAAAAAATGAAGTAATTCTTGTGGTTGAGTGCGGTAAGTTCTTTAGTTATTAAATATCTCTCTTTCCATTCATTCAGAAGAAGTTTTCGACAGTCCAAGGTCTCTAATTAAATCATTGAACTTGTTTTGATTGAATGGTTTCGGTTCGAAATGGTTTTCTGTGACGAACTCGTTGAGCTCGCACAGCTTAGCTCATCGTATTCGCCGGACATGTCTTTAGTTGGAGATAGTAATGATAAAACTAGATCTTTCGAACTCCTTACAGGTCTAACAACTGTTGTTGATGTGGGACAAATATATTTAGAGCGGCTATACTTACTGATTCCTGGTACATTCACAACATAAAAATAGCAGTTATTATGATGACTTAAAGCTTCACGACAGAGATCATTGGAAACTGGAACTTGAAAGACGTTACTTTATTCTGCAATACGGAATTTGCATCAAAAGTTTCTCCATCTCGCGAAAGAGTATATGCTAGTTTCATAATAAACTCCATACACCTCAACATACTCTGTCATGCAATGGATAAAATTCCATATTCATAGTTTTACTTTTCAATTGAAAGTCTTTTTGTGTGAATTAATATTAACTGTTTTCCCGTTCTTGATTTTAAGAACAATCGGTTTCATATTTCTATTTGGATTTTTTATATCATTTACTGTTCCTTCGATGATTTCCGAAGATTCCTTTGCGTATTTAAACCAAATCGGACGTCAAAAATGGACTCTCTAGTTCGCACTCTGTCTGGGTGATGCATCATATTCACACTTATTGATCAATGTGAGGCTATCAGAGAGTAATTCTACGTACCATTCAGTAAAGTTTCTGAGAGACGTTAAATCCTATGCAAAATACCGTTTGCTAATAAAATTTACACCCAAGGATCTCACATTACACTCGAAATTGGTAAACTTTTCAATAGAATCAAAAAAGTTAACGATCATGTTGTATGTTGAAAGAGGAGCATTTTTCTTACATTTTCTTTCTTCCAGCGTCGGAAAACGTTGACCTCGTAATTTATTTTTAATGTGCGGAATCATTGGGTGTCAAATCAGAGTTATAAGACGGATGAACCATCAATTCGATGTTTTTTGTGCTCAAAAATTATATTTTGTGAATCGATGTATGTATTCGATGTATTCGGTGATTGGTTTTACTCTATAAACTTCTGGCAAATAAATGTTTTTTACCATTCAGACCATCCTACGTTGCTTTATTGGAAAAGTTGTGACATGACCAGCTTTTCCGAAAAACAAAACAGCCGACCATTTGCTTCAAAGTGCTTCTTCCGCGAAGGTCTTTTGTTGGATTAGGCTTATCTTGAAACTCACATAGAGTCGATTGCTGTTTTGTCTCGGGCTCATAGGACTATGATTCGGCCCCTGTTACGATGATGTGAAAGTCGTGTATTTCTGCAATACTTTTTTAACCAAGCGGTACGAGGCTGTTTTGTGTGATTGTCGAATTAAACGGTAGCCAATGTGAACAAATCTTCATGACGTTCAAATATTCATGTTATATCGAATGTATGCTGATACCACTACTGCCCAAGGATGTTGGAGATGCTTTCAAAATTTTGGAATATCTGTTCATCGATTTTTTCTGTCACAGTAACCCTTTTTGGACAATTAAACTAGTTATACCAGTGTTTCATAGTAGGGGAAGTACATTTATCGATGCACTTTTGTATTGCTAATCCACATCAAATGTCGTTATAATTCATCTTACGGAATTTGAAATACTGCTCGTACATAAAAACGTTCGGCGTACGTTTATGCTAAGAAATGTGCAACTTTACAATGGAAATGTCAGCTGGCACCTAACATCACTTAGTGTTGCCAAAACGCACAGTATACAAGGATAACTTTACAGGCAACCCTTGCATGTAAATACAGAATAATGTGTACTATACCTCGTACTAGAAACTTTTTTACAATATCATATTTCAATGTTTTCCAATTAGCACAAAAATATTCTTATCCAATTAAATTCAAATCAAATAAAAAACCAAGTACTCGGGTCACCAACTTCAATGCGTATGCTAATTAAAGTTCTTGTTATTATTGGCAGCTTTCTGAAGAGTTTTAAAGCAATGCTATAGCAACGAAATGGTTCAAGTTTAAAAAAGTTTTAAAGTTAAATTGAAGAAGCTATTGATGCTGAAGTTCTAGAAGAAGATGCAAAAAAATGTAAAACAAAAAGAAATGAAACAAAACCCAAGAGTATTATTCTTTGCACTACATTGTAGTATGACTACTGACTATAACTAAAACTATAGCACCTACTACTATGTAGGTATATATACTACTCCTATTTTTATTCTGCTAATTTTATTTGTGTTTGCAATTCCTTTTGTATTTTCTTTTTTTTGCTTGTCCTCAGCGCTTCGCATCTTTTTTTCATTTTTATCCTTCCATCTATTTTTTTTTTATACTATTTTCTATTTTCTATTTTACGTTGAGTTTTTACTTGTTAGTAGTGGTAATAGTAGTCATACTTGTTGTTGTTGTTGTTGTTGTTGTTGTTGTTTGTATGCATTGCGCTTGTTTCTTGGGAAAATAATGACTGCACATTAAGTATACGTACTAGAAGATAGATACTCGTACAGATACAACGGCACTTTAGACACACACACACACACACACACATCCAGTCACAGTTTTGTATCTAGATACACATAAACGGCGTTCGCACAAAAGCAAGTAAAATGTCAACAAATGACATCAGAAATATGATGCAAATGGCTCATGTAAGTGGTTCTAGCTACTTTTTCATACATACAAACGAATATGTGGAGAGAGTTAAGAACAAAGAGAACAAAACACCAAAATAAACTGAAGTGAAACTGAAGCACTAATACCCTTCATTTGATCTATTGTCAAACTGTATGTACATATATTATGTAAATACAAATAATTTATGTACATATTAGCTGCCCACTTCCACAAAATGACCAACTGACAAATGTTCAATACCCGACGAACTTGGTTTCACTTCTATATAGGAGGCGTAGCACCGCCCACTTTTACACTGAATAACGTTTGTTCCGGTGTTCTTTAAATATATACAAAATCTCATCAATCAGTCCTAAACAGAATTTGGTTTTCCTCCCATATAGAAGGCGTAGCACTCCCCACTTTTCCAGTAGACCTTATTTCTCCCGGTGCAATTTGTATACATATGTTAGGGCCAAATACACCTTCACACATTTGATCAAATGCGAGATGTGACGGAAAATCGACGGGTGTATTTGGCGATATGACTGCTTGATTAAATGTGTGAAGAAAATTAAAATGTTTTGTTCGTAACATCGCTTCTTTTTCCTCGATGTGATTTTTATTTTTTCTTTCTGAACATATGTAGTTTGAGCGGGAAATTTCAAATCCAGATTTGACGAAATGGTGAATGGTGTATTTGACCTTATCCAACTGAGATATAATAAATTATGTTTTTTTCTTATACGGTGGCGTGGCATCATCCATTATTTCCAAATGTTACATATACAGGGTGGGCAATAGTAATCACACGATGTTCTTTTGCTATAATTTTATATAGGGTGAACATTTTCACATGTTCTCCAGTCCCAATTCATCCAATTGAGGAAGAAAACTGACTGCTCCAGCGTAAACAGCACACCATGCAGTAACTTTGAGTGGATGTAATGGCTCTTCGTGGGTGATACACGGATTTTTGGTGCCCCAGAAACGATGATAATTTTCGATGAAAAATCGACGAATTGTTGCGCAAAAATATGGAAACAATTATTCTGCGTTCTTGCGGAATAAACCGATTCATGGATTGTCGATTTGTGTTCTGCCTTTGTTTACTTCACAAATGTCAAAACCGAATTGACATTTGGCGCCATTTGCAAAAGTTATAGCATTGTCCAATAGGGTGATTACTTTTTGCTCCACTCTGTATTTAACTCAGAGATACTGAAGGAATTTTTAGAATCGATTCAGTAGTTCCAGAAATTTGTTCATACATCCAAACTTTACCTCTTTATAATATTACAACAGCGTCACTCTAAGCTAAGAACTCTTTAACTGACCCCAAAAGTAAAAAAAACCAAATATTAAAATCTGTTCAGAAGGAGAAGAATTGCGGACACATGCACACAGGAATTTTATATATAAAGAAGATATCCAATTAAAGACCATTTTCACGACATTTTCAGACTAAGCTATGCTCTTGCTAGAAATATATTTAGTAGTGAATTTCACGACTTCACAATTGTAATAAATCGAATTCGAGTAACCCTGCAGTATAAATCGATTTATTGGCATGTTATCGTTTAAAATCGGTTACTTTTTTAAATTGGAAGAGTGCTCAACAGGTGGACAGTTCTTGCATTTGCACAAATGTAAATGCATAAAAAGCCTAAATTATAAGAAAAAAATTCAAGACGTGTCAAAATGTTAATAAAATATTTCAATTTTGTTTTTCTTTTATTGCTTTGGTTTTGCTATTGAAATTGTGAAGTCAAGTTGGCAGCTCTATAGCTAATATCTTTGAAATATATTTTTTGGGTTTTCGAACTAGACAATACGTTTTATAGGCTGAAAAACAGTTGAGAAATTGAAAACTAGGATATGGGATGAGCTATTAATATTTTGGCAAGTTGTGAAAATAGTGCTTAGATTAGTAAAGTCTATATTATTGGATATAGAACTTTGCTCCCGCCGTTCTGCTTTCGAATATTGATACTTTATTGTGAAAAATTAGTTAGAAATATATAATTCAAACTACTGGCCTTCGCATATGGCATTCTTTCTGGGAACATATGGATTCTGCATCGGAAGACCGACTCGTTTCTAGAAGCAATTCAAGAAGAAGAGTGGAATAAAAGGTTGGGGTACGACTTTCCATTTGAGTATTTTCAACTTGTTTTTAAATGATTTTGCACCATAGAGTTAATAATTGTTATATTAAGAAATCACTTTATCGTTTTCCGCGACCGTTTTCCTTCCATACTCGGCTCAAACGCATCAATTGTTGTTGGTTGTGATCACTCGTTTTGGGTTTGATTAGCTTATAATGGATTATACCTAGCTGATCCCACAAAATAAGGCTTGCAGCCATAGATATTTTGATTCGCCGTTGATGCATAAGCTTGGCCTCGTTTTCCATGGACAACAATCCTGTGTCAATTTGATTTTGTACGTATGTAGAACCAAGTGCCGACGCAAAAATTCACCAAGTTGTTGTCTGCAAAAATCGCTGCGCCTCGGGCTCTCCTGCACACCCGATGTTTTCGGAAAATCTTGCGTTTAGTTGACGTACGGGTGTTGGGTGATTGTACACTGAACCAGCTGTGTCGAATTCCGCTACTAAACGTTGAATAGTCGACTTGGAAGTTGCCACAACAGAACATCCATTTTGATAATAAAGTCTTATTTCCCACGGTGATTTGCCTTTATTGTGTGCAAAAGCAAACAAGAACAGCAAAAGTAACCACAGATAAAACGAAACGGTCGCCATGAACTGTAAAAATATACCTAACCCTATTGGAACACCTTGTATAAGTAATATCTGTACGAAATTTGAAGTATCAAGCTTAAACAATAAAGAAACTGCCTTAACCAGAACACCTCTCTGCAGTATATGATTGAATGGGAGCTGTATTCTATATATTATATGTATAAGTATAGCTATGCCAATCGAGTTTCAGCTAAAAATGTATAAAATTGACCTAATAAAATACATACTAACACCTAGGGAGACAGATGAACACGATCGTTTTGATCAAGAATATATGTTTATTCCAGGGTCTTCAATACTCTATTCAATGCATTTTCAACTTTTTGACAAACAGACAATATCTACTTAACACTACATGTGTAGGGTATAGAAAAGGGAAAGAGATTGAGCAACAGAGTAACATTTATAAAGGGACCAACTTAAACATCAACGACAACAATAAGAAGAAGTACCAAACCATTAGCTCTGACTCTTGCAACATTGTCTCGTCTTGTAAACATAAAACAAAGACTGTTTCACATTATTTATTTTCATTTAGTATTTGTCTGGCACTGTTGTTGTGCTTTAAGATACTTTTTACTTGAATATTGCAAAAGCGCTTCAAGACCCTGCACACGCCACGTTACCTTGACACAAAACAATTAACAGCTGCAAACAAAGCAACCAATTCTCACATATATATATGATGGGATACCTCTTTCTCTGTCCGTAATATTTAGACTAGCAAATTCATACATAAAAGAATCTGTGCAATTTTTACCTGTATATAAGTACATTATTATAACTTTTGTTATGTAATTCGCGACGCCATTTGTAATCAGCTTGGTGTATTAAATCTATAGTATCATATTCGTTCGCGTATCCAGGAGTTCAACATTTTATAGAAAAGTTTTACTGAGTTATAATTAAAGTTCTGGCTTTCTTGATTGTCTTTTTTTATGTCATAGTACTAGCATAACAATAGATATATTGAATTTCCTTAATTTAGAAATTTTCTTTTACACTTTTTTTTTGGCAATTTGGGTGCGCCGAACACGAAGAAAGTACTATTTTGTTTTTCATTTGGGCCATTTACCTATATAACGGTATATGTTTTTCGATTTACGATTTTACTTAAACCAGCGACCAGACTGAATGGCAAACACGATCGAAGTTAATGATACTTTTCACTAGGGACGTTGGCTTAAGTGGAAGCAAACATCGAAAAACACAAATATAGCGTTATCTATATGAGAAAAATTATTTTATTTTTTGTACCCTAAGAGAAATTTATTATCTAAATTAAAGCCGGTTAAATTTGTAAGCCGGTGTGTAAAAAGACCATTTCTTAAAAAAAAGATAATAACTGTGGAGCACAATATATGTCAATGGGCGAGACTTCTTTGTCTTGATAATTGAGAATTGCTGAATGAATTCAAATCCGGCATCAAGCTAATATTGATTTAAATGAATATTGATTTTCATAAAAAAACACAAAATTGCATGGTGGATTTTTATGGGGGATACCCCAAAAAGTGGGAGGGCCACGCCCATTAGTCTACATATGTTAAGCGGTTGTCTATAAAATGGCATCATATCGCATTTCAAAATAATATTGACTTTATTAAAGAAGTTTTTCTTACAAAAACACAAAAGGAGGCAGTATGTTTGTATGTGGGCTACCCCAAATAGTGGCCGTGTCATACCCACTAAAAGTCACCATATCAATTACTAAATTGATATTGACTACAATAAAAAAAGTTTTTCATACAAAAAGTCAAAAGTGGGCGCTGGGTTTGTATGGGGGCTACCCCAAAAAGTGGGCTTGGCGGGTCAATATTGACACTCTTTTAAACTGCAATAAAATGAAGTGCATGTGCAATATTTCAACTGAATAGCATTAAAATTGGTCCTCAAAATATGCGCAACATACAGACAGACGGACATGACTAGATTGCCTCGTCACGTCGAGCTGATCAAGAATATACATTATTGTGTCTATGATGCCTCCTTTAATTCGTTACACAGACAAACTGATAACACCATTTCACACTATGTGTGAATGGTATAAAAATCGTTATTTCCTTAGTTTCAGAATCTGTTTAGCACATTTCAACTAATTTGAGCAAAAGTCGGTTGGAAATTGACAAAGTTATTAAAAATGCCATGATCAACTATTTTATTGAATTTCAATTAAATTTCCATTCAATAATATTTACTATATTATGGCATTCCTTCCATCATCCCAAATAAGTTCGTCTTTATCCAACCGATACTTGGGCTATCTATCGCGTTTGGATAAATCGTATATATTATTATTCTCTTACAGTTCTGGCCATGTTTATTCATCTGGTAATTAAACTACGAGATCTTGGAGAATGCCTTTTTAGATGGAAAAAAAAACAAAAAATGTATCTCTAGAAAAAAGAAAAGAAAAGAGAAGTTTTGATATCATTCTTACGAAGTTTCGAGCTCTGAACTTAGCAGGTGTAAAGAAAAAATGTCTTGTAAAATTTAACAACCTGAACGTTGGTTGTAAGTTTATTGGGGCCAACCCCTAAAAGTGGGCGTGACACGCACCTTGAAAATTCTGCGAATCATCCGTCCATAAGATATCACCATGCCACCATGTCAAACGTCAAGTTGATTTTATATGAAATGCAAAAGTTTTAATGGAAAATCCTAAAATTTTGTGATGGGTTTGTATGGGGCTAACTCTTCAAAGGGGAAATCAAACCTTTTTCGGTATATGTTAAGCGTTCTTCCATAAGTGGATATTAACCATAATAAGAAATTTTTTTTATACAAAATTCCAAAACATATACGACGTCAAATTTAAATTTCCATCCAAAAAAAGAGAAGATGGGCGGGCGGTTTGTATGGGGGCTATACCCTTTAGAGGGATCACACCCTTTGATATTTATGTGAAGAGTGCTTTCATAATTCAATTCGTCAATTTTTAAGGTCACATTGACTGCTATACAAAAAAAAACTTTTCGTACAAAAAGTCAAGTGGGTTGGGGTGGTTTTGTATCGAATATCATGCAATTGGTTATGAGAAAAATTGGTCTCATAAAAATACGCACCAACGTCTATACAGACAGACGGGCACGTCTCGTCAAGCTAATCAAGAATATATGTACATATGTATATACTTTATTGTGTCTGCGGTAGAACCTTTAACGGATTACAAACTTTCACTCAACCAGATAAAACTATTTCACATTATGTATATTACCTATATATAAAGGAGAGATTCAAGAAGGGAGAGTTTTATTCATATTGTTTACAATATTCTTAAACGACTTACCTTCTATTTTCTCAAAAAAAAAAGAAAAAAAAAAAACTTGTTGCGTGCGAGCATATTTACAGGCCGTGAATAATACATTATGAGTAGCAATTGATATAGAAAGACTGCAAAAATTCACGACCTAAAAATATTTTTGCAGTTTTAATTCATTTATCACAAAAAACTAAATAAATAAATTCGAAATCACTATTTAATGCAATATGGTTTAGAAAATAGACATTAACACCAATCCGCGGCTTAGAAGCTTAAACACAAGAAATGCTGAAATTGTTCTGAATAATAAAAATTATATATGCGTGTGTATGTATAAACGTTGTATACAACAAAATTTTACAGACTGTGGAGTGCGTAATACGATTTAGACCCTATTGGTGAAGTAATATCAACGCATTACAGCAAACCACAGCCCGTAAAAAATATTTTCAAATTTATGTTTTATATAGAAACCACACATTTTTTAAATTAATTTAAAAAAAAAATCATCTTTAAAAGAAAAAAAAATGTAAGTCTATGATTACGTTTATACGCACGTCTTTTACGAAAATCGAAAATTTTGAGCTATAAATTATTAATTTTTTTATTTGCAAATAATTAAGCCACGAAACCACTGAGACTATAAACTCATATTTTATGCGGCTAAATTTTAAATTTACAAAATTATTTCCAATTAAGACGTGCGTGTAAGCGTAGTCATAGAAACTAATTGGACCATTTTACATAGGACATAAAATATTTACTTAGCACCAGAATAATATATACTAAAAATGGAGCATACGCGTAGTTTCAATAAAAGAAAAAACACGTCGCAAGATCGTAGTAAAAAAATATTAACAGGATGACAAAAATTGGTGAAACTTAATTAACGCATTATCCTAATCCGCAACCTTAACACATTATCATAATCCAAATTTATGAACCACTTAAAATTTTTTTTTAATAAAATATAATCTTAAACTTTTTTAACTCCAAATTTATTCAACTTTAGTTTGGTATCCATCAAATGACACTGCTCAGAATCTTTTATATATGTATGTATAGATGTACATATATGCATACCACTACATTAAACGGTTAGCAGCAGCTGAATTAGAAAACAAAAATATATACATATATGTAGTATATATACAAATAGATACACACGTTGAAATATGTACAGAAAATATAAATGGATCATGACTTCACTAAAAACAACCTTCCAACTGAACGTTTCAAACTGCAATGATCGAAATGAAATACATACAATCATTATTGACAAAGGACAACAGCAATACAAATTAGCGAAAATTTAGTGTTGCCACATCAGCTTATGATATGCAGTGCTGCCATCGCTCGCTACATACATAAGTGAAGCTAAAACTTCGTGAGTGCGAGAGAAACAAAAATATGGTTTACTTAGATGGCAGCACTGGGCCACGATCTATTTCGAAGTTTCTAGAAGCTTCGAAAAAATATCGCTGGTAGTTCGAAAAGCAAACAAAAAAAAAAAAAAAAACTAACGGAATCGTTTTTGTATACAGGGTGTCTCAAAAGAACGTACACATTTAAAAAATCAATGAAAAAAAGTAAGTAGTTTATTGAAAAAATGTTAAAATACACATTCTGGGAATTTATATCTTAAAAATGATATTGTCCAAATGTAAACCATTGCGTTCACGGCATTAATTTAATCGAGCACTAAAATTTCATATGACGGCTCGGTAGGTATTCTCCGTGATAGCTGTCATTTCCTGACGGATATTTCCTTTTAATTGTGCCAGGGAAGTCGGTTTGTTGCCGTAAACTTTAGATTTGACGTAACCCCACAGGAAAAAGTCCATAGGGGTTAAATCGGGACTTCGTGGAGGCCATTTTATGTCACCTCTCCTGGAGATCAATTTGCCAGGAATAATTTCATGAACTCATGGTAGAGACCTGTTGGACGTGTGTGAAATTGCTAAAAATGGGGAAGAATGATGATCTATGCACGTTTAAAGCAACAGCACGCTTCCGAATCGAAAGGTCCGGGTTGTCACGAACAGACTGAGTAACACTGTCTACGTTTTCGAACGTTCTCGAAGACCTTGGACGCCCGGATTTTAACTTTTCCAGCGTTGAACCGGTCTCTTCAAACTTCTCGACCCATTTTCCAATGAGTCGAGGGCTTGGCGTATCATTTAAATGATGAATACTGCAGAATTTTCTACGCGCTACAGTCGCTGAATTACCGTTTTTATAAAACTCACATACGCACAACGCATGGTCCGACTACATTCCCAAAAGCTAGGCTACCGATTGACATACCCCCGCGTCCATCGGAATAGTTGCGTACACGCAATCAGCAAATCAAATGTGAACTTTCTTTTGAGACACCCTGTACTAAATGCGAGTAAGGTATACACATGCACAGACACAAAAAATTTCATTTACAAAAGGAACATTATTCGAATAATTATGCTATTGTATAGATACAAACATATTGTATAGATACATACATACATATATTGTATAGATACGTACATATCTACGTAGATACATAAGTATATACACTTGCTCGAAAAAATCTACGTATACCACAAAACAATCTGATTGCAAATATGTCAGCTAATGTTTTATGTATTGAATCAAACTTTGTTTTATTATATAATTTATTAATTTCTCTTAACTAATAATATTTTTACAGAATTTTAATGCTTTAAACTATAGTTTTAAATCATTTTATGCTACAACATGTCAGAAAACCACTACCGCAAAATTCTGAGTACAGACTCTTTTTTCGAAGAAAATGATGTGTTTATAACTGGTAGGGTAACCCTTTCTCGCCAGTGCCTCTATAAGACGTCTTGGCATGGATTCCACAAGTTTTTTTTTGTATCTTCAGTTATAATTTTTTCCCATTCCTTCCTTATTATGTCTCTTTTCATATGTTTGGAGATAATGATGTGTTAACGGATTCTGTGTTCGAGTAAGTCCCACAAATGCTTTATGGGATTCAGGTCCGGACATTGGTAAGGTGTCCCCAACTGATTTTTTAAATTATAAAGGAGCCAGACCTTTACTTTAAACGTACTGTATTTGAGGTCGTTGTCTTGCTGAAACCTAAACTCTTCTTGCAGCCTCAACTTCTGAGAACTTTACAGCAAACTATCCTTCAAAACTTGGATATAACTAGTTTGGTCCATTATTGATTCAATAAATATTAGTTTGCCAATAGCATTGGCTGCCATACACCCCAAACCACATGTTTTACGGTTGTCAAAAAATTTTCCTTTTCAATCCCGAAAATATAAAATTTGCTCTCATCCGAAAAAACGTACTTATTTGCAAACTCCATGCGCTTCTACTTATTTACAACTGAGATATGGGGCTCCTTACGGGCAACTCGGCCATGATACCCTTCTTTTTTTTTTAAATTCATGGCTGTATCATCGGAAATTATTTTGAATGCCTTTCTTCTAGTTCGTGTGTATTCAACTTTGGATTCTGTCTCACTAACTGAATGTCGCATTTTTCTCTCATTTTGTTAAGAGAGATGGACGACCTAATCGGGGTTTTGACTGGATAGAACCCCTTTGAAGTGTAGTTAGTTACTAGTCTTTGTATTGATGAGTGAGCTCTGCCCACTACTTTTCCAATTTTTCTATACGATTTCCCTCAATTTCTCGTATCAATTCGTCCATAATGACTAATACTAGTACATCAGTTTTCTATGTACTATTCTAGGCTTTTTCTACTCTGCGAATAATTGTGACACCGGACTTTAACCGTTTCCCAATACATCCTTGCTGACCAATGTTTGGTAAAGAAACAACCCTTACAACATTTGTTTGCATCGTCATCATTGATAACGGCAATCTCTATTCTAATTTTCTATGTATGCAAGGTGAAGATCATAGCAGTTACGAATTTTTGTCACCACGAGGGCCTATTTTCGGTATAAAACGTGGGCAAGTCGTGAAAATGGCCCTTAGAGTTTCTTTTTCACTCTTCAGATATCTATTATTCAGATATCTATTATCCGGTAGCTCCTATACAAATCTGGAGTACTTTAAATGGAAATAGGACTTTAAAATAAACATGATTTTTTATGGTTCTCGTTTGATGTGTGCAAAAATTGTTGATGTTTGCCAAAAAATTGAGTAGCTACAGCAGCTGCATAATAAATAAAATTCGGTTTATGAATTTGGATTCGTTTTTGCAGTAGTGCTCCTAATTCAGAAGTTACTTCTTGATTGAGAGAATTAAATTATAGTGCAGCGATAAGTTCAATTAAAAAAATACATGTAATTTGATTAAATAACTATTTATAGAATAGTTTGAGTGGTAAAAATTATCTGAAGATTGATTGCAGATAATAAAAGTTAATAAGTTGTTGCAAAATGAATCAATTAATTTCTTTCCTTGACCAGAGCTTCTATAAATATCCTTTTTGAAATGTATTTAAAAATAATTAATTTGTAAAAAAATATAGATAATAAATTAGTGCCATCCGGAAATAGTTGATGTGAACTCTGAGCTACCTAGTACAGTAGATGTCCAAAATTTTTCATGGAAGATAAGACCTAAACCTAATTAAAAGTGCTTAAGTTATTTACTAAAATTTTTACTCATGGTGATTACAAAATTATTTGAAAGTGAACCCTAGCTTAAGTGTGTAGGAAAACTAATTCCACTTTGTGTCTAAGCTGAAGATTGCAGGGGATAGTAATCATACCAAGCATTTATGGTTTCCTTGTCTAGGCCGCGTAGGAGAGTAACCGTGAGAACAGTTTGTTTCGAAGGGTGCCGCTGACATATCCATGCAACTTTGCAACTTTGAATGGCTATGGCACGGAAATTCCTTTATTCTGGTTTAAAAGCTTTTCATAGACTTGGATTAATATATATAGTATGTACAGAATATTAACGTATGATAAATCTTTTAAAGATAAAATACTAGGTAACAACAAGACGAAAACGGATAAAGGAAAAACGGAAACAAAGTCTTCAAATTCAAAATCATGGAGTAAATGACTTTCACACTCTAACGAATACACTATTTGTGAATTATAAGTGCTATTGAGTTTTAAGTGAAAGTTTATAATCGTGTTAAATATTTTAATAAAATATTAGCTTAGATCATTAATTAATGCAATATCATCACATATTGTCGTCGATGTTTGTCTGCAGAACTCGCTATCATCTGCAGCAGGTAATACCCTAGATAAATATGCTGGATGTGCTGTGTACTTCATCGGGCAAGGGCTGCATTACTTTGAGCATATACTCAGAATCTAAGCGAAGCAAATGATAAGGTTTATTCTTGCAGAGAAACCTAAAGCTGTTGAGTAGCATGGTTACAAGCTGCTGGTGTTACGGTAATATGGTAACACCAGAGTAAATTGCTGGTCGAATTATTTGAACAATGTGGCAGGAAGTACTTAAAAAGTGTTTCCCTCGCAGATTTCTGTAAGAAAAACATAATTGAAAACCCTGAGTAGCTCCACGTGGCACAGTGCAGTATCGTAGAATCCAAATGAATGCAGTATCCAAATGAACAATTGTCGTAGTGAAATGGGCTTTGGTTTTCATATGCTCCCTAAATAGAATTTTGTGAAAATTTCATATTCAAATTGTTTTATTTTTGGTTTTGTATGAGTATAACAGGCAAGCAGTTTATTCTATTCACAATTTCTAAATAAAATAATGGGTGTTAGTTACGCTAAATTCGGAGCTATCAAAATTTGTAAGGGTGCAGCTAACACGTATTTCGTACATTTACACTACGCATTTGATGCGTTAATAGCCTCGTGAAATTACATGTTGGAGGATCAGTTTTGCCTTACAGCCGAAGGAAAACAAATGCATATTGATGTCATAAATGAAAATATTGAAAGAACTATTTTTATATATACTTATATACTCCTATGGGATTGCATAGATATGTCAGCGGCACCCTTCGAAACAAACTGTTCTCACGGTTACTCTCCTACGCGGCCTAGACAAGGAAACCATAAATGCTTGGTATGATTACTATCCCCTGCAATCTTCAGCTTAGACACAAAGTGGAATTAGTTTTCCTACACACTTAAGCTAGGGTTCACGTTCAAATAATTTTGTAATCACCATGAGTAAAAATTTTAGTAAATAACTTAAGCACTTTTAATTAGGTTTAGGTCTTATCTTCCATGAAAAATTTTGGACATCTACTGTACTAGGTAGCTCAGAGTTCACATCAACTATTTCCGGATGGCACTAATTTATTATCTATATT
Source organism: Leucophenga montana (assembly GCA_035044765.1). Taxonomy (NCBI): domain Eukaryota; kingdom Metazoa; phylum Arthropoda; class Insecta; order Diptera; family Drosophilidae; genus Leucophenga; species Leucophenga montana. Next base: position 89,434 of record JAWNNQ010001731.1, read on the forward strand.
TTTTTACAAATTAATTATTTTTAAATACATTTCAAAAATGATATTTATAGAAGCTCTGGTCAAGGAAAGAAATTAATTGATTCATTTTGCAACAACTTATTAACTTTTATTATCTGCAATCAATCTTCAGATAATTTTTACCACTCAAACTATTCTATAAATAGTTATTTAATCAAATTACATGTATTTTTTTTAATTGAACTTATCGCTGCACTATAATTTAATTCTCTCAATCAAGAAGTAACTTCTGAATTAGGAGCACTACTGCAAAAACGAATCCAAATTCATAAACCGAATTTTATTTATTATGCAGCTGCTGTAGCTACTCAATTTTTTGGCAAACATCAACAATTTTTGCACACATCAAACGAGAACCACAACAAATCAAACCGAAATAATACAAAACCAAGATGAAACGCAAAGGAAATGACCTCCAACAAAACAAAAAAAGGAATGTGCAAAGGAGCCGAGAAAGTATCGAAAATAATGTTGCGCTAACTAAGCAAACCCACATACCACATTTACTACAGACACAGATACAACATCCGCAAAAAGTAACAAAAAAAAGCAAAATTTCGAAAAGGAAAAGATAGCAAAAGGAAAACTTTGCTCGGGCAGTATTTGAAGATCAATATGATGACCGCAGCACGCTGAGCTGAGCTGAGCGTTAAGCAAACATCAAACCCCAAATAAAAGTATTTCGATTTTAGTTCTCTGGCAGATAGTTGTTTTTCTTTATTTTGATTTAAACATCGTATCTCCTACGCTTAAACTTTGTCGCTTTGCTTAACGCTCGTTGGACGCAATTGATATAAGGATATATTTATATATTTACTATATATAGCTACAGCGGCAGGATAACAATATAGTACCCAAAAGCGCCATATGTGTGCAAGCGCGAGGAATCCCAATGAGCTGAGCATTATTTACAATATCAAATCGATACACTAGCCGAGAGTGACTACTGAGTATCTGTGTGCGAATCAGTCTGTGTGATTTTGTGAGTGTATCTATGTGTGTGTGTGTGTGTGTGTAACAAGCCAAAGTGCACATCATGATTTTATTAAATAGACTCTGATGTATTTATTGTCCAGCAACAACGTGACTTGTGAATTGATTTCATTTGCGAAAAAGTTAACAAAACTTAACGCAGTTCGGTCAGTTCAGTGTTCAAAATCATACACCATCATTTGCTATCAAGCAAGTATATTTTTTATACCCTGCATTCATACAATATTTGTGTACTTCTGAGAGTATTTTCAGTTTGCGCAATTGTATGTAATAAAAAGGCTGTAAGTTTTCACTCAATAGTCAGCAGTATTTGAGGCTTTGAGACGTCAAGCTTGTCTAAACGCTGGGTCAGTCCAGTATCCTTAAACATATTCAGATGTCAGAATCACAGATGGTTCACTTAGCGAAACGGGTACAGGTGCGAATGTCTTCGAACCCAACACCACAATCTCCTTTGCCATGAGTGCCTGGCTCACTGCATTTCATTCTGAGGTCCTGGCTATTGAGATATGTGTACACTATCTTTTGGATACGAGTCCTAAGGGCCAATAATACAATCTATTTAGATAGCCATCCGGCTATTAAAGCTTCTTGATATTTTTCCTTAAAGCTGGTTCTACGACGCTTCGAAACTCTTCAAAAACTTTCAATCGGCAATATCAGATGAGACGAAATCTCAAATTTAGCCCATTTTCTTGTCTGTTTGAAGTGTGGCCGTAAAACAAATTTTATGAACATTTTTTGATCATTTTTAATATCATACTTACGATCTTGTCGTTTTTTGGTGCTAAAAAAAACATAAAAAAATTACTTTGAAGAAGCAAATGAGCGTTTTGTGGTAGACTCAGAGCGTTTTGTTGTAAAGGCTCATATAAGGATGAACGGTCACTTGCCCTGCTGAATCAATGAATGAATCAATATTTGCCATCAATCATTGCAGTGAAAGCCTTTGTAGTTGTAATAATAAGACCCTTCAATACGTCAGGCACGGTATGTTCTACCCATCGAATGACATCGCCGACACATATTGGAAAATTCCATGTAATATTGGTATATTGCATTATCTGCATTGTGTACAATATCCTGAACTACGGCAGGCTAAACAACTAGCTCATCTCATATACCCTAAATACAACGCACATATCTGCAAGATAGAATTGAGGTTGGTTATTGGCTACCTGACTGGTCATCACCGACTGAGAAAACAAGTTAGGTCACTCCTCAGAAACAAGTGTAGAGTTTATCTTGAGGTTTTCGAAACTAGACTACCTTCAGACACTCCAATATCATGGTACTATAAATCTCCTATTAGTTGAAATTCGACCTTTTGTCTTAGAAGTACACAATAATAAGAATTATAAAAGTGTCGCTTCTATATCAACGCTGTCCAGCTATAGCTCCAGTGAGACGAACACGCTCGTTTTTTCACACATATAAGAACGAACGCATGCCAAGGTCATCTGCTTGATGCTAAAGAGAAATAAAAAATTAGAGTTAGTCATTTTGCTTGGGGGTTGTATTTTGGCTACCTTCACAAATTATGACTCAGAAAGACTCGCATAAAATATCGCGTAGTGCAAAGCAGACAAATAGAGTCGCACTTTGGGTGCTTTCCTGCTCTTAATCAGGGCTGCCCAGAAAGAGAGCGACATTGAGTGATCAACTTTTAAAATTTTACCAACAAAAACAGTATCAAAATCACACTGAACTGATGAACAAGTTGGCAAGTGCGTACACAATAGTTTCGAGCCTAACGTCGAACTGCTCGATCGACATGCTCTTTAGAGCAAGATATAGAATATTTTTAATGTATTCAGAGAGCAGATATAGGAAATACGCTACATTATTATATTATTCTACCATGGGTTAAACGTTTAAGTTCATAGAAACATGTAAATAAGAAGAAAATGGAAGTGAATTGGAATTCCTCACGGTTACTCACGCCAAACCAATACAATACATTTTAGTCTGTTGCTCATTATTATGGCTTCACTCACTTTGTCTTATTTGTTGTTGTTTCTTTTAGCAAATTGAGAGAGCTGAGAGAGAGAGAGAGAAACCTCAGGTATTAACGATTGCCTGATGGTGTTACCTGGTTTTTACATATATTACACACATTCGTCCCTATTTCTATTAACAACCTTTAATAAAAAAAAAAATACTGTGTTAAAGTGAATTAAAAAGGGTGTGAGCTTGCCTATTTATATAGAGGTATGAAGAACTATTGTAAGGGGTAATCCATATGCAAACCTAGAACCCATTTGGAAGCTTTTGTACGAAAAACTGTTTTTTTTTTGGGTGCTATATAACAAATTTAGTTTGGTTAAATCTCATCATAATTCCAATATAATATTTACAGAAAGCCGTAGTCTGATTACAGGCTATCTCGTAGTCCAACAAACTCGACTGCAGAGTTCTTCCTTGTTATCTCTATCCACTGCGGTACACTCGCTTCTCCAATATTCTTTTTTCATCATTTTCCGCTTAAGGACATATATCGTTAGTTGTACTGCAGCGGCTGCCACTTCCATTCTTTGCTACCATTTCGGTACGGTTCAGTTTCAATGACCAATGGCAACATCAGTCGACAGCGTTACAGGAATATCAATGCGCTGGCCATGAAAGCCATACAATACTCCTCCATAGTCATCCGTAGTCCAATTCCGGCTGCCACAAATTGCCAAATTGTGCTGCTGCTGTTTCTGCTCCTGCTGAAGGATATCTTTGTGTTGTTGCTGTTGCTGTTTTTGCTGGTCTTTAGTATTTGTGGTGTACAAATGATGATATTGTTACGCACAAAATACTGATTATATGCTTTACTTAAATGCCATAAAGTATTGCAATAAAGTACATTGCTCCCCGAAACTACTCCATACTTATTACTTGCCACGTATTTATGCTACAAATTGTTTGTGGTTTTTGCCCACTCAGCCACTCGATTCTGTGTGTTCGGTTTGATTGATGTTAATATGCATTATGTGAGTTATCGGTTGGTTTCACTATTAATACCTGAGTGAGTGCCTGGAGGCTAGTTATTCGTAGTGCGGTGAATTCATTTGTAATGCAGTTGTTTCTATAGTTCCCCAGTGTGCTTTCTGTTATGCATATAATGTATATTGAAGACACATTTTTTGTGAATATTTATAGGTAAGATGTTCTCATTTAATTGAGAAATATTGTTGGAGTTTCAAAATCTTCTAAGGTACGGTTAGATTCACAATATAAAATCAAGAATCCCAACCCACTATTTGAGGTCGATCATATAACATCTTCATTTTCGAGCCTTCGTATGAAAAACTATTTATTAATAATAAATTAATAATTAAGCTAGAAACACCAAATATTTTGTGGCGGATTTTTATGCTAATACTGAAAAATTTGATAGGGCCACTTTTGAATTGAACCCTATTATTGCACAATAAATATTATTTTTATGAAGAAGACACCGCGGCCTACACATACCAACTGTAATCTGATTGTAGTCTACATCTGCCAATATGCACGTAGCGTTTCAACTAGAGCGATTGACCGCACTGCATTACTAGGGGCTACTGAATTTACTAGCCATCAGATGTGCAGCGTACAACTACATTAAAAGTCGATTAAGCCAAAACATTTGTTTTGTCTTTGTGGCGAAAGTACATGAGAAGAGCTAATTGCATATGGTTCAGCTAATCAATGAGTTGAGTGTTTATTAGGAGTCGTAGTTAAGATGGTGAGAGTTTGTACTAAGCAGCGGTGATCGTGATTCGATTTCCAGTTTCACCCATCAATGAAAATTATTTATAAACTTTGTAATACAACAAAATTAAATTGAAATAAAACTTTATAATAATTTTGGGATAAAAAATTGTTTAAAGAAGCATTTTTTATGAAGACAACAGAAATATATTCCTAAAATTCGCAGGAGTATAAAAAAAATCGTAAATACATATATGTCTACAAAGTAAAGCACGGTCGCGTTTTACATCCTTTCTTAAATAAAAGAATAAAAGTATTGAACAAAAAATTAGATTATATGTATTATTAGATCGTATGTATTGACTTAATTAAATTACTGATTGCTTATCATACCTATAACCTTCAATTATATGATTAAAATATCTCTATTCAACTAGATACTATGATTGTTGATATGTGTTTTATATAGACATGTTGATAACACTGTTGTAGTCGGTTTGCTAGGAGTTTGTGAGATTGTTCCGTCGTACTTAATTTGGGTACGCTGAATTCAGTGGTGATAACCGTTTTGCTAGGTTAACGGATGTCTCTAAACAAAATATTAATTTAAAAGTTTTTTGGATAAAAGCCGGCAAGAAACCATTGTTAATGAGCTACGTCATTTACGTGTGAACAAAATGTTTGTCTATCGGACCATTACACGTTACAATGAGACTGGTAGCATCATAAAACGCCGTAGAGATTTACATCTAAAAGCAGCAACATCGGAAGAAATGGTTATAAAAGTGAAGGCCAGAATTCAACGTAATCCGCGACAAAGCGCAGTTTAATTGGCGAAACTCGAAACTCAGTGTGTCTGTTCGTAGCATGGAGCGATTGAAGCCCTACAAAATAAAAAAATGGCAAGATTTAGCACCTGCACAAATGTCAGTTCGCCTAGAAAGAACAAAAGTGTTAAATGACTTGCATGTTAGTGGCGAGCTTGATAATGTAGTCTTTTCTGATGAATAATTGTTAGGGTTCTGCAATATGTAAACAAGCAGAACGATCGTGTATGGTTAAAGTGCACAAGACAATTTAGATCAACGGATTGCTCAGGGAATGCAAGCGCCTGCTTCAGTGTTAGTTTTGGTCTCGGTGGGTAGCTATATCGAACAATAATATGTTTTACAATTTGAAATAATTTTACGATATACTGAAGTTTTTAAATAAAAACAAGAAAAAACGTTAACTTCTGTTGAGCCGAAGCTCTAATACCATTCACACGGGGGAGGGGCCAACTAGTAGATGAGCATGAAGCGACCAGTTTGTCTGAAAGTTTGTTACACATTAAAGGATGCATCGTAGACCCGATAAAGTATATATATTCTATCAGCTCGGCGAGACGAGTCGATCTAGCCATGTTACTCTGTCTTTCCGTCTATCCGTCTGTTTGTTGTTGCACATTTTTTGGGAACTAATTTTTATGCTATCCAGTTGACAATTGGCACATATACTTCTTTTTATTGCAGTTTAATAGAGTCTCAAGATTGACCCGACACGCCCACTTTTTGGAATAGCCCCCATACAAACCCACTGCCTAATTTTGTGTTTTTGTATGAAAAACATCTTTGCTAAAGTCAATATTAGGTTGAAATGCGATTTAGTGAACAGCCCCTTTTTATACATGTACAAATGGGGGTTTCCCGCCCATTTTTTGAGATACTTAAATACAAAGCTTACTTTTATTTATTTGTATGAAAAATTTCATTATCCACTTGAAGTTCGTTATGTTGGCATCTTACAGATCTATATCATACACATCAGCTTATGTTTTACAATACGATTTAAAATTTCATATGAATAGTATTAGAGTTTCAACCGAAATTAATGCTATTCTTATTATATATTGATACTAGCTGGTTCCCAACGCGTTTCTGCCTTTCCACCTGCCTCTCCTTCCCTCTGCCACTTCTTCTCCCTGTCCCTCCTTCCTCATGCCCCTTACTCTACCACCTATTCCCCTACCCATCTTCCCCAGCCTCCTTTTACCCCTTCGCTGACCGCCCTTTACCCTGCACCCATTCCACTGCCCCACACCCTACCTACCCCTACTTTACTTCCCCTTCTCCATGCGCCCTTCGATCCCATTAACTTGTATACAAGATTTCATCCCTCTATTTTAAATGGTACCCTGCCACAACTACCTCTACCCATCGTTCCCAATGCCCCATTGCCATATCTCTCATTCTCCTACCCTTCTGCCAATTAGTTTCTTTTATGCAATTGGCTTAAATTTCGACTCAAATCTGATGCATGATTACGTGATGTTCGTCTTTCTATCCGCATAGTGGCCAATCGTTGTAATTGCTGTTCGTCTGTTTCAGCGTTGCGACGCTCCACAATTGCTATGCGTTCGTTTTCACTTAGTTGTGATTGTTGTTCGTTTGATAATTGATCGTAGCTTCTCTTTGTGTCCTTAAAGAACTTCGAGTAGATCGACCAATGTTATTACGACGTCTTCCACGCATTTTTGAATTTACTGTATTACACATATTACCGGAATGCCAGATGAACATATGGTGTGAATATGAGATAAATAGTTTCAGTGGTTCTGGACTGATTCGAGCAGCAATATACGCACGAATGATTATATATATTAAGATTTACTGTAAGAAGAAAGTTTCGATGCAAAACACAAAAATTGGGCAGTAAGTTTCTATAGAGGCTACCCCTGAAAGTAGGCCCCTTGATATTTATGTGCAGCATCCTTCCATAAAAGGCCACAATGCCAATCAATAAAAACGGGGGCTACCTCAAAAAATAAAAGAATCACACCAACTGATATATATGTGAATAGTCCCTTCATAAGAGGCCCCCGTACCAATTTTTAAGGTGAAGTTGACAGCAATAAACATAATTTTCATACAAAAAGTCGAAAGTGGGAGGGTGGTTTGTATGGGGCCTACCATAAAACTTGGGTATGGCATGTCAATTCAAAAAGAAGTGTATGTACCAACTGGATACCATAAAAATTGGTACCCAAAATAGCCGTAACAACATCCAGACAGGCAGACGGACTGACAAGCAGACAGACAAACAGACGGACATGGCTAGATCGACTTGCCTCGTCGAGCTGATCATGAATATATATATACTTTATGGGATATACGATACCTCCTTTAATGCGTTACATACTTTCAAACAAACGGATAATACCATTTCACACTATGTGTGAATGGTATAAAAAATTTAATGGTCATTGCCCCATGGCATGTTCGAAATATCGACTTACATCGTGACCTGAGCATAGATAATGTCGGGCACGTCATAAGAAAGCAGGCAAGAAAACACAAAACCCTTCTGCATTAGCATGTAAATGTGAAGAAGAAACTTCTCTTCTAAATACTAGTGCGCTAGTGCAACTCCTTAAGAGTACTTAGCGTAATGGCTTGTTTGAATAGATTGAGTATACATGATAAACACATTAATTAATCTGCATTTATACTCTTCACATCAATATTGTTCAGTAGTTAAAAGTTTACTAGTTGTAATTAAAAGTTTGCAGTTTTATTAGTTTTCTAAATTTTTTAATTCTATCTTTATTTTGACGTAAGTCGCATTCAGTAAGTCGTAAATATAATAACTCGAAATATATCTATAATAGTGGACGTTCTAAAAAAGTAATTTATACTGCGAAATCGTATTCAAAGTCAGGAGAAATATATCTATAATAGTGGACGTTCTAAAAACGTACAATAATTTATACTGCGAAATCGTAAAGTCAGGAGCCCAAAATATAAATGAAACAAGAAAAAACGTTAACTTCGGTTGAACCGAAGCTCTAATACCATTCACACGAAACTTTAAATAGTATTGTAATACATAAAAGTGATGGTTTAAATTGGGGGTGGTACACGCTCACTAGTAGATGTGTATGAAGTGATGTAGTAGATGTGTAAGCTGCCGCCACATCGAATTTCAAGTTGATATTGATGTTTTCCATACTAATGCATAAAAGTGAGCTATGGGACTACCTCAAAAAGTGCGCGAGATACGCCAATTTGTATATGTATATGAAGCGGTTGTCCATTAAAATCCACAAAATCAAATTGCAAGCTAATATTGATCTAAATGAAGGAGTTTTTCATAAAAAACACAAAATTGCACGGTGGGTTTGTATGGGGGCTACCTCAAAAAGTGGGCGGGCCACGCCTAATTGTCTATGCATGTTTAGCGGCTGTCTCTTAAAAGGCACCATATCGCATTTCAACCTAATATTGACTTTAATAAAAAAGTTTTTCTTACAAAAAGTCAAAAGTGGACCATAGGTTTGTATGGGAGCTACCCAAAATAGTGGGCGGGCCACGCCCGTTAGTCTATGTATGTTAAGCGGCTGACCATAAAAAGGTACCACATTGCATTTCAACTTAATATAGACTTTAATAAAGAAGTTTTTTTTACAAAAAGTCAAAAGTGGGCAGTAGGTTTGTATGGGAGCTACCCCAAATAGTGGGCGTGGTAGGTCAATCTTGATACACTATCAACTGGATAGCATAAAAATTGGTCCCCAAAAAATGCGCAACAACATACTACCGGGCAGACAGACAGACGGACATGGCTAAATAGATTCGTCTCGTCGAGCAAGAATATATATACTTTATGGGGTCTACGATGGCACCTTTAATGCGTTACAAACTTTAAGACAAACTGATAATACCTTTTCACACTATGTGTGAATGGTATAAAAATATGGCATCGTAAGCACTTTTAGTGGACGGTTGTATGTACTTTATAATGTTCTTATATAAATAGGCACGCATTTCAAATTGATAAATTATATTTTGTATGATTCTACTGCTGAACGCAATTCATTTCGTCACATTGCACAAAGATCAGTTGATGATTATAAATTTAAGAAAGTAATTATGTAAAATTCGCAAAAGTAAACAAAAAGAAAAACTTGTATTTAGACATTCCACTATAAATACAAGTAAAATTCACATTTTCAAACAAATGTAACGCACTTTTCAAAGCAATACTGGTATTATGTATGCTGTTCCCACTATTTTTCAGCTCTGGAGCGCTTCAACTGCGCATGTCTCAGAATCATGTAACAAAATAACAGCTGTTTTGAGAGAATTTGCACAGCTTTGAATGAAAAGTTTATATAAAATTAATTTAATAAATAAAAATATTAAAAAGCTGTACAAATTATTGCTAAATTTAAGGCAATTTTTTAAAGTAAAATAATAATAAAATATTGTTCAATTAACCTGAAAGAAACAGAACTCTTTTCAGCTGTTATACGCTGCTTAAATCAGCTGATTTTCGTTTCAGTGTTTCTCTTAGACATGACCATAGTTAACTTTTAAGCATTGAAGAGAAAGACACTTCGTGTGTTTGATATTAAATACGATAAACGAAGTTTAAATGACATAAATCGAGAGCGTCCATAGACAAACCAAATTTTGTTATACATTTTCGAAAAACGAATCAACGTAGAAACAAGTAAACGAAGTGCTGCGAAGTGAAACGAGTATTTGCTGTGTTGTGTATTCTATCTGCGTATTAGACGAATGCTCACGAATAAACGAAAGGACTTCGAAGTTGTGCTCGGCTCGTCGACAGCAGCAATTTGCCAGGCAACACAACGAACAGCCTCCTTAGTATGGAACGCATATCTGTGAGATTTGAACTGAAATTGTCAGTAGATGCGTTGCGAACGTTGTATTTAACGGTTCGGGTCGGTCGATTTGATAAGTGAAAGTAGCGCATTTGATGATTCGTCGATGTCGTCGGCGGTCGTTTGAAGTTGACTCAAATGTAATGCGTGCATAATTATGCATTATATGTGTTTTATTTTAGTAAAATATCTATAAAAAGAAAAGTATCTATATAATGTATATATTTAAATTATCTATACACAACACATTATTAAAGTGGTTTATATTTGCATAAAATTATCGAAGTTAAATATATACTTGCAACTGCCAACCATGTGCAAGTGCAAATTTTGCGTGTAGCTTAAATCCAGTGCTTAAAAAAAGTATACGAGTATATATAATCAAAACTGTGTAAATTAAATAAATCAAAATAGAAAAATTCTACCGGATCAATTAAACAACAGCAAACTGGTAAATTTATTTATTCAACTACTTTTTGTGTTTAAATTTGAAGCAAACTCGAGTAAAAAAAAAAAAACTTTGCAGCAGCAAAATGTATCTTGTATCTATATGCTGCGTGCTTTGTAGCTATTGCTGTTGGTCCTGCCGCTGCTGCTGCTGCTGCTGCTAGATGCCAACACAAACAAAAAAATTTTTATTTTTTTTTATTTTGTTGCGGCATTTTCTTGCTCTGATTACACGGTAACTTTCATGCTGAACCAAGCTAAACCAGCCCGCAGAGTCAAGCCAACTTGAAGCAAGTTGAAGCGAGTCGAGTAGCGTCGAAACAAGTTGAGTTGAGTTGAGTCAAGCCGTGCCACGCTGCGTATACGTACTTAAAAGTACAAACACACACACACACACACACATACACACAAAAGCACTCTACACGAGTCACGGCATCTATGGAGAAGTAGTAGTACGAGTAGTAGCAGTAGTAGAAGTAGTGGCTTGTATTCAGAGTGTATATAACCTACATTTTGTGTGAAAACTTCATGACTGCTGCTGCTGCTTCCATCGCTGCCGCTGTCTGCTCTATTCAGCTCAGCTCAGCTCAATGAATGAATGAACGAGCGAATGAGTATATATGTATCTATGTATCTGAATGAATGCGTCCTGCCATGCAGCATAGATTGGCAGCCAGGCGGCCTGGCAGCAGCAGTATTTCGACTATAAAAGCAGCTGCCAGCTGCTTGCATATTGGGAGTTAATTTTATGGATTTTTCACATATTTTTACTTCTTTCACTTCTGGTTTTAATTTTTATTTATTTTGTGCTTTATACTCTAGTACTTATAAATTTTTTTTTGTGCATAATATGATTTGTTCTTTGAAATTTCAAAATGTATTTAAAAGAGCGAAGTAGAAATCGGAAATCACGTAGTGCGCATATGTATTTACAATACATGATCAGCGCGACGTGCAGACGGACAAGACCATATATTGTTGATCCATTCGTGCGTTTGTCCGTCCGTCCGTCCAACCGTTTCTCTGTTCCACAGTGGACTTTTCCGCCAAAATTTCAATATGCGAATCCGTTTGCAATATTCGTTTTGTTTTGCTTGCAGTTTTCGCACAGCTGTGAGCTGTTTTATCTAAACACATGTTGTTTTAGATGCTGCACATTATTTTGACAGCTCAGAAAATGATTTATAATAAATATATACAAGTGAATGGCTTTTAAAACTGAAGCTTGATTTTTAATTCGGAGGCTTGCAACTATGTATTTTTAAAAAAAATGTTTGTGACATGTGCTTTCGTGTAGTAGTTTAAAATCTTCGTAAAACTTAACTTTTCAATTTATGTTATTCAAGAGAGTTTATGTTATACAACTCAACCGCCGTACTGTACGGTGTCAATCTGTGTTAGCATCCTCTCGGTTCTTTTCCAATTTAAGATTTTCTTAATTGTTTAGATCATTGAGTTTCTGAAATGTAAAATATGATCCGCCCTTTTCTGCCTTTTATGGCAAAGTTCTCATACTTCATTTGCTCAGTTTTGTAAGCTCTAGTATAAATTTGATCGATCGTTATCGAGTCATACATAAAGTTTGACAACTTTTCATTCAAAACTGCATATCTGACCAATAATTGGCTGATTTTGCGCTAATCTGGATTTAGCTATTGTACATCTGAAATTCCAAAATAAAAATCTTCTCAACTTTTTTTCTCCAGCATAGTACTCATCATTTTCCAGTGTATAATATAGTCATATTTTCGACTATTCCTCCGAAATTTTCTTGTTTTGTGCTTTGCAGTCTTTTTGTATCTTTAGCTTAAAGCATTTAGAACAGTGTATGTACTTCATGCAATATCCACCATCTGCTGCAGAAGGAAGCTCATTCGACTCATTCTTAAGATTATTTATGTGCGTGATTAGCTGGCGTTGAATTATTGCGCAAATTATCAAGTGTGCAATAAAATTTTAGTGCTATTTATTCTTTATAAGAGTTATACGAGTGAGTGTAAAAAAAAAAAATAAATAAAAATCGTGTGGCAAGTCTGAAATTATTGCTGCAGGTTCTGCTTCTGCTGATGGTGTTTTCATCTTGCGAGTCCTCTGTGCATCGTTTTGTGTCATGACAAATTGTGCGTGTTTTTGCTGCTAAATTGTTCTGGTTATGCGTTCTGAAAATCAAATTTCAAGCAGCAATTACATTAGATGGGGTAGAGAAAAACATATCGAAGCAAAGATTGTCTTAGGTTAGTTTTTTTATTAGTGTTTTATTTGTGTTTGCTGCGCTTTTAAGAGTATTTATGTAACTTGTTCAGTACAAAGAAGAAGCTTGAAGCACAAGCAGGAATTTTTTGTTGTTTTTTGAATTAATCTTTTTTTTACAAAATCAGTAAAGAATGTGAACAGCATTGTAGTTTTTCACTGTGCCTTAAAAGAATCCTGTGAGACCCCAGGAATTATATAGCCAAATGTTGTCCATCAGCTTGACTAAACAAATAGTTGTAGCCTGCATGTATCTCTGTCTGTCTGCCAGCCTGTCGGTTTATCTGCAATTAAATGAAAAGCGTCTGGTCAGATTTAGTTGTGTTGTGAAGAAATATTAATTTATTATTTAAATGAAATTCTACATGGATTATATAGTTTTGAAATCTTTCACCTCAAATTAATAGTTATCTTTTGTTAAATGGGATTAGCTCCTAAAAGCATACAATAGCCTCTTTTTCACTAAACTAATCGTTTGCTAGGGTCGACATCAAAGAGGGATTGTAACCGGTTCTTCCTCTGTGTCTTCACTAAACTAATGACTGAATAGAATTCAACGAAAATGTTGATGCTGTCGATTCAATAGGTGTTAGTAAAAGAGATAAAAGCTTATACAAATTTCGAACAGTTATGGAGTTATGATTGAATAGAATTACATGTCGACTATAATAATAACTACGATGAAGACGTAAGCTATGAATAAATTTGTAAATTCTTCTTTTTCAAAGTGGAATTTAGAGAACTTGTACATATTTTTTTAATTTTTTTTGGTTATTTCTTATAAGTTGGTATTGCATTACATTTGGTATCTTACATAAATTCTTCATTTCATGATTTGTTGGTATATCATTTATAATTTATTTAGCTCAAACATGCTGTTTGAACTTTGTATGAAAAAATAATAAAAAATATGTGTAAATTTAGTCTCTTAAATTTGTAGCTTTCATTAGAATCTTTAGATGATAATCTGCACCGACCGAATTTTTAATTTCTTTACAAGAGACAAGAATTATACACGAACAAAATGCCCGCCGCGGCATCGCTGGATGGCGCGCATCTGAGAGGTTCCATTTGCGATGACTATAGCGCTATGCTGTCTTTGAGGGCACCGGTCGTTTGTGGTTTATTTGCATAGCATTGTGACTTATGGTAACTCCCAGAAGCAAAAAGTTCAACGTCGTCGTCTCTGCTTCAGATAACCATCCACTCGAATTGCTCATGGAGAATGCCCATTGTGGCTTCACATGTCGTTCACATCCATATCACTCAATTATGGTCGCAAGAAATTGGTAATAATAGATTGGTAGCATTCTCCGTTGAGGGTTATGTCAATGTAGTAGTTCGGGCAAGTACAAACCGAACAGTAGATTTCCGTGGATGCATTGACACTTGGTGGACCTAGTGTGGATTGATTTTCATCCCATTATAGCTTATTCAGGAATCTATTGAGCGAAAAATGAGCCAGGTTGTTTTTTTTTTTTTTGTTTTTGTTTGAAATCGGGATTTTACAATAATAAAGTTTTATCATTTGCACGTGTTGCTCTCAATGTAACTTGCCACGAAGATGAATTTAATGTCTGAAAAATAAAGCAAAACAGGAAAATTATTAACAGATTAAACAAAATGGTCGCCATAAATCTACGTGTCCCTAATTGTAAACAAAAGAAACACCAAAGCCATTTTCTATCATCCATATTAAATATTGACTATAATAGAAAACTTTTAATACAAAAACAAAAAAGTGCCATGTGGGTTTTGTATGGAGGCTATTTTTTCAAGTTGCCATGGCATACCGACTTGGGAATCTTAGACCAAAAGAATCTCCATATCGATTACTAGTAAAATGGGAAAAAAATTAATAAACTCTTCACACCATGTAGGAAAAGTATAAAAAAAAACGACGGTGAAGTTTCCATAACAAAAGTTGTCAATTCAATATGATGAAAAATCATTGGCTGCTAATTCAGCAGTGACTTTTGATGATCAGGTTCAATGCCAGCTATGTTTTTGTTTGTTTTTTTTTCTCCTAGAAAGCCTTCTATTTTGAATAATTTTAGTCCAGTCATTTATTTACTTGAAAATGGTTCTGCTGTATGAAACTATTGACTTTGAAGTTGCACAATAAAAAAAATATAATTGTAACAACTGGAATATTTTAGATCGTGATGCGCAATATTATATTCTTCAGTATGGTTTCAATATATAAACGTATTATAATAGGCCAAATTTCAATTTTCAATTAAGCGCTCGTTTTTTCGGTTTTTTTTTGTGCTTTCCAATGTGCGTTTTCTCTTTCTTTCTTCTCCAATTACTAAGCCAACCGTTTTGAACCGTAATTTGGTATGGAAACTTTTAGCAATCTTTAGAGCATTATTGGTTGATATCAGAGATCACGTCACGGTCTTCACCAATAGACCGTTATAGAGCCAGCTAAGTAAGTAAGTCAGTCAGAGATTTCGTCAAATTCAAGATAGAACACTTCATTTAATTAGATTTTACGTTATAACTGCAGAAATTCAATATTCTAATACAGAAGATTTTCAGTCTACCAAAAAATTCAGTGCTAAAACTTTTTAAAAATATAAGCTTTAACATTTTGTTAAAATATCCAATTTAACTAAGACTATCTCGCAATAAAATTTCTCACATTCCATGGCTATGGCTATAAAACAAAAATCAACTTTAACTTTAGCAACAAATTAACGCATGCCTCAAGTCTTTTGTGCTTGTGAAAATTTCAAAGCAGCTCAATTACCAAAAACTACATGAAAAATAAATTTCAATGGGTTTGGCCAAAAAAAGAAAATCATTAACAATGTGCCACAATGTGCAGAGAGATACAAGATACAATATACACAAACACACCACACATACCTAAATAGTTACAGACAGAGAATAGTTCAGCAGTAGAACGACAAATAGTACGAGAATCTAGACGAAAAACCAAAACAACTATATATACATAATATATATATAAAAGAATAAACAATCGATATACTTCTCACTCGACAAGGGAAAGTTCGAGGAGAGCAGCAGCAGCGGCGGCGAAAGTGGGCATGTTAAATTGGCGACGAGACAATTTCCGACAGTTGTACTGAATGAAAATGCTAGTGGAACGATGCGTCGGAGGAAACATTCAAGGTCTCGAGCAGCAAACAAATTAGTGTTAGTATGATTTCGAAATAAATGAAAGTTTAAGCCAAATTTAATGCACGGATTAACGATAACAGCATGAAACAGAACTCTGTTGTGGGTAGGAGTTAGACCATGGCCTCCATTTTGAATAAAATAAGCGTGCAGCAAAATGATTTATGACTCAATTCCCGGACAGCGCAGAATACATACAACGCAATGGCTGAAGTAGCTCACAGATACTTTAGTTTGGCCAATTCAAAGCTAAATAAACTAAGCGCTAATGCATCGAAAATAGAAATAAAACTTCTCATAAAAAAATCAACTACAAGAAAACTATGAAAAGCGTATATAAATATTTAACTTTATGAAATAAATTCAATTTTAAGTTGAATCTCAATACGAATTCCACTGGAGCGTTCGCTGCTGCTGCTGTTGCTTTTGATTTCGTTAGCAAAGTTTGCTCTGCGGCAAGCATCCCTCGGCTGGGGACTGTGGGCGTTGAGCGAGCGAGCGAGCGAGCGAACGAACTAGCGAGCGTTGAAGTGGAAATTGGAAAAACTGAAATAAAATCGCGAAAAAAATGAAAATAAAAAGAAAATTCTACAAAAGCAAAAAGAAAATACTTCAAGTAAGTAGTACAACTTGTGAAGTATTTGCTGCCATTTTGGCTGCCCATTTCACTTGGACCAGCCCCGCTCAGTATGCGTCCGATTCGACTTCGATTTTCATTGATGCTCTTGTTGAAATCGGCTGTGCTTTTTTAGTTATAGTGTTTTTCTTATTTTTTTATTATTGTTGTTTTAATTTGATTTTAATTGTATTTTTATTTCAAGTTTTTATACACTTCACCTGCAGTTTCAAATGGGATTTATCAGTTGCTTGGAGATTATGTAACATTCAGCAGTGGATTTCGGTTAGGTTTGATTAGTTCAAATTGTCAGAGTCAAAGTAATTAACTGATTTGAGTATTTAAATTCTAATGTTAGGTTTGAAGTTAATTAAGTTGACTTAATTGACGGGAAAAACTTTCAAACTATTAACAATAGATAGAAAACGAGTACAGAGTCAATCAACATGTGTTGAGTCGATCCATAAGAGATGTTGAGTGTCTCTGCTATCTTTCTAATGCCAACACGACGATTCCAGAGCACAATTTCCATCACTTTTTCGATGTTTTTGTCGTTAACAGACATTGCATGACGCAAGTTTTCTACTATTTCACGACCCTTACTGAATGCTTTATGCCACACAAATACGTGCGTTCTCCATAGAGTAGAGTCCTCATCACACTTTTGAAACATTTTGAATGATTCTTTTGTCGTTATTCCATTGGAAACACAACATTTCAAGCAAACTCGTTGTTCAATTTTTTTCTCCATGCTAAAAATCGCCATACAAACTTTTCTCGTCGTAAACAATCAGCTGTTAAATATAGACTAATTATCGCATCCCAAGAAGAAGAACCGAACCGATTCAGTTTACTAGTTCGATTTAAATCCACCAGTCCGGGACAATTTTGGTCCAGAGGTATATTTCTTTACAGAGGAGTTGAATGAATTCCGCTTGGAGAACATCGTTGTGTGCTATTGAAGAGATTGTACAGTTACCTCAGACAAATGTTCATCATTTTATATAATTTGAGGCTTTTGTACTTGACTTTGTACTTGCTTTGTCTTTATTGTAGACTTATATTTTAATACTTACTTCAAAATTTTATTTTTATTCTGACTTGACATGATTTTTAGACAAAATAGTCGGCTGAGCAATGAACGACAAAAAACATGGCGAGGAAAAACAATGTTTGCTAATAAGAAAGATGATAGTCTTAAAGCTTTTGAATATGATTTTTTTTTATAACCACTCATTAACCTGAAGCGGTTTCACAAGCGTATGAGCGGAGGTTTTTTTTAAAAATGTACAGTGCTCGTCAAACTGACTTCAATAACTACAGGTACTCACCTTTATTAAGATTTGCTATAAACTTGAAGTCTTTGCCATCAACAAGAGGACCTGGAGGACTTTGGCTCTTATCTGCTTCGCAGATATCATGGTCACATCACAGCAATTGTATATTATCGTAAATAATCGTTTTTCTCGGTCCGAAGTTATTTACGGTTCGTAACGTATCTTCTATGAAGCGCGGTCCGAAGCCACTCACAGCAAAGCTTTGACACATATGGCCCAAAGCTATGTTTTGCGTTACACTTTTAAGGCTTAAGGTTGTAACGGTAATAACGGTCATAATAAGCTAGCTCAGTGAGCATAAAAATACAGTGACGTTTATCTCAAAGGTTGCGTTATTCCCACGTTGGGCGCCAAAATTATTTTCGCTCGAAGGCGTCCTTTTGATTAAAGTCTAATTATAAATTATAAAAATCGTTGCCACCTTGGTTTGGAAGAAAGCTCAAAAGTTCATTAAAAATTGCTTGAAGATTGAACTCTCACCAGCTGTAACTCAGTAATTTTGCATACGATCGAAACGAATTAAATACCGTTAGAGGTTCTTTTTCGATCGGGCTTGCCATTCACACTGGACGCTGGTTTAAGTAAAATCGTATATCGACAAACAGAGTTATACAAATATATACCAATCGGTAAATTAAATAGCGTTCATACTAAAATTGTTATTTATTTCAAAGCTCAAAGTTTAGTTTTAATTTCATTTATTTGATATTTCATTTCCTGGATTTTCAATTTCCTTCGTTTTTTTTTATTTTTTGTTTGGTGTATTGCGTCGCAATTTTCTAAATGTTTTTCTGATTGCTATAATTGTGCACTAAAAAGTTTTGGGCTCTCTTCTTTAAATAAAAAAAAAACCTACAAAATTTGTGCAAAATGAATGAAATTCTTGTTTGAGTTTTTATGTGCAATTTAAGTTTGAAGTTTGTTGTTGTATTTATTGTACTTTTTAGTTTAATTTTCAAGAGGGTTTATTTTTTTTTAGTGCTGAAAGTTAAACAAGCCACTTACTACAATATTATTGTGTATACTTTATCGAGAAATAAAAAAATAGTCCATTGCAAAGGATTTTTAGCTTTGTCTGAAATGAAGTTTATGTAAAAGGAATGTAAGTGCAAATTGTTTGAAATGGATTTCGCAAAATGCTGATTTAGCTCTATATGAGAATTTTAGCTTTTTTAGGATGTATCAAAAATTACATTTGCAATATATATTTTTGTTAAGCTCAATGTGCTAAAGCGATCTATCCATCTGCCTTTTGGGATTAAGGTATTCCCTTTAAGTTATTATTTTAAAAATATTTATGGAGCGCTCACTGTTTAGGTTAGTCAGTAAAATCGCACGCGTTTTGCCATATTTTGTTCGTTGCCGATGTAGCGATACCCGAAATAATTGTATTGTTCAATGTATGTAAACTTATGTAAACTTATGTTTTTGGTATGTTCTTTCATATTGAAAAATAGGTTCATATATCGTAATGTAAAAATTGTCTCGCAAGATACGAATTAGCTAGCTAGATATGAGAGGTATGAGAGCCAAAATATTCAGATTTGAAAGCTGTATATATTTTAGTATTCAAATTCTGGTCGTTCATGTAGACAGATGAACGAATGGTCATATTTATATCAACTTGACTTTTGATGCTGCTCAAGAACATAAATGTATAATTTATGGGGTCTACCACACATAATTTTGGCGTTTACATACTTACATTTGGATAATCGTAATTTACGCCTTTAACCTTTGGTATAAAAAGTGCCCCATATAATACTTTCCCAAGTTTCCATCTTGTGGTGGTATTTATCAAAGTCGCTGAAATACGTGTTTTATTAATATGTGTTTAATTAATTAATCAAACAAAGTTTGAAGTTCGGTTGAAAAAAATATTATTTGCCTTATATTATTTTAATTCTTAGGAGTTACTTACTTACTTAGGTAGCTCTACAACCGTCTATCGGTCAAGGCCGCACGCAGGAAAGAGCATAGTTTAGAATCTTTTTCTCGAACACTCCTAAAGACGCTGTATCCATTGATCTCAGGGTCAATACAGCAGGATTATCTTCGCACTTCCATAGAGGGCTCTACTTTTAATTTGCTTTCTGAGCGATTAGCAAGTGTGATTCTGTGCTTGATTTCTAATCTGACGTTATTGTTACTGTTTATCTTTGTTAACTAGTAGACAAAGTTTTCTGTAACATTGAAGTTGAAATTCTCCATTCTCACAGACCGTCCAAGACGCGCTGATGGTCTGGGAATGGACACCAAGTAGCTCGTCTTGTGCTCATTCACTACTAGGCTCATGTTCCTCAATCTCGGAAAACGCCCTGCTAACTTTCAGTTCGTTCGTGCCGATGATGTCAATATCATCAGCATTTGCGAGTAGCATCACTTCTGATGACCGTGCCCGACCGTTCTACGTATGGGCAGTGGCGTAGGATGTACTCGACAAAGCATCGCACGATAAAGCATCACCCTGCCTGAAACCTCTGTTGGTATTAAAAGGTTCGGAGCGGTTGTTCCTACTCTGACGACGCTTTAGGTGTTTGATAGCGACATCATGCAAAGACGAACGATTTTTGCTGGGATACCAAGTGCGTTGAAGAACTTCGTTCTTATCGACGTGTCGTAAGCGGCAATATAATCTAGAAATAGGTGGTGTGTATCTTTGTTGTACTCACGGGTCTTTTACAGAATTTGGCGTAAAGTGAAAATTTGGTCACCTGTCGGCCTCTTTGGTCTGAAGCCACACTAATACTGGCCTAACAGTGCATCCGTGTATAACTCCAGCCGTTTACACAGTACGCATGACAGAATTCTGTATCCTTTTGAAATGAGACTGACTTCATGCAGACGGTGGGGTCTCCTTTCTTGACGATAGAACAAAGAACACTGAGATTTCAATCGTTGGGCATGCATTCATCGGACCATATTTTGCATAAGAGTTGGTGCATGCGCCTTACTTACAACTCTTCGCCACCAGTCTTGAATAACTCAGCAGGCAGCTCATGGGAACATGCAGCTTTGTTATTCTTTAGCTGTTTAATTTCTGAGACGAACCTCGTTATAATCCGGTGGCTTTACAAGAGAGCCATCAACAATTGGTGGTTCTAGAAATCCTTATCTATCGGCGGTACTGTTCTCTTCATCGGCCCCAAATATGGTGGAAAAGTGAGTTCATCGTAGTCTCAGTGTATCCTGTGCATCTGTAATCAGACTTCCATCATTGTCCTTGCAGAAAGAAACTCTGGACTTAAAACGCTTGACCTTTTGATAAAATTTCGGGATTCATTTATATCACACAAGACCTCAGCATCCTCAAGCTCACGCCTTTCTTGTTCCTTTTTTTGCATCTGAAAAAGCCTCTCTCCTCTCTTTTCTCTCATTTTCTAACGATATCGTTCTCTAACAGCTAGTGTTGCTCCCGACGCGAATTCGAATTCAATCGAATATAAAACAATACGTAAAAATTAGGAACACCCGGAACTACTTTCTTGAAATTAGCTTTCTGGAGTTTAATAAATACTTTTAAAGTTTATCTTATACGCGCACTCTTATATGGCAAACAAAGTGACAATTGAAAGAAAAGGAATTACTTATTAATTTCTAAAATTTCAAGTTTCGAGAAAATTAAATTGAAATTGATTGTCTAGCAGTGCAACAATCTAAAAACGTCTTTTACTTATTTCAAGTATATGAAAACCCTTCTTAAATTCATGAAATCTTCGATAACCTGTAACAGTAGCTATAGTTATTATATTCTACAAACAAGCATAAACGCAATTGTTCTCGCATTTCGAAACTTTGTAAGAAAATCTAAAAGCTCCCCTGGTGTAATATTTGCAAATCGCAAGTCGAAACCTTTGACGCAAATCCTTATTATCCAGTGTGAACAAATTGACATTGCACTTGTAAGACGATAGAATAGTGCAAAAGACATTTCTGAGCAGAAGAAACTATTCTTCTATCGAAACACTTCAGTGGATAGTCGAATTGATGCCAAAAGAAATGAAAGCAAAGTTCGAATCTACAAAAGCGGAGCAAACGAAGTGCCAGGAATAAGTCAAGTGGCTGTAGAGATTTAAAAAGCATAAAAAAAAAAATAAAAAAAAAAATCCTGCAAGATGACAAGCAGCCACGTGTAAATGAAAAAAAAGAAAAACGAGATTCTAAAGTGAAATTATATTACAGCAGAGAACACTAAAGTTCAGAGCCAAAGTCAGCTCCAAAGCCATTTTCAGAGTTTGTCGACATTCAACGCTAGATACATCGAAATGGTAAGAAGCAGTACGCAGGATG
This sequence comes from Leucophenga montana, assembly GCA_035044765.1. Taxonomy (NCBI): domain Eukaryota; kingdom Metazoa; phylum Arthropoda; class Insecta; order Diptera; family Drosophilidae; genus Leucophenga; species Leucophenga montana. Next base: position 111,878 of record JAWNNQ010001731.1, read on the forward strand.
CGGAGTGCGGATATGTCATTTCCTTGCGATTTAATTGACACACGGATTATGTCGCCGAGAAAGACATAAAATTTCAAAATTAAAATTCATAATGTTGACTTTAATGGAGTTAAGCTTACGTTGAAATATGAAAGCTGTTTGGATTTGCAGCCAGACACAGATACACAAATACGCACGCACGCACGCACGCATACATCCACAGACACACGTACATCTATAGATTAGATAGCATAATTTTCAAAGTATCTGAACTGGAGCTGGTTCTAAGCTTTTAAGAATTTTTATTATGCAGCCACTTATATAGGCAGGAACTTCTTATACGAGTATTGTAACACGGCCAAACCAAGTTTCTCTTTGCTACTTTCAGGCTTTGACGTTATTAAATTATGCTAGATTTGCGCACTTTTCGGATTCTTGACGTTTTAATGATGCGCCACTGCCACAGATAGCTCTTGGCTTTCACTTAGTGTATGAGTTGGCAGAAATTAAATTATTTTATTGCCGGAAAGCCGTAGAAATTCATTAAATCAAGCTTTCTGCATCTTAAATATACTTTTTAGTATGTTGAAAGTGGCATTTAAAAAATGAAGAAAATAAGAATTTTAAGTATAATTATCGTTTTAGATTTAGATTTAGTTAAATCAAAACGTTTACATCCTTTACTTAGAATTTATACTGGTAGTACATATAAAGAAGGAGTGATGAATGCGCACATAAGCAGTTCATTCAGGACTACAGGTTGTAGCTTTTTGATATAGCAACTTAAACTTGGCAAATTTAGATTTTTATAGGATGCCCCAACAAGGTTGCACGATATAATTTAAAAATATACTATACTATATTTAAATACACATTTTAAAGTAGACAAATTACGATTATGTAAGGAATAAAGTATCTGGCAAATGGCCCTCCCAGCTATGAACACAGACCCGCGCTCTTTGCATGAAAATTTCGATGAGATTTTGATACCGATGACTCGTTGGATCTCGGCCTTGAGCTCATTAATTGTTTATTGTTTATTCAAATACACCTGAGATTGCACAAAATATCAAAGAAAGAAATCGCTCAGCGTTAAATCGCACTATCTTGGTGACCAGTTGACATCGGAATTTCGGATAATGACTCGGTCTGCAAACGTTGCTTCAAACCGTTGCCAGGTGGCGCCGTCTTCCTGAAACCATATGTTGTCCAGAACCATACTGTCCACTTGAGGCCACAAGAACTCCGTTATCATGTTCATGTAACGAATGCCATTCACAGTAACTGTATTTCTTGCCTCATTTTCCATTTCTCATGAATCACATGCTAAATTTTCTGAGTCCCAATATAGTTATTTTCATTATCGGAATAATCGTAGATGCCAGCTAAATTTGAATCATGCACTTGGGTTAAATATCATGAGTGACTAACAATAGTCCGGTTAGTTTTTTATTTTCAATCTTCATTAGCTTTATCTTCTATATATAAACACCATTAATTTGAATACAGTTATTTAGTTTGTAAATCTAACTGCCAAAAATTGTGAAAATATGAAATTCGTGTGCTTCTAGCTTCTAAATTTCTATATTAACTGCGTCAATTATATTCGCATTGCTTCCGAAGACTTCCCCCCTTTTCTTTTTCAATTATTGGAATTAACCAGATATCACCAGGTGGAATATCTGGAGAATGTGATGTTGGGCGAATTGCTATAATGCCAAATGCAGTTTTTTTTTGCAGTTTTCCAACATGACATTTAGTCCCAGTTCCGCTGCAATTGCGGATCTTCGTCAACTCTTGATTTTAACATGTCGCTCGTCTGTCGAAGATTTTATCCGACGTTTTCGAAAAAACTCCAGTCTTGAAACATCGAAACCACTTGGGAATGGTTTAAAGAAATGGTGCATTTGTTTCATATGCAGTTTGGCATTCTTTAAAAATTTTTACTGGCTTGATTTGTCGACGAAAGCCGCATTGAATCACAAAACGAATTTTTTACTGTTTTGGTGGTGGCAGTTCTTTTGACCTTACATCTGTAATTTTACGTTTTCTCGTCTCCATGTCGATCGATCTTCCTCAAGTAAAGAAATTTCGTATCACAGTTGTGCTTTCATCAGAGAGCAAATGCGGCATTTAAATTACAGCCCGATTCTACAATTTGAAATATTTGTGCAAAAGATTTTCCACTCGAATATATGAGATTCTAACAGCCTCAGCAAACGCTCACATCTTCAATCGCTGATCTCCATTATCAGACCATGAACTTTACCAACTATTTTTTGATGTTTTGAACTCTTTCAACGGCCAGAAAGTTCATCATCAGAAATGTTCGTAAGACCGCGTTTAAGTTCTTTAATATTATTTGGTTAATATGGTTGGACCATACTCCCCATTAATCTTTTTTAAATTCGATGTCATTCGTTTCCTTTATTACCAACAAGTATGTACTTTATAGCAACCTGATATTCGATTCTATTTCTGTTTATCAAAATGAAAAAAACGTTGTATCGTTTCAATGGCTTTCAATCACAAACTGATTGGTGAAACTGGTTGAAAATTTGTCAGTTTGATTATGTTTAATTCTGTACATGATACATTGTTCGTTGGAAATTCGAAGCTTGGTGAGGTCACCCCAAAACTGTTTCTTCCAATGTAAGCTTGGAAGTCTTATCTGATACTGATTTGGTCCAGATACCCCATGTAAATCTTCAGTGCAGGAGCTTTGGGGTTCATCCGGATAAGATGACCAGCTCAGTGAAGATTCTGGAATTGTGTGCGCTGGATTATGTCAACCTTTCATACAGCTCGTGGTTCATACGGATCCTAAACTAGTCGCCAACTCTAATAGGTCCAAAAAATATAATGAATAATGAAAATGCTGTATCCGATGTGCTTCTGCGGGATCTACTTCTAATTTGCTTATTGAGCCCAAGGTGGCATCGATCAGCAAGGGTGATTCTTCACCTGATCTTCAACACTGCCTGCAACTAGAGAGCTTTTAATGAGTGCACGAGTGGTGAGTCAAGGACCTAAAGTGAGATAGTCATTGTATGAGGGAATGAATGATAGTCTTTCATGTGATTCGGTGTGATCTTCTATTCTGTGCCAATTGCTTTCTTCTACAAATTTATGACTATGGGTTGTTTCCGCTTACATATTATTTTTGTATACTTACCCGATGTCGCCGGATACGTTTATCGTTTGTGTTGAACTTCTAACTATAGATTTGTATTATTTATTGTACAACTGTAATCTTTCGATTTTGGAATGAATACACAATGATTCACACTAGTCACTACTTTGAGGTCACTCATTCGGAGCCGTTCTTTTGAAAATAGTGTGGAACAGTGTACCTAGTTTTTCATGTTTCAAGAGTTTAAATATCTAATTTCAGAGGTTCTATTTGGTGTTCACGATATCTTGTAATGGTGCAGAAATGCACAAACAGCATCACTTCGTGCAACTCTGCACAGTTAGCTGTTTGAGACTTTGGTTTGCTTGTTTTGAACTGCTATTACTTTTCCTTCTTTGTGAACTATCACTGCGTTTACACTAATGCAAAGAAATAATAATAAATAATAGTGCAAGATTTTTTAGCGGAAATTGTTGCTGGTTGTGAAAAATTTTGTTTGCACTTTTGCACTGTTACAATAGCTTGTGAATTTCTTATATGTACGTAATATTTATCGGTCTGCATTGCCTTCTTTGCCTGTTACATACAGTTAAACAATCTTCTTCCACTTTAATCTTTTGTGTATAGGGTATATATAGGTATAACGATTTGTGCAGTTTCGTTCACTTTTACTCAGTTTAACTACCTTATCGGCTCAGGTTGCTAAAATCATTTCTTAGTGAGCACCTAGAATTAAGTTTGTGCGGTTTGTAGTTTAGCAAATATCATAAAAGTGCAGTGAGTGTGTAATTGAATTCCTTATTTATTTAAATAAAATTTATTCTAAATGCATAAAAAAAAAGAAAATTCTTGTTTGGAATGTTTGACAAAATACTTCAGGCGTTTCCTATCTAGCTCAGTTTTCTTTCTCGTTTGATTGTTGCATATTTTCGTAAATATTTTTGTGCATTTTTTCTTCAAATACATTTTTAAGTTGGGATTTGTCAATTGGCCATTGATGTGAGCCTTAAGCTGTGTCTTGAGAATGTTTTTGGTATTTCTTAATATTGTATTTTCATAAAGAATTTGTTTTTAAACTAAAAAGCACGGGAACATGGAATGAGCATGAAAATGTTGCAGTTTCATGAAGTATGCTTAATATTTATTTATGAAATAATTTCACATTTCAACATTGACTTGCCAATCTAATGCAATGCTAAATGCCATAAATCCTCACTTGTAAACGGCAGTACGTAACGAGCGAACATAAAACATTTTAACTTCGAAGGTTGCCATTGCCAGACTTTATGCTATTTTTATGCAGCCGACTTTTCGGAGATTTAGATTTGATGTTGTTGTTGTTGTTTTGATATTGTTTTGGATTGGCTTAGGGAGCATGTATATGGGTGAAGGGGATGAGGATGAGTTGTCGTCACCAAAACCCAAAACAATCATCAAATCGAATCATAAAAACAGTTAGCAGCCATAATAAATTCACTAACAAAACATATAAAAATCGTAGAAGCAGAATAGGAGAAATCTATGTTCTAGAAAAAAGAGAAGGAAGAATGAAGGAGAGGCGGGAGAAAAGGGGAGAGTATGCGAGCTGTGAAATAAAATTGGAACAACGAAATAAAAGCAATGCGTCTATTGTGCACCTTTCGGTGCGAGGGTGAACCTAAAAAGTTTTACTGAGGACTGGTAAAATACGACCTAGAGAATAGGGCTCCCTAGTTGTAATATAAGGCAAAATATGTTTTTTGAGTGAGTAGTAGATTTTTACGATCGGGTTACTAGCCAGACGCAGCCTGTTTTATGTCTAAAAAGTGAAAAAGTGTCTAAAAATTTTATTTAAGATATCGTATTCTCTCCACCCAACTACAGATTAGCCCGCACGTTTATAGAGTAAATTAACTTTTTTAAAGAATGTTTCTAGCACCCCGCGTGAGCTGATCGACTGACGGCTAGTAATACTATGTACAGATTAATCTATAGTACAGAGCTACAAAATAAAAAAAAATTACTTTTTATGTGATTTAGTGTACGAGTAGTGTATAGGTCTCGTCTATTACAATATTTCTGCACAATTATAGTAATCGAACAAATATTGACAAGCTAATTAAACTTCTTTTAATGGCATAAAATTCTCGTCTACCTATTTATCTTTGAACTGACTAACGAAAACGGTGATTGGCTAAATAAGAACTAATTTGCAATGGTAAAAATGATTGATGATAAATTACGATTATAAAACGACCAGTGCCTCTCTTAAATGACCAGCAGTAATTAGCTATGATTTTGACTTGGCTCTTTTCTTCAAAGTGCTTTTTATTTGTCGATATTTATTGGTTCAATCATTTACCCTATTCGTCGTTGAGTTGAGAATTTCTGGGAAGAATCCTAAATTACAATGCTGAAAAGAATTTTTTATATGATGTAATCCTTCCCTCTGTTCTATAAGATTTCAGAATTTCAGTTAGCACCTCTACGAAATTAGCACTTCTCTTGTTTGCCAAAAAGGACTAGCATAAAGGAATGAAACTCAGCCATGGTTTTGTTCTACGTACTTGAGTCATTTCATGGAATTGGTGGTGGATAGTGAAGAAAGCAATTCTCCGCTTATTGGCCTAATATGGAGCATATTTTTCCTGAAATGAGACCACATGATGATGAATAAGGAACGATATTTTATTTACTCTACTGAAATATTTTGTCAATCTCTGGTGCACAAAAATGTTCGACAGAGTCCGAGCTCAATCGAGATATCTATTCAAATTTATATAGTTAGATTTCTTCTATAAAATAGACGATACAGCGGCATTTTTTAAATATAGAATTGCTACCTAATATTTCGTTTGGGCGATGTTTTATTTCATTATAAGAAAATACAGAACAGTACAAAGAAATTTTTGTTACAACGCATGTTTTAAGCAACGAAGACACGTGTTTCATACTTAGTCATGAGTTGTCATCAGTTGGCTGGGCGCACCTAGTAAATGTTTGCTACTTATAACATGCTGTTTGTCAAAATCTCTCTTTGTGGCTTATGAGTTTCTATATAACCCACGATAAACGCAGCCAACTTTTCGATCACAAAAAGCTACGGAGTCAATATTTTTAGGTTCACCTACTTACCTGCATAATTCGGGGTTACCCTCTTTCACGATATTTATGTGTTTATATGTATTGGTTTGCGTATGTGTGTTTGTATTTGTATGGCAGTCAGCAAAGTAAAGCAGCGCATCAGCAATTTTTGCACAACCTTTTCTTTTTTTTGGGTTTTTTTTTTTTTTTTGGTGTACGCGTTACTCTCACCCACATATTTAATATAATAAATCTTACACGAAAAAATTTCGTACAATAAAAATTTACATTTTTATGGCATAGCACAGAAATATTGTACTAAAAAGTACAAGAAAACAAGAATAAAAAGATAGCACTTTATATGGACACAAAAAGGAAATCTCAATAGATAAAATAAAACTTTTGCACTGCAATCAATATTGGGATAAATTTTTCCATTTCGGTTTCCAGAAAAGTGCAGAAAAGTGAAAGCAGAGTTCTATAAGATAATATAATTTAGACAGAGAGTGTGGGGAGTGCGGAAGCACATCGATTTCATCTGGACATACTCATATTGTATCTGCGAAATACGATTACTTAAGTTATAATTGCATTGCATACATTAGGACGCATGAGGCATGTCTCACCGTCTTCATGAAGAAAGTGATGAGTTGTTGTATGTTGTATTTCATTATAATGCTAATGCTATTTTATTGATCAATTTGTAGCTGATTTAGGAATTTATGACTAGATTGGCATTCGATTGATTGATTGGCCTTGTTTTATTTTTCTTTTTTTTCGATAAACTTAACAAATTAAAGGAATTTGTCTAGCAGTGTTACGTAAATTTAGTATACAAATAAAAAAATTGCTTTTATTTAAAATCGATTAATTAAGATAAAAAAATGTATAATATGTCTTTAATTTGAGTGGGTACGTTGGAACCATACAGCATAAACTCCATTTAGGTCCCAATGAAATTTCATGAAATATTTTATGACTGCTTTTTATTGAACATGACTCAACATAGGATTCAACGATATTACAAATTCTGGCAACTTCTTTAACAATCCTTCAGAATGGGTCTATAAAATAACTAACAATGAAGAAATCGATGTTAACATTTTTGACGATGAAGAAATTCATCGAAATTCATCGCGGAACAGCGAAAAATGAACCTACTGGAGGAGAACTGTCTATGCTTTCCATAAGTACAGCTATAAGTGCTATAGTCACACCACCTGCTAAATATAGAGCATGATATTGAGTTTGGAGAAACAGCCTACTTAGTTCAAAGTGTACGCAACTTTTAACGAAAAATTCCAATATTATTATTGACAAAGTGAAGAGGAAGGCCTGGTACCGTGTTTTATAAAGAAATTTCGTCATTAGGCTTGTTGTTGTCGTACTTGCCAACATGTTCGCATTAGTTAAGAGCGTGACTTTATAGTGGTTGTGTTATGGTTAAAATTTTAAAAGAGGAATCAAATTAAAATGTAAAATAAATAAATAAAAAAAAATCGTTTATAACTGCGCATTAATTATTGCAAAGTAAAATGCTCAAAGAGAGGATAAATCTGTTGAACATTTTGGATGTTAAAGTCTTTAACCAACCGACTTCTTGCTTTTAAATCCGTGTGTCGCTGACAACGCTTTCGCCTCAAAATCCCAAATTTTATTCGTAAGATTTTTATGAATTAAATTTTGACATTTAGAGCAGAGTCGGAGATCCATAGGACTTGCATGCAGAAACATTGACACGAGCTTAGAAACAATAAAATTACTACAAAACCGTAAAGAGCACAAAGTTGCAGCACATCGCTCAGGAACACAGCAAACTGATACATGCTCACTTTTTGAGAGGCCTTGATTAAGAGGCGAAAGCTGTTTCTGTGAAACATCTGTATTATTGGTATTCATATTATTGGGAACTTTTAAGACAAAACATCGAATTTCGACCACTGGGAGAACTATAGTTTCAATAAAAAGGTCTATCATATTTATTAATTTCGCTATTTTCGCAATCGATTTCGCTCAAATGTGGCTTGAAATGTTAACAGAAGTAAATCTACCGAATTCTTGAGACATACGAGTTATACATGCCTCGTCGATTCCATGACTCTTGAAAACGCATTGTTTTTTATTTGTAACACCTCGAAAACCGTGCTAAAATTTTTTTTTTGCCAGATTTGGATTTTGCGACCCACAAATAACCGGACAAGCAAGTTTGAAGCATGGACATTTTTCGTTCCCCAAAGTTATTACAGGGGCGGATCCAGAACGCTATTTTGAGCGGAGAACTCTACTACTCTTGGGGAAGGGAGGGGTTATAGCCTACTTTTGTAATCTTTTTGAAGTCCATAATTTCCTCTGTTTGCTGATAACTGTATAATTTGGAGGAGCTTTACATCCGTGACCCTGCAAACTGTGGTCGCCGCCAGTATTCGTATTCATGAGAAAGACAAGGCAGCGCTTGAAATACACTTTCCTCTGAAAAAAAATATATAGCGGCGTTTAAGCTATCCGTCAATGCAATTTGAGGTAAATGTTTTTAGCGCACACATTTTAATTTTATAGATGGAACCTTTCTATTACGTCATTTTTAACGTAATTTATATACGCCTAATGCGCAAAAACACTATTATCATTTTTAATTGTACCATTTATCTATATTTATATAGATATTTCCAGATTTATTATTTCACTTAAACCACAAAAAAAAAAAGAAAAAATGAATAAAAATAACGACAGATCAAACTACATTTTAAATCAAGATCCTTCACTGTCGGTTCTTATTTTTTACTGGCAATTACAAGCCACGAATCCAACGGCGAATCTTCATGGCAATGGTAAGTAGAATAAGAGGAAAAAGATTTGTATAATTTACTAAAACGAGAAAATATTAAAATAAAAATTCAAATAATATTCATATGTAAAAGCGATCACTTTACACAGAGAATTGAAAAACTCTTTGCGAATTATAAAGAGTAATTACAAATGAAAAAAATGTTTTTGTTTCTGAATTGACCAGTGTACTGCTTCAAAGTCTTTGTGTTGAATCGTCACAAATCGGTGAAATCGATGAAGTATAAATAATTCATATTAGTCACCCGAAAATATTCAGCATTTTTTGCTGAATTATCATGTGAGTTACAGTTCTCCGGCATTCTTACGCATACAAATAGTGTATTGCTCTTAGTCCGGTAGCCAATTGCAGCAATATTCTTCAAATGAAATCAACATAAAGCTTTCCGCAAATTATATTTCTTCATTAAAATGCAACTCATGAAGCGATATCAATTGTTTGACAAAGTATTTATTATAGACACTTTTTTCTTGAAAAGAATTTCTGGGAAAACGCACTTTCAGCTTGACAGAAATACATTCACTTTCTCAAAACGCACGTTCATTAAAAATGAAAACCGAAAAAAAGTGCCAAGTAAAAGGCAAAGAGAAATCGCAGCGTAAAAACCACAAAACTTAATGAGATACTACAAAAGGATACTGCAGCAGCAACAACAACAATGATAACAAGAGAATGGCTCATTAAAAGTAACAAAACTCGCTTAGCGTAAAACACTGACTAAAAAAGCAAAGCCAACGAATGACAACTACAACAACAACAACAACTTTGGCATAAACAGAAAAAGTATCTTTTAGATACTTCTCGTTGTTCTCGTTGTTGTTGCTGTTGCAAGCAGAGCCTGCTGTAGACTGACGATGACGTCGTCTATTAACGCTAATGACAACAGTGAATATAATGAAGAGAGATGCGGAGCCGTGTAGAGATGGGCAGGGAAGATATACACAAGCAATGACAGCGAAAAGCAAAGTTTTCATTTTGTAGGCAAAACAGGACGAAATTGTTGCCTACTGCCGTCTGCCTCAATGTCGATGACGACAGTAACAACATGCCCATGGGGTGTGTCCAACTACTATACTATAAAAGTCATAGTATATGAGAACCGAGCAACATAAGTCGCCGCTGCGCCTACTTTACTGTAGCAACAGGGCATTGTGATATTTCGTTTATTGCTGGGGCGTTGCGTCCAGTTCGGAGAGGGCGTGGCAGTAGGCTAGCGCTGATTGTTACTGTGGCAGCATTACCAAAGAAAAAAAAAATCTGCAAGAAAACAAGATACCATTGACAAGCTACAGCAGTTCAGAAGCAGCGAAGCCAACATAAAAATCACAAAAGAGCATAAAATTAGCGTACAAGCCAACAAATGTCGGCCATGGGCGTAGCACACAGGGTAATGGTTTTAATACAGAAATGGCTGCTTTTCACAACTATGGCGCATAATAATAACACTGCCCTGCAAATTCCAATTTTTTGTATGCGAATAAGATAGGACCTAGTGTTTCCGAATGGATTTTTCGTGCTGAACATTCAAAAACTTTCCATCACGTCAAGTTCTCGAGAAAATAGGGATTGAAACCCCTAAAAACAGCGCTTTTGGCAGTTTTTGAAAAATCGTGGGGCAAAATCCTGACGTGATATAAACTTCACTATTATCAGAAATTAAGGGCTGAAACAAGCGCTTTCAAATAAGCCGTATGCCAATTTAATTGCAGGAGCCCTTGGAGCGGGTGTGTGTTTTGGTCTAAGGTTGGACGAATATTAGTTCATGTTTATTACTGGCAATCACAAATTCTAAAGCCGATGGAGGCGGAATTGAACGACGAAGAGTCAAATGATGGGATGAAATTTATATACTATTGAAAGGAGACTTATTTCCCAGTAGTACGCGCAGAAAGCGGGGTCTCCTTTTTTGAAGTTAGGACAAAGAACACTGAGATTCCAATCGTTGTTCGTGCATTCATCGAACCATATTTTGCATACGAGTTGGTGCATACGCCTTACCAACTCTTCGCCACCGGTCTTGAATAACTCAGTTTTTCTGAGTCAATAATTTCTGAGTCGACCTCGTTATAATCCGGTGGCTCTACAAGAGAGCCATCATCAATTGATAGTTCTGGAAATGCTTTTCTATCGGCGGTATTGTTTTCTTCATCGCTCCCAAGTAATTTAGAGAAGCGACTTATCCATACTTTCAGCGATTCCTGAGCATATGGGCTTAAAAGCTTCGGTCAGACTCTTTGTCTTTTGATAAAACTTTCGAGATTCATTTGTATGACAGCTCGCGTTGCTCCCGGCTTTCTTTTGTAAGTTAGCGGCGTCTTTTTCCGCAGTAGCTTAGCGACACGCCTTGTCATACGAAGGGTTCGTCCCAGCTCTGGTGTACAGAATAACTTCCTTGACAGCCGTATCAATGGAGTGGGAGATATGTCTCCACTGCTCACTTATATCTTCAGAAGCCGGAGAGGAATCTCAGAACGCGTATTTTGATCAGGATTGCGCCAAGTAGCCTTTCGGTTTGGAAATCTGGTGCTACTGATTACCATTTTCCGACCTTCAGCGAAATCGATTAGGCTCTCTCCATTGTTCCGACTGTTGTACCAATTTTGGCGTTCAAATCACCAAGCACGATTTTTACATCGTGATTGGGGCAGCGCTGCGTAGAGACGTTCGAGACGATCCTAAATTCATCTTTAGCCGCATCGTCAGCGACTTCTGTCGGGGCGTCTGCACAAATCGCGTTATGTTTCATGTACTTAACATTCATACGTATCTCGGCCAGGCGCTCGTCCACAGGTATAAAACTAACTAACTAGCATTGAATTGGTCGAGGACATCAACCAGCTGGATATCTGCACTAGCGCTGTGGAGGGACAGGACATTCCAGGTGCATATCCGTTACTCATGGTCCTTAAATCGTTTGCGGGGGTCGTCATCAATGGGGAATTGTATCCGAGCGTTCCTTTGTGTCTTCACTTGTAAATGTTCTTTTGCGATGGCGGGAACCAAACCCAGCGCACCCACCCCTAATTAAAGCGAGTGTTCCCTTCTCACAATTTGCTCACCACGAAGATTCCGTGGCTTACCCAGGTGATACGTTTTCTAGCGGACGTTCGTGAGCTGCTAGAGCCACTTGAAAAAAAAAAGAATCGTAATTTGACCACTCCTGAGAGAAACGTCCAAAGAAAATTCCACTTTTGCAAACGACCTCATCCCCCATGGATGTCTATACTGGAGATTCAGAGTCTTTGGATTCTTGAAGGTAGCACAGCGTCAGGCTGAGATTTTGCGTTACTTTAAATACTTTTTTTTTAGTCTATCGTAAGAAGATTCAAACGAAGTATCGTACATTAAAATGGGCATTGAAGAGTTTCTTAGTAATTAGTGTCGTATTTAGTACTTAGTGCTACTTAAAAGTATTTAAACTATTAACTACGCCTATGATGTCATTTCTATCGGAACACTGTGCGTTCGGCTATGTTTGTATTAGTGTTGACTTTACTGTATCTGTGTGCGCTCATTGTACTTTACTTAAAAATTTGGCGCGTCCACAGGCGTTCAAGGACATTCGCAGTGAATGTCCGCTGCTCCTTTTGTATGATGAATTCATGTCATCATTACACAGATGTTGTTGTTGTTGTACTTGTGCACGAGTAAGTCATTAGGCACAGTCGAAAATTATTTTACGCGTGACAGCAAAAGCAATGCCGGCGTACTTGCTCCACGTAGGCATTTATGATAATTTAATAGATCTGTGCTCAAAATTACGCCTCCTACTCAACAGCTTCAAGAGTGACCAGTCAGTAGCGTAGCGGGGAAAAAAGTTATTTTCGTGTCTGTGTACATTTATTTAATTTATGAATAATAATTTTTGCATGATTTTAGAAATTCACAAAAGGCACAAGGGGAAGGGGTGAAGTAAAATATTACGAATTGTGTTGAAAAATTAATGCAATTTTTATTTGGCAGAAAAGATTTCATTACAGCTAATAAAATAAATTAAATAAAGCACAAGAGAAACATTTTCATAATGCAAACACACGTTTTTGGAGCGATTTTTTTTTATATTTAGTGCATATATAGGGTGTCTCAGTTAGAGCGCCGGATTTAATTTTTAAATTAAAAACTTTTGTTTTTTGAAAATTTATGAAAGTTTTATTGAAACATAAAGTAGACATCATGAGGTTATGTATGGAATAACACATCGCGTAAATGGCCGCTTCGGCTTTGCTGGCATATACGCACTCTTTTCGTGAAGTTTTCCATAACCGTTTTGCATAAATGTTGCGGTATTACATTGATGCAGCGTGTAATTTCTTCTTTCAATGCTTGACGTGTCGTCGGCTTATTCACATAAACCTGTGACTTCAAAAAACCCCAAAGAAAAAAGTCTAGAGGCGTCAGATCACATGATGTAGGCGGCCAATTCTGGTCACCAAAATGCGAGAGGACACGACCGGGAAATGACTGATGCAGTAATTGTATTGTTTCTCGTGCTGTATTGCATGTGGCACCGTCTTGTTGAAACCACATGTCCTCCACATCAATATCTTCAAGTTTCGGCAAAAAAAAAAAACTGGTTAACATTTCACGATAACGAACACCATTCACGGTTTGTGTTTGACCTGCCTCATTTTCGAAGAAAAACGGACCGATGATGCCTCCAGCCCAAATTCACAGCAAACAGTGATACGCTGTGGATGCATTTGTTTCTCATAAATCACTCGTGGATTTTCAGAGCCCCAAATGCGACAATTTTGCCTGTTAAGCCATCGAGATGAAAATTAGCCTCGTCCCTAAATATGATTTTGTCTTCAAAATCGGCATTTTCTGGTTGTTGTTTTTGTTGTTGCAAGCAAAGCTGAGGCGGCCATTTACCCGATGTGTTATTCCATACATAACCTCATGATGTCTACTTTATGTTTCAATAAAAATTTCATAAATTTTCAAAACACTAAAGTTTTTAATTTAAAAATCAAATCCGGCGCTCTAACTGAGACACCCTATATTAAAATATCTATTTTTGGGTTATGAATTTTTAAGGGTAGATGCAAAATATTCAAGCTAAGTTTAGAGTCGTTTCATCAAGATATATAAAGAAATGCTTGTTATAAGATGTTGCATCTTAACAATGCAATTACCACTAGCTTCAAAGTAGTTTATCTTTCTTGGTTTATTTACACAAGTTCTGCAGCGAAAGAAACAGGACTTTTTAAAAATAATAGTGGCGCCACCTATGCGTTGGAAAGTTACATACTTCACTGACATCTTGTAAAAATTTTATGATAATCGGACCACTACAAGTACCACAGTATCTTTTGGGCATCGGTCGAAAAATGAATCTTCCTCATTATCCTTCCTCAATGTCATCATAGCGGTGTCCTTTCATTGGCAAATGTAAATATTTAAGGGGAAGAGTTCAATGGAGCTAAATGCCATATTATATTGTTTGATTCGATACTCTTCCAGCTTCAATACTGCTAAATATTTGGCAATAAATGTTTGCACTGCTCCAAAGTATTTCGGAATCCAAGAAAAACTCGATTAGTAACACGTGAGAACCTACAATATAAATGTAAAATTCAAATTCGTCACAAAATTAATATCAGAGATTTTGTAAGTAGCTGGTAGGTTTTCGGAACTTGGATTTTTCTCTCGCTGAATGGTTTTTTATTTGATATTAATCAATTTACTAGAACAGATGCATGAAGTGTTTGGCAAGCAATGTAAATAAGTAAATAAATGGTGGTGCATATACAAGTTAATCAATGGAAGGCAAAGACAATTTTTAAGTATTTGGAAAGAGAGTATTCAGGAAGAAATGTGTGTAACATAGTGAAGGAAGCATGCGGAGACTTCATAAAGTATATACATATATTCGAAACCTGCGCGACAAGACTAGTTGATTTAGCCATGTCCGTCTGTCAATCCGCCCGACAGACAGTATATCTGAGAGCAGAATACTCTGAATTTAGAGAAACTCACGGTATAGACTCTCTAGATACCGCTCAGCTACAAAAGTATCATAAAATTTCATAACTCGCAACAATTTTATCGGAATGTTCAAAAAAAAAAATTAAGCTGGCAATTTTTTCGAAATATTTGTTATAATTTTGTAGCATGCCTTGATTTGCCTCTGGATTTATTTAGCCTACTTTTGTAATATAGTTAGGTTAGATTTGAATGGCCAACATGGTTGAACCCCACATTGTCACATAGGCCCCTTGTGATACCATATGTCTTACTATTTCTCCCGCAGCTAATCTGAGACCCACTTTGTCAGTGTCAGGAACGTCGAAATATGTTTAATCTCTTTTTCCGAAATCTCAGTTAAGTTATTCAGGAAGGGGCGCCCTAGTAATGTGGGCCGGGCAGTGACATAGAAATTACTCGACCGTCTCCTTCTCCCCGGCATTTCCGCAGCTTCTGCAGAAGTCCCAGGAGTTCAATCCTAGCCTTGTGGCATGTCTCCCTATAACAGCTATCTGATTTCTCTTGTGTTTGAGTAGTGTTATTGTTCTTTTGAGGTTATATTTTGGCCAGGTGAGTCCCGAGATTCTACACGTGCCAAAGTTGCACCATCTATTGGTTGCTATACTGATCATCTCTGTTGAGATCTGTAGTTTACATGTAGCCATGGGTATACCTACTGTGGCCTTTCCCAGTGGTACCCTCTCTGGCTAGTTTATCCGCTTCGCAATTTCCCTCTATATTTTGGTGACTAGGCACCCAGATGAGATGTTTAACGTAGTACTCGGCAATTACGTTAAGAGATTTACGGCACTCCGTTGTTGTTTTGGTGTTGGAGCTGAAGGAGTTCAGCGCTTTCAGGGCAGGCTGACTGTCCGACAAGATAAACACATTCTCTTGTGTATGTGAGTATGTCCTTAGGAGATGCTTAGCTTCCTGAATAGCTAGCATATCCGCCTGATAAACGCTACAATAATCGGGCAGTCTAAAGGATCCAGCTTAGAGCCGTCTGTGAAAATGTTTATAGCATTTTCTCTATAATGAGGAAGGCTGAACCATTGTAGTCTTGTAGGTATTATGATGTCAGACTCTTTAACGAAGTTAATGTTTGGTATACAGTAATCCGTATTTGTTGGTATATTTCCTAGTAATTGTAGTATCCTCGAGTATCCGGAGGAACTACCATGGCAAGCTCAAGATTCCCTCACTCTAAGGGCTGTAATTATTGCCCTCTCTCTCGCAAGGAGATCAAGTGGGATCAGATGGAGCAGTACATTTAGTGCGTCCGTCGGTGTGGTACGTAAAGCTCCACTGATACACAGTTCAGCACTCCTTTGCACCATATGTATTTGCTTAAGAGGTGCAGCCCTTTCTAGTGCTGACCACCATACACATACTCCGTACAGCAGAATGGACCTAATTACTGCCGTATATAACCAGTCTACGATAGATGGGGAGAAACCCCACCTTCTTCCAATAGCTTTTTTTGCACGCAAAAAGTGCTATATTTGCCTTCCTAATACGCTCTTCCGTGTTTTTGTTCCAGTTGAGCTTCCTATACAGGATCACTCCTAGATAATTTATTCCCTGATAGTGAGACTAATATTGTTAAGTTTGGGTAGAGTCAGTGTCGGAATCTAGTATTTCCTTTGTAATGTAGTTTGCTGAAAGCAAAAATTGGAGACAAATCAAGACTTTTTAAAAACAAAATATGACTTGTACAGGGTATAATATATTTGAACACCTCGACTTTAGCTCTTTTTTTTGTTATATTTGGTTTTATTTATGCATTCTACTGCCCTCTTCACCTTCTCATATCTTCAAACTCTAATACTTTCCGTTCTGCTTTGCACGCCTACTATTGGTATACGTATGGCGGCACCATAGAATGAAGGTGGAAAAAATAACAACCAACAAGGAAACAAATGTCGCGCTCTAATCAAATTATTATACCAACAGAACAAGAGGCATTTTCTGTTATGCTTTTGCTCTAGTTTTTTGTTTGTCCCTTAATTCTACTTTGACCAGAATCCGTGCGTAGTGTTTTATTTATGCTTGACCGACCACTTTGCATTTGGCTTGCAGTAGAGTAGTGTCGGCTTGAACTTTGCATTTAAAATGACAATACTTCTTTGCTTCGACGATATTTATGGAGTTACTTGTTCTAATTAAGGTTTTCATCTAAACCTATTGAAAAACTTCATTATACTGTACGTGCTACGCGAAATAATATACATAATGTGGATTGTGCCACAATGAATTTAGGAAGTTAAGATCGGACCACTAAAGAATATAATCTATCGTTCATATAAGAAGCCTTAAACAAGTGTATCTCGAAGTCGAGCACACTTGAGTGAAGCGTTCTTTATAGGTATACTTCCAATCTATCTTCCAAATTAACAAAAAAGGATCTTTATATTAGGAGTATAAATTAGTTCGGTCCATTTGTTGTGGTCAAAAATGCATTTATTTCACAACAAAATGAATGAGAAGATTAGTCAAAGTATTGTCCATCGCTGGCCACTAGTTTTTTCCTTCTTTCTGGTAGCATACGGATTCTGCATTGGAAAATCGATTTGACTTTGGATACAATCCAATAATCAACCCAATTATTGAGCATTTCTAATTTGATTTGAAATGTTTTTTCAGCATTGGGCCGACAATTGTCGTGATGAGAAATTACTTCATCGTGTTATCCCTTCAATACTCGGCTCAAACGTATCAATTGTTGTTGGCATGGATACCTCTTGATGGTTTCATTGGATTAGCAGATCACACCAAATGCAGAGCATGTATCCTTGGCATCGCCGTTTATGTTGTTTGTTGGCCGGTCTTAACGCACGAGTTTTTACGTTTGGGATTGTTGTAACGGATCCACTTTTTATTGCAAGTCATAATTCGAATGACGATCAACGACAGTAGGTTTAAGGGGGAATACACTTTGGAAAGACGAAATGCACTCGGCACGCCATATCTTAGGAAATGCCCCGCACTAATTCAAACACCCAAAATTTAGGAAGTGCAGACAACTGCCTGATATCAAATCGAGCGTAGCTCAGCTTAAAAAGTAGGCATCTTTCAGCTGTAGGTAGGTACACTTCCGATCTTCAATTAGAGAATCAGATGAGTGTTTATAAATACAAAATTATTTGTAAATTAACAAAAATATACATATTTTTATATATGCAAGTATATTTTCTTTGGTGATGTTTTAAACTGCTTTTATTAGCAGCAGTAGCCAAAGCTCTGACAAGAAATTTGATCGTGGGCATTGGATCGATCATTTTTTCTGCTGGAGAAGAATGAATGAAAATGGATCCACACAACGATATCCGAATAAGGGTTTCTGTGTGATGTAGAATTGCCAGCGTACCACTCACGACTGTTGATTAGGCGCAAAGTTTGCGACAATTCGCTATTGAAAGTGGACCCATTTTGATGCATTTAAATTTTGATGTTGACTTTGGTATTTTGAAGAAAACAGCAGTATTGATTTTTTGATGTATGTACTTTGTTAAAGAACCTTTTTTTTCAACCATATTAATATAATATCAATAATTTCTTTTTAGTATAACAGCATATTGTGGTGCCAATCTGAATCAAAGTCGCAAATTCATAAAATAATTGATAAATGTATGGGTAAGTTTTTTCTGAACAAACATTTTTTAAAATATAATTTCAGTAGGTAAATATATTATGGGTACCCATGCATTTTATTTTCAGACAGATTCTGTTAAAAATATATCTGTTGCATATGTTTGAAGTAACGCAGTGGTGATTTAGTTCACCGTGTGTAAATAGAATCAAAATCTGTCTGCAACTCAACTGCGTGAGAACTAGAGCCCTGCATGAACGTGAATTGAATGAATGAGTTGCCAAAGTTCACATTCATTCTAATTCATTCGAAGCTTGTTACTTTTAGATGTTTGAATGCTCATGAAGTTGAATGTCATGAATGAATGAATGAATGCGATTCATGTTAGTGTGTTTGATTCTCTCTCTTAGCTTGTTTCTTGCCAATGAAGAACTTTAAAAGAAGTAGGCGTGCTGAGATTTTGTTATGCAGAATATGTCAAATTACATTTTAGAATATTACAAGTAATTGTATATTAATTACTTTCAACTCAAGTAATTATACCTCACACACACACACACACACACACACATGTTTGGGAGCAGCTCATAAGCAGATTTGTTTTATCTTTTAGTAGCCAATCCTTTCTAGTAAATTACATCATAACTCAACTCTTTTAGCAATGCGTTGCGGTTTCCTCCAGTTTTGTTCAAGTCCCAAAGGTTCGTCCTAAATGTATGTCAATTAATTAATCCTGGTAAGGACATTGTGGGAAATATATGTTCCAATGAATTATTGAGATCGGACTATGAAATGGCATATATACAAAACTGTTGACTACCTGAAATTTATCCCGCCTCAATTACCAACATCTTTATAAGGAACATGTTTTCTGTTACGGAGCTTATTCATTGATATTGTCACAGATTATCTTCGATTGTTTCTTGTAGCAGTTCTAGCCAATCCTCTCCAGAAAATGGCACAAAAAAGAAATCCCAGAAACTGATGGCGGTTTCCTGTTGTATGGAATTAGTCTCAAAGAATTGTAATGAGGATATGTTACTTGGTCAATCCCGGGAAGGATTATGTGGAATATACATGTTCCAATGGGTTTTTGGAATGGGCGCTGCAATCAGCGATGGTTGGCACTAGAATATATATACAAATCTGATGACTACTTAAAATTCCATGTTCCCGCCTCAATTCCAAAGATCTTTGTAAGGAGCCCATATCCTTTTGCGGGAGCCCAATGATTCCGACTGTGGGAGGCCTCTCTCGAATGGTTTTTTGTACCATTTGAAGCCAATCCTCTCCAGAAAATGTTACTAGATATCGATTTGGTGGCACATCTGGCTATAACGCTAGGATACTAAGAAACCATTTCCAATTTCTGGAGAGGATTAGCTTAAAATGGCATAAAAAAACAGAGGAGAGTGTTGGTTATAGTCTCAAGCATATTAGAAGATATTATTTGAGGAAGTCATCTGTTTTGGGCTTATTTCAGTGGCAACTATGGCTGATTTCATTTACGATTCAAAAAATTGACTGGATCACCTATTTTTTCACATAGGCTCCTTTCCAGGATTAATCAAATTCCATATTGTCACTACAACTTTGCCTTTGTAAGGACTAAGCCAATACTAACTGAAACCGCAATTGTATGCTAAAAGAGTTGTGTTTTCGTGTTATTTAGAGGATTGGATATAAGGAGGATTGGATATAAAAAAAACCAAGAAAATAGAAAGAAACGTTTAATTTTCCACTCCAGTGAAATAAACCAGATGCTAGTAAGTAGAGATAAAAGCCAAACAATCATAAAGATTGAATTCAATTCAAACACGTCAAAATCATTTTCCATCCCTCAATATCTCTTTCCATCTCGTTTACTCTACTTATAAGCTACTAACTACCTGTTGTTCGGGTGCAGAAAGCCTTCGGCAGCTGAAAGTCTTCGTGTTGACATCGTAAGCGACTGGTAGCTGAAAATTATTCGACCCTCCAACGCATTCGAATGAATGATTGAATGTTTCGGATAACCTTGCATTCATAGTGAAATGAATTGACATTTCATTCTGTCATTCAAAGTGAATGTTAGTGAAGTTGGATTTATTCTGCATTGAATGAAATGAATGTTGAATGTTAAGAATGTATTGAATTCATGAATTGAATTTAAATGAATGAATATTCGTAAAGCACCCATGAGTACCCATGTTATTTAAGAAATTGTATTAAAAATACTTGGAGCTTGAAGTTGTTTAAAAAAAACTTGTTAAACGATTCAGGCTGTTTATGCAGCGATTGTGTAGCTAATATATATGAAAAACTAAAAGAAAAAAAGATAAAATGCATAAAAAATCGCTCGAAAACTTTACGCATAAATAAGCAAGGGGTTGTGAGGTCAAAGATAATAACAATAAAATTTGCTGAAAAGTAAAAGAAGAAGAAAAAATTGAGGAAAACTTAAAAATCAAGGAAAACAATCTTGTTTTTTTTTTTAAATAATATAAAAAAGAACAATGCCACAAGTTGCTTTCGTGTATAACATAAGTTGGCCAATGAAGCGCGCCAACCAATTCATAAAGGAGGTTTAAGTCTCTGAGACAAGAAAAACAGAAAAACCAGAAAAAAGAAAGAAAATATTATATTGAACAAGTTGCTAAAAGTATTTGTCAGATGTCGCCTGTCAGCTTGCATACTTTGTTTCTATTTTTATACATTATACACATATAGTACAATAGGGTATAGTCAATTTGTTGGAAAGGTTGTAACGCATTAAAATAGACAGACTCTATGAAGTTTTACAATTCGCTTTAAAACTCGATATGGAGTTTTTTTTTTCAGCTGATACAGTATAAATCGTGCCACGCGCAATAACTTATTTGTATGACGTTTATATAAATTAGAGCAATGCACGAAGGCACCAAGAACGTGAAACATTCACCTAATAATGAATGCAAATGACAGTGCGCATTCATCTAATGAATGTGAATTGAATGAATGATTTTGAGAAACTGACACTCATTATAATTCAATGGAAGTAAATGAATTTTCAATGTTCAAACGCTTTTGAAGATGAATACCATGAATGAATGAGTGAATGAGTGAATGTATGAATGAATGAATGTGTTACATTCGAATGCACTGAATGCGCTTAATTTCAGTGACCCTCTCTCTCTCTCTCTACTTTCGTCTTTATTGTAGTTTAAATGCGGAACGTCGAAAGATTAGTAGTGTATTCTTTCCCATCAGTTCGGCTGCAGAAAGCCATTGGGTACAGAAAGTCTTTGTGTCGAAAGCTATCGATAACTCAATTTATTCAAAAATGAATTTATTCCTAGTAAAATAATTCATTCATACAAAGTGAATGCTAGTGAAGCGGAATTCATTCTGCATTGAATGAAATAAATGTTGACATTTTAGAATGTGATTGAATGTGAATGCATGAATATTCATAAGTGAATATTCGTGAATCAATGTATTAAATGCAAATCCAGCGTTAATTTTAGAGTATATACAAAGCTTTCTTATTTCTAAAGCATTCGACTTTCAAATTGCTGCAAATTTTTCCTATATTTAACTAACCACGTGAAGTGTATTACGACTTCGGTTCTAGCGTAGTTAAAATTCACTCAAGTTTTTTCATGCTTTACTTCTCAGCTTCATTTTAATAAACTTGCCAACTTTTATGTTTCACTTCAGCGAATTTTTTATTCTTTTCTTCTATCATTTTCAAAGCTGTGGTCTCTGCGGTCAGCGGTGTAAGTTACAAAAAGGATACTATAAGGAGCAAGGAGACAGAGTATTGCATAGTTTCGTAAATAGTTTAGAGGTCACAAAAGAACAATAACAAAAATAACAACAACAAAGCTATTGTAAGAAAATATGAAATGAGTGCAGATATCACTCTGACCAAGAGAAACTTTCCGAGTATGCGTCGAAGTACTTACATTTTCTCTATGAAAACTTTTACCAATCTAAAATTGAAGCAGTTAAAAATGGCGAATTGTTTTATGAGCATCAAAAAATAACATGAAAAGCAGAAAAAAAAGAAAAAACAGAACAAATTCAAAACAAAACTTTTGCCATAACATTTTCAAGTTTTATGATTTGTTGCGTTTGCTACAAATTTCTGACAACTTTTTGATCCATTTGTATGCAAAGCATTGAAACTACAAATAACGCATCGTGTGCGCAGTTTCATTTATTTATTTACTTAGATATATTTGTTGACTTAATGAGCTGGCACAACGTATAGCATCTAGACAGCTGAGTCTTCGAGAATGGTATGAATAGTCTTGATTTTGAACTGGAAACTATTCATATCGGTTTTCACCTCAGGTAGGAAGGCGCACAAGTCGCTATAGCCTAATGCCAGTTGTTGTTAATACCAAGTTTGAAGAGAGCTTCCCAGACTTGATCTTTTAAACGAATGCTTGGTTGCGCTCTCTGACCTTGTCCACCAATTTATTTTATGTTCCCCACGTAAACCTTTCGTGGTGGAACTTCGCTATCCACCCGGATAATAGGACCAGCCAAGTGCAGCAGTTAAAATGTTGTGCGATGGACTATGTCAACAACATCATGCAGCTTATAAAGCTCGTGGTTCATACGGACTCGAAACCTGTCGCCAACTCTCAGGAGACCAAAATTCATGCGAAAAATCTTTCTCTCGAACACTCCCTACGATACATAAGCCAACATATATTATTGATTATATAAATAGTTTTCTATCGGCGGCGTTGTTCGCTTCATCGCTTCCAAGTAGGTTAAAGCAGTGACTTCTAAATAGTCTGAGTGATTCCTGTATCCAGACTTTCATTATCGCCCTTACGGAAAGAAGATTCATGCTTAAAACCTTCAATCAGACTCTTTACCTTTTGATAACTTACGAAATTCATTTATATCACATAGCACTTCAATATCCTCAAGCTCACGTCTTTTTTGTTTCCTTTTTTTGCGTCTGAAAAGGCATTTCTCCTCTTTCCCTGTCTCCTGAGATGGCTCTATAACAGCTTGCGTTTCTCCTGACTGCACAGTTCTTTTATAAGCGGCGTCTTTCTCTTCAGTAACTTGTCGCTCGTCCTGATCATAACAAGAGGTTACAGGTTTGGTGTTACCAATGACCCTCTTGGTAGGCGTATCCATGAGCTGGGAGAAGCTTTTCCACTGCTTATATATATCTTCACTAACCGGACAGAATTCACGGAACAGTTGGGAGAGTCTCTCTGAAGGTGCTTCGGCGGTCTGTTATGATTGCAGCTTCCAGCGTCTAGCTTTTGTTAAATTGGAAAGTGCGACGTGTACCGTCCTGAGCGTAGTGTGTACCTTTGATGCGACAAGGTAGTGGTCCGAGTCGATGTTGGGCTCTCATATCGTTCGAGCGCCTAACACACTAAATGCGTGCCCTCCGTCGATCCCAACATGATCATTTTGATTGCGTGGGCTTTGATTGTGACAAAGCCAAGTAGCCTTGTTGATTTTAATGTGTAGAAATCTTCATATTCCGAACTGTGGCGAAATCGATTAGTCTCTCTTCATTGTTAGAGGTAGCATCGTGAAAGCAAAATTTTCCGAACATCTGGTCAAAGATTCCTTGCTTTCCAATTTCGGCGTTGAAATCGCTAACCATGATTTTACATCATGAATGGGAGAGCGCTCGTAGAGATGGTCGAGGCGCGCATCAAACTTATCTTTTCCCTCGTCGTGTTTGTCTTCCGCGGCCAGGCACTCGTGAACAGGAACGAATCCAGTGACTAGACCGCGTAGTTTCCTACTAACTACGAAATCAAATACAAATTCATGCTATCTCGTTTGGCAACTAATAAATGTGACACGATGCCTTTTGGAACCTAACTACTTCCTGTATTACGGTGACATTAGCCTTGTATTTGAGTGGGATGAACCCAGCTGTATAGTTGTAAACTGTCTATGCACGGTTTAAAGATTCCAAGTGCATATGCGTAAAGCATGCTCGCTTAATCTGTTTCTGATCTGTTGCTTATAAAGATACCAAAATTTCCGATACACACTTTATTTAAGGCGAATTCAATAACCTGTTTTAATCTTGTTTCATGTACTCAATTGCTGTAATCTGACTTAGTTCAGCGTACAGTGTCATATTTCTGCTACGCTTATGATTTCCATACCAGATCTCATTCTCATCACTGTGAAGGGTAAAGTATTGTTTGAATTTCGTTGGTATGGTAAATGATTATATTATACGAGTGTATAGTATAGTAATTTAAGTGCTAAAATTCTAACTCCTCTGTTTACTTTCCTTTCGAATAAAATATCATTCTTTGATTTGGTTATGGAATTTCGTACAAGTGGTTTTAATGTTTCTTTGCCAGACTGTCGACTATTGAATCTACTTCATTTTTGATGCCAACTACAACTGCTACGATACATTATGCACTAATTTGAAACAATTTGAATAATTCAGACAAATAATTTATACTACAATGTGTATGCTTACGTTTTTTTTTTTGTCTTGAGAAGATACATAGTCGAGTCTTTAGGATGAGATGAGCGCTGGCGTAGAACCCAATGAGTCAAGGCAAGCGTTCACATTGTATGCATGGCAAATTGTTAAAGCATACTTTTTGGCGTACAGTGTAAACGTATAACACTTAAAATATTTGCTTAATTTCCAAGCCGCATGCAAAATATGCAAATGTGTCTATATTGGTGAGTATATTTACAAGTGTGTGTGTGAGTTTATTGCTTGCCTCGTTGGTTTCCTTTAAACTTTGGTAAAATTTTCCTGCGGCTGTATAACGTAGACTTAAATGCAGCTGCATATGCAGACAAACATACAAGATCTTATTGAAAACATTCTGAAGTTCACAATTTGAATTAATAAATGTATTATCAATAGCTGCCATAATTGTTTGAATATTGTGAAGGGGAGCACGGACGAATGTAATTTTTTTTTGAGGTATTGCGTTTAAGATTGGTAGAAACTAGAGTTGAGCTATATTTAACTACCTATGATTCAATCACTGTGACTGAAAAATCACTATAATTATGTGAAAAATAGATGATCCAGTCAATTTTTGGAATCGGAAAAGTATAGAATCAGCAATAGTTGGCACTAAAATAAATGCAAAACCGATGACTTTCTGAAATACCATCTTCTCGCCTTAATTCTAAAGATTTTGTTAAGGAATACTTCTTCTGTTACTGGAGCCCATTGGCTGAGACTATATTCAACTCACTACTCCTTTTTTTTGTTATGCCATTTTAAGATAATACTCTCCAGAAAATGGTACCAAGTATAAGATAATCCAGAAACTGATGACGGTTTCCTGAAGTATGGAATTAATCTCAAAGAATTCTGGTAAAGATGTGCCACTTGGTCAATCATGGGAAAGATAATGTGGAATATACATGTTCCAATGGGTTTTTGGAATGTGCAATCAACAATAGTTGGCACAAGATTATATACAAATCGGTTGAATAACATGTCAATTCCAAAGTTCTTTGTAAGAAGGCCGTATATGTTTTTTATATCTATTCATTTGTATATACATTTATTTGTCTAGCTATCTATTGAACATAGCGCAAAACACTCGTTCGAAAAATGCTTACAAAAATCTAAACTCTTGTTTTCACTTGGTACCAATAAAATCTTGGAAACTAAAACGAAATATTTCAACCATTTGTAAGTTGTAGTAAATTTGATTCGATATAAGAAACCAGCAAACTGAATGAAAGGCCACAGTAAATGAGTAAAACAAACAGAGCAGTCCAGTCTTTCGTTTCATAGTGGAAGCACAAGCATTTTTTTTTTTTTTGATAGAAGAGACATGTTACAATCTACACTCAAACTTATCAACTTATCTTAGAACTTGAAATCTTAACAAAAATTTTATTAATTGAAATGTACGCACGATGCTTGCTTTGTTCTGTATGAACAAATGAAAACATACTACTGTATAAAATGGCTTGTTTGCCATTTCGAATACAGTTTTGTAAGACTTTATTATCTAGAAATCTATATATTTATCTTACTATCTATGAATCTATCTATATATGTATTTATTTTCTGTTGTATATCTTTAAAAAAAAAATGTCATGAATTTTTGGATACAACCTTTTAAAACCAGCTGCATTAAGCAGCATATGTTGCAGTCCAAGTTTGCATCTCGACGTCATCGTGTACGCCGCAATTATGTTGAAAATAAAATTACAACTACAGATACTTATCGTTCTCTATACATGTGTATGTATGTGTGTGTGTGTGTGTGTGTGTGTGTGTGTGTGTGTGTGTGTATGTGTGTGTGTGTGTGTTTATAACCAGGTGTTTGTACACCTTTAGTAAGTTGTTGGCAAAGAAAGTTGAACGCAATTTGTTGCTTGCATAAATATAGCAAGGAGCATCAACAGCAGCATCAGCACTAATTAAAGAAAATTTACACAGATACATACATTGAGCCAACAAACACATACATATACATACATAAGCACACTTAAATGCCTGTGCAACAGTGCAAAATTTTGCGGTTTAGCACTACTGCTGCTCTTGTATCCTGCTGCTGCCAAACATCATGCTTCTCATTTATTTATGTTGCTCTCGAAATTTACATAAGCACAAAAAGTATTTATGCAGTTTTTGCAAGAGTTTTTACGAAACTATACGATTATGTAACTTCATTGCCGTCGCTTATGACGAGCGACGCATCTAAATACATATGTAACTTTAAAGCTACTGCAACGGCTGCAGTCAAATATTTGTGCCTCAAACGCATAAAACTATTTCAAATTGTGCGCTTCGTGTGAGATACAAAACATAATATGTAAGCAGTCAGCTGCATTATAACAATGTTATCATTGCTTTAGCTACAGTTGCTTTGATTTTGTTTGATCGTAATTTTAATTAATGCATTGCAAATGTAAGCATTACTAAAATATATCGTATGTTTTTGCATTTAATTTTATTTTCTATTTCATAGTCATAATACCTTTTTACTAAATACATACTACTTACAGATACAATGTATCTTGTGCATGTATCTTTTAAGCATTTAATAAGATGCAGCAGAGCGCAGTAGAGAAAGAAAATTACTTTAATGAAATGCTTTTATATTTGGTATAAATTAAAAAAAAAGTACTAAAATTTTAATGAATGCTTCCAAGGAGTACAAATGATAAAATACACATACTATACTCGTATTTAAGAAATTGTTATACATATACACGTCTGTATTTATGTAAATGTTGACAGGATTACTTTCTTATTTACTTACGTAGAGATGCTTTAGCTGTAGCAGCAACACGTGCGGAAGAAGATAGAGACACAGATTTTCTACATATATAATTTTTAGATACGGCTTGTACGAAACTCAAATTCACTTAAATTTTTTATATTTCGTATAGATGCTTCAGTTCTGATATAGTATGTTCCAATAGATAGGTTAATAGCTAAAGTATCTGTTCCTCATGAAATGCTCATATTTATTAGTTTTGCAATAATAAGAACAGAAAACAACAAGAGATTGTATTAACTTCGGTGAAAGCAAATCCTTAATAGCATACATTTACAAGACCGGCTTCAATTTTAAATTGCGGTGCCCATAAAAAAGCCCATGAAGCAATACATTTTTAAAACTTCGAGCCACATACGAGTATGTTCAAACCACTGCCGGTGGCTCAAAGGCCTTAGCAATTCGCTAATTACTTTTTGTTATTCTTAACGATTTAGCTAACTACTGGTCGTTAGTCTTTAGCCAGCGAAAAAGTTTGCGGTGTTGTATTACCTAAAATAGTGTTATGACGATATGGATACACCGTTGTTGGAAACAGCTGGACACACTGCCCCTACATGGCATATGACGTCGGGTATAGAGTAGAGAATGAAGTAGAGACAGACAGACAGTTTGTTCGGATTTAAGTCACACTCTTTAGCCTCGCAGCTAACGTTAAAAGTCCTGTCGTCAAGGAACCTGAAAATCAAATAGTATAGCAGAGATTTGAGCTTTTGCAAAAGTCCAGGACGCCACACTCAGTTAAAATGACGATTTTTTGACGTGTTCAGTATTTGCTGTATTACGCGATGATATTGCTCTGTGGTCCCGTGTGGCGTCTTCTAAACCCGCAATGGTGGTCTGGAATCATGTAACCTTCGTTCAGCAGTTGTAGTACTCGACCCAAAAATATTTTTTTCGAAAATTTTGGACAGTATTCTCAGCAAGCTAATCGGACGGTAGGTGCATGGCTTGTACTCATGTTTACCATGTTTGGCAATCGTGATGATCTCGGCGTATTTTTCTTATTATATTCTTTCTTTTTAGCGTGCCAAACTCGTCTCAACATTTTCTTCTCTCGGATATTGACGGCTCTCACCAAAGATGAAGATCGCGCTTCAGTATATAGTTTTTCACTAGTAGTGACCGAAGATAAAAGATTTGTTGCTTCATTTATGGTGCGCATCAGGCGCTTGAAGTCTTCCACAATTTATTCGCCTGAACCTTAAAAAATGTAAAATAATAAATTTAATGATTTTTCTTGTATTATCTGTAAAATTGATGTATATTTTTTAATTGAAAGGAAGATGTACAATTTTTAATGACAGTCGCCCCCTTCTTGATGAGATTTTGCTTTAAAAAGTTGGGAAATTCGTTTTCAATTCATCTGAATTTAATATTGTAAGAAAGGGGAATACGTTAAGTTCTGATTTACACTTCGTAAGAATTTAGTAGGTCTTTTTAAACCCTTTACAAGAAATATTTGTAACAGGATAACATTGGGTTTGTTGAGCTGTCAAAATGTATTTAGCATAGCGAAGAAAGTATCGGAGACCCCATAAAGTATACATATTAAGCGCGACAAGACGAGTCCATATAGCTATGTCTGTTGGTCCATACGTCTGTCTGCGCTACCATGCAAAACATCAATTATTATTTTTTTTTGTTGATATTTTTCAAAGATTATGAGGGAAGTTGATATTAATTTGGCGATTCAGTGCCTCGATATAAAAGGAGCAGCTTCAGAATATATGGAAGTTGTCTTAAATAAAGTCGTATTAAATAAAGTGAATAAAAAGCTTTGATTTTAAAATACGATAAGTTCTGGAAATTATCTAACTAAGGGTCATTTTGTTGACTTCGTAATAAATTGTGAAATATTTATGGATATCGAAAATAAAATGCGAAATATAAATTTTTGTATTGAATTTTCATCTTCTTAATAATGATAAATCACAATTTTTGCTCCAATGAAGTACATATATTTCGTGAGTATGATCTGCTATAAATATATTTTCACTAAAATCGGCAAACTTAGACTTTTTTATCGGTCCGGAGTCACACAAGTGGCCAGTTTAGTCAAAGAAATGATTGCAATGGAAACAATGCAACAAGTGAAAATAACTTCGAGTGAATGATTGCAATATTATAACTGAATGAACAGTGTGTACTGCGACCATTATTTGGGTCTATTTAGCTACCCGCGAACATTACAGATTTACTTGTGGGATGCAAAAGGGTTCCGAACCGATTAAGTTTCTGAGAGCCACTCACTTGGCTAAGCAGGCTTCATGCTCTTTTATTCAGTATAACAAAAGCGTGTTACTTTGTACTAGGTGATTAGAGAAGCTATATTCATTTACTAGTTTGGAGTCTACAATTTGAGGTTTAAATGTCTTAAGAGCGGCTTAACTATTTAATAGTATGTTTACATGTACCCCGTATGTTCTTCTGCGAAGACAATTTCCAGCACATATCTTTATGGCATAGATTTCCGCTTGAAATATGTTTTTGAAAAGAGCGCATTGGTAGCGCCTTTTAAAATTTATATCCGAAAATACATTTAGG
Organism: Leucophenga montana; assembly: GCA_035044765.1. Classification (NCBI taxonomy): domain Eukaryota; kingdom Metazoa; phylum Arthropoda; class Insecta; order Diptera; family Drosophilidae; genus Leucophenga; species Leucophenga montana. Next base: position 142,249 of record JAWNNQ010001731.1, read on the forward strand.
AATGGTTCTAATATCTGTATTCATAGCTCCATGTTTTCATAGCTCCACAGCTTGCTCGTTTACTGCCTTGCGCTGTTTAGCCATCTTTAGCCAGCAGGAAGTTAAGATGACTATGGATCGAATGACCATGTCGAGTGACCAATAGATCATTTTGGGATTAAGTTCTCAGACCTCAGAGAACAAATAACCATAAACAAGCAAAAAGTGCTCTTGTGGTTTTTTATAAGACATTTTTTATCTGCGGACTCCAGCACATCATTTTGTCAAATGTTACCTTGCCTCATTCACAACATATTAAATGCATATATCATATAAATCTGATTGTAGTGTGCACAAATGTTATACTTATAAAATGCTTGTGCATAATTTCCAACACTACAGACACAGACACATGCATACAGACTCATATTCAGTAATTTTTTTTCCCACACATGCATAGGCCTTTTCTGACACACATAGATACACTTATACACTTGTCTATGCTCTGCTTTTTTATTTTTTTGCGTTTTAAGTTGCATGTAATTAAGCACATTTTTTCCCGGACAACGATTTAATACTCTTTTATTTGTTGTAAAATGTTTTTTTTTATTTTTATGTGAGAATTTTATATTTAATATATTTTTGTACGTGCGACAATGTATCTGTGAATGTACAATATATATATATATATATTTTAGTATACAGGGGTCGGCGCTCGAAGTGTTACCAATTAAAAATGATGTAATTTTGTTAATTTTTTTTTGTTTTTTTAAAACTTCAGTATATTGCAAATACATTTAAATTTTTAAGAAAAATATATTATTGTTCGATGTAGCCAACTTTAGCGCGGAGTTTGTCTGAGAAGGCTTCACACGCTGCACGAATGTGGATACGGCAAAGAGCAATCTTTAAGGCGTTGACCGTCTCATATATTTTATTGTAGTTGATACTTTTGCCTCCCGAATTTATTGAATATAGTGGCCATTGTTATGAAGAAATTAAGCTGGAAACGTTGTAAAAAATGTTGGGTTTCTCTGCCTTTATGGGATGTTGCCGAGTCCTCTTCAAACATCCAATGGTTTCTACCGAATTGTTTACGTGCTCAAGGAAACAAAGCATCATTTAAACTTCTTTTCATGGTAGATTTGTTGATTTGTCTTTATGCTCTTTTACGTTCAATGAAAACGTGTGGGGAACGTCCTGTGCCAATTACCGCGGCCCAAACCATCACTGATGAAAGCGCTTGCTTTCGCAGTACAATTCGCAGGTCTAAATTGTCTTTTGATTTTCATTTTAACCAAACACGATTGTTTTGTTTGTTTACATATTGCTGAACCATAAACTAATTTTCGTCAGAAAAGATCACATTTTTAAGCTCGCTACTAACGTGCAAGTGTTTTAAAAACTTTGCTCTTGCCAGGCGAACCGCATTTTGTGCAGTACGCCTGGCATTGACCCAATTTACGAGCAGACACATTGAGTTTTTTTGCCAATTGAACTGCGCTTTGTCGTGGATTCCGTTTCTAACCATTTCTCCCGATGGTGCTATTTTTGGCTGTCCACCACCATGGCGTTATTCGATGCTACCAGTATCATTGTAATGTGTAATAATCCGATACGCAAACATTTTGTTGACACGTAAATTACGTAGCTCATTAACAATGGCTAGTTGCGACTTTCCAGCCAAATGCAAAGAAATAAGTTTTTTTAAATGTGACGTAAATCGATATGCATCCGTAGGCTTGTAAAGAACAAGCCTGACAAAACAAGAGCGCGCTGTCACTAGCCGTTTGATTGCTACACCAGCGTACAGCTGCTAACACTTCGAGCGTCTACCCCTGTATATGTATCTATATGAAAGTTGAGCTGTGCTTATTACCCTTCATGCTGGAGGCTACATTGCAAGAGTTTTAATAAGCAATGCAGACACTTGTAGTGCAGTGTGCATTCATATAAGTATAAAAGAATTTATTTAAATTTTTCTTTTTTTAAATTATTTTAGCAATAAAATATTTTCGCATTTAAGCAGAACGTAAAAAAGTATCTGACATAATTTAATTTTCTTTGTTTATTTTTATACTGTTTAATGTTCGAGTTCATACATATGTATTACTTTATGTATTTATGTGCGTTGACATTTTGAACTTTTGCGATAAACTAAAGGATATGTTTTGAAAAATTTATTACCGTCTTTATAATTTATGCGTATGCGTGATTAGTGTAGCGCAGCTGTATGTATATTTATTTGAAGCGTGAGAGACTCTCCCAGGAGCAGCTCACAAATGTTAAAGGTGCAAATATTTTAATTCTGTACAAGATTAATTAATCAAACTGAGTAAAATGCTAAAGCAAGAAAATAATTTGTAGATACTTTTAAAACCTTCTACGCTCTCCAACACAGATATTTTATATAATACTGTATATTTATTAAATAAAGAAGGCTTATTCTCAGGAGAAAACGTCGCAGATCATATAAAGTACGAAAGAGAATTGTATATATATCTACGCTTATAGTATTCTGTGTAAAGGAAATCCCTACACGACTTACTCGCTGCCTAATTGAAACCGGTTTCTTGCTCAATCGATCTCTGTCAAATTTAGTCAGTGACCGATTTCGTATGTGTTCAATGTTTACGATTTGATTGAGCATTCAACAACTCTTTTCAAATCAATCCAAACTGACTTCGACCCGCTATGACTAACTAAATGACTGCGAAAAAAATCAAGCTACCTAAAATATTTTGATTAGCTCCGTTGTTGTTGTTGTATATACACAATTTATTATATATGAATGAATAGAATAGCGCAAAGCGATTTTTGAATGTAAGAGAAAGATAGACTGAAATGCAACCTTAGGTGTCAAGGTCCAGGAAAAAAGCAGTATCAACTGGTCTTAACCAGATGTCTAAAAGGCTCAATTGAGTCGGATGGGACGGGCAGTTAAACAAATGAATTGTATCATGCGGTGATTGACCGCATTCAGGGCAGCAATTAGTATTGCTTATCCCAATTCTTTCCCTGTGGCACTCGAGCATAATGGTCCATCCGGATCTTAACTGTGCAAGTTTCGTTCTGGTGCTACGAGGGAGATGTTTTTCGCTCTCATTAATAGGTGGTGGTCTTCCACCGAAAATTATATTGTCCCTATAAGAGCGAATAGCTTGTTCAGTTGCATCTTTATGCAATTAGGCTCTTCCAGAAGTATAGTATGACTATCTTATATGTTGCTCGTCTTATATATCCTGATATCAGATCTTATTCGGGTAGGCGCTGATGTAGTGAGGGTGCCATGGTTCGGATGATCACTTCTGTACGCACCTAACAAGCACTGCTTCGAAAGCAACTCATTATGTTGGTAAACAGGCAGTATCATCGTTTCATAATGCAAATGATCCTCATGGGTCATTTTCAGACTAACAGTGGCAGTCCTCAGCACACTATTCTGATTTCTTTGCAGGCATTGCCATTGAGTCTTACTTAGGAAAGGGGTCCATACAGGAGCAGCGTAATTCAGGACAGAACGTCAAATAGCTTTATAGCGTTCCCAAGGACGACTGGGTTTTCGCCCCGGAACGATCTGCACAAGAAGATTCGTGCAGTCAAAGGTTGTCCAACTCAGCCCATGTGGCTGTATCAGGTATAGATTAGCTCGGTTGTACCGGTTGGTTGGAAAAAAGAAGATCCACGCTACCATCGGCAAGTTAACAAACGAGGAAGCAGTTTGCAGGCTAGTCACTGTTTGGTTTGGTAGAAATTGAGCATTCTTACTTGTTTTAAGCTAAAAAATTTGCATACTGCATTAATATTTTAAGTAAGTCTATTAAAATGAAGTTTCAACTTAGTTTTGAAAGCAATTCCTAATCAAGCAGCAACTTGAACTCCCTTCAGTTAAAAAAGCTATTTGATTTTTATTTTGCATGCAACTTTTATTTGAAAACAAAAGTTCACTCTGTGCACAATATCGGCAACAAGGATGACAGGGTGAAAAGTGCTATCACGTTTTGTAGAGGCGTCTGAGAGACGTGTATTATGACACCAACAATTTCCGACGACAGTCAATGATAGACTTGAATATCGATGTTGTGTATCTGCGTGTAAGAATTTATAAAACGTTCATCTCTGTAAACTCACTCAACATCCGAGTCAATGAAGCATTGCCTGAGTATAGTAATTTGCTATAAAATGCGCACTCGTTCGCTATTTAGTTGCCTGCATACAGCAATTTGAATATCACAAACCAACACAACAAAAAATCTCGATAAATGATTTCTTTCAGTAGTTGCTACTACTGAGCAATTCATGCGGACATGACACTCAAGTGATTTGCTTAGATTGTAAATAGAAGCCTGCCAGACTGTCTGCCTTACTATTTAGCTATGACGTTGTACTTGCTGACTGTCTTGCACGAACTGATTGCTCAGTGCAAGGCGCGTCTTGCATAGAAGAACGATTCAAATTGAATCGTATTGATTGTAAAGGGCGTCTGTTTTAGAGCTGTGGAATTTTTAATTGAATTAAAGTACTGAGATTATATAATTTCTGAAACTGAAAACTGGCTTCAGTAGAATTATAATTTTATGCCATTAATGGTTTAATATGATTTCGGTCGTGTGGGGGTGGTTGTAAGCTGAGATCTTTTGATAAAAATTCCCATAGAATGGATGCATATAGTCCTGTGCCACTTGGGGAAGAATCGATATATATCGACAATCCAAAAAATCAATTTTTGTCGACTTTTAGAACAAAAAAAAAAAAAAAATAAATTTCTTTTCACACTTGTTCGGTACTGCTGCTGTTTTACATTAAAATTTATTCATGTATGTATGTATAAATACAAATATAAAAGCATTTTAGATAGAGCGGGGGATAACCTAAAGATGAGCTAGTCAGTGTAGTAGATAGTCGGATTCGTTGAACTCCCGCAACAGGATATGGGTTCCTTACAAATATCTTGGGAATCGAGCCGGGAACATGGTATTTTAGTTAGTAACCTGATTTGTATATATGTTCTAGTGTCAACTATTGTTGATTGTAGCGTCCATTCCAAAAAAAGCCATTCCAAAAACAGGACAATCCCACATTATCCTTCCCAGGATTGATCAAGTGGCATATCTACACTACAATTCTTCGCGACTAACTCCATACTACAGCAAGCCACAATCAGTTTCTGGAATATCTTATTTTTAGTGTCATTTTCTGGAGAGGATTGGCTTAAAATGGCATGAAAAACCAGAAGAGAAAATTGAATGTAGTCTCAATCATTGGGCTCCCATAACATAAGAAGTATTCCTTAAAAAAATCTTGGGATTTGAAACGGAAAGATTGTATTTCAGGTGATTTCATATCCGATTCCAAAAATTGACTGGAACATATATTTTAAACACAGTCCTTCCCAGGATTTATCAAGTGCCATATCTTCACTACAACTTGAATGATGCAATTTTCTCAATCTTTATATTGACTTCTCGTTTACACACGTGGAAGAATATGTATTCTCATTATTTTCGTTACTGTTTGCCGTTTTGCTATTCAAATCTGTGCATCTGCACATCAAAATATTTTGAATTCATTTTATTTCATCGTATATATATTAATAAAATTATCGTATATATATTAAATAAATTATAAATATACGATCGGTTCAACATTTTATAAAGCGTATACGTAAGAAGAGTAGGACTAAATTAAAATGTTAAAATTTCGTTAGATTATCGAATCAAGAGTAGAAACGAGTTGAATCTAAAATCGAATGGATAATATTGATTCGATAATGTAACATTCATATTTGGGGCATTTCACGTGAAGTGGACAGCGATAAAAAAGTGACGTTCTGAAATTTGTTCATATTCGCCTTAATTGTACTTCTAGTAGGTATGAATGTGGGCATGAAAATGGAAGTATGTATGTATATACCCTATAGACTCCGAAACCGCTTAACCGATTTTGATTAAATTTTGTGGCAATAATCCAAAATAGTCCCGTGGGTAATTCTGTGAAGTTTCGTGGCGATTGGATAAACAGAAAATTTTTTGGATTTTATAGATTTGCCTTCCATTTTTTTTTTTTGTTTCAATAAGAAGGAGCATGTGGATGGTGGGGAAGGGGGAAGGAGTGGCAGGGAAAAGGCGAGGGACGCGTACAACGTCGCGGGGACCTACTAGTTTTTATATAGAATCGATCATCGAATAAATAAAAGAATCGAGTGGATTGGAATCGATAATTTTTTTTCGATAATATCGTTTCGCTAATATTCATTCGATAATAGCCAATATCTATTCACTAATGTTCATTCCATAATATCGAATGAAATATCGATATAATCGATTATTACAAATATCAATGTTTTCGATAATATCGATAAAAACGCACAAGGCTAGATGCATACAGCTCCCATTGCTGTGCGCCAGGTCGGATCGACTCATTTGGGTCCTCCTCAATACAGAGTAGTAGAAACAATTTTTTCTTCGGTGCGCACTGTATGACGTGTTTTCGCATTTGTATTATCATTCAAAGTATGCTTGGTGAGAAAATGAAGCATGGTTAATCTACGATTTTCAAAATAAACTTTTCATAAATTCTGTCGTCAGTCTATTCATGATAAAGTGGCAAACCAAACTTAGCAAAGATTACAAGAGCGTTGACTAATTTATGACAGTTTAATTCTTGTCAAAAAATGCAATATCTTAAAAAAAAAAACACCCTTCATAAAGACTGGCTATCTGACATTTTCCAAAAGCTATGCTCACTCGTTGAGTTTGTTGTGTCATCGAAATCTATTTATCCCAAGTATGCAATTGATAGCATCTTATGACAGCTTGAGCATCAAGCGACAACTTCAACTTGTCTGTCGTCCCATCATCATAGTGTCTTGAGTCGAGAGACTTGAGTAATGTGTATCTATTAAGTGTTTTGCTACTCGTTATTCCTGTTCGAATGCAATTGATTGTCCTAACTAAGTGAGTGACGGTTGACAGCAAACACTTTTACTCAAAATTTAACACTTTTGTCGAATTTTAGAGCCTTGAATATACATATAACAAGAAATTGTAAAATGTATATTTTCTTAAGCATTTATTCGACACAATTTTGTACTTAATTTGATTGATTTCTGTCCCGCTGAAGCATGCTGTTGCTGTTGCTGCTGCTGTTACTGTTCCTGATCTTCTTTCGCACCGTAATGTGTGCAACGAAGTGCATACACAAAATGCCTGCCGACGTCAATTTCCGGACCGAAGACTTGAAGCACTTGTCACAACTTGTTACACAACGTAAAAAGCGCAAAAGCTGCAATGGTTGGTGGCATTGAGATAGCCTAGAAGAAAAATGTTGCCTACATTTGCCTCAATGAGTTTCTAACAGACCCTGAAGCCATAACTGTGTATGCGGCAGGCATGTTTTCAAATGCCATTTCCGACAATTTCCCGGAAACGCAGCTTCCGTCAAACGTGCGGCGGACTATTGTGCGGCAAGTTTTGTTCAGTTTAGTTGAGTAGCAACTAGAAGCGGCAGCAACAAGATGCATATTATGTAATGTTGCTGGGAAATGGGGGAAAAAAAATGTCAAATGCAAGTTTTTCTGCGAAATGTTCCCAGCTAGCAAGTGTTATTGTGGAATACAGTGCTGGATTAAGGTGTGCTAGGCAATCGTGGCGTTTGTGAAAAGACAACATTCATATTTTGCTTAAATACTTTTTTATTTTCTATTTATGGTTCAAGAAACATATAAGAAGCATGAAAGTTTCTTACCTGCCCCTGTTTCGGTTTTCACTTTCGGAAGTCAATTCGTTTGAATGCTCGGTTTTTTACGTTTATGATTTCAGAATTCATATTTTAAGTGAATGCATACTCTGAAGTTCTCCTGAAAGGGAAAAACGAAACATTTTAACGAATTCACGACATCACAACGGTCAAGCTAATCAAAAATATTGATATATACTTAATGGGGTCTCCGTTACCTCCTATGAAGTTGGGAAACACACTGACTTTAAATATTTTTTGACCCAAACTTCAGCTGGAATGACAACATTCATACAGTGTGAAGAAAGCACCAAGCTTTTCGACAAACGATGTTTCTAAGCACGCTGTTAAATCTGCTACATGTGGAACTCAACATCAAAGAGATGGTGTTACAAAACCTTCTCCATTATTTTCATTTTTTGATCAGAAATTTCCATTGCATTTATAAGCATCGTCTTATGGAAAGAAAAAACATATTGAAATACATCAGAGCGCATAAATAAATTATCATTACTTATTTGCCGTACAATAGTAATAATGTACTTACTTACTTAAGTGGCTCTACAACCGTCTATCGCCAGTCGCTGGCAATCCGGAGCTTCTTCAGGTCATCATAGACCTGTTCTTGCCATCTTAAGCTCGGATGTCCTCTCTGACGCCGTCCACCAATCAAGTTCAGGTTTCCGCCGTACAAGCTGGAGCTTCAGGGTTCATCCGGATGAGGTGACCAGACCAGTGCAGCCGCTGGAATTTATTGCGCTGGACTATGTCAACCTCATCATACAGCTCATACAGCTCATGGTTCATACGGGTCCTAAACTCGACGCCAACCTTAAGGGGACCAAAATCCTACGAAGAATCTATAATATAATGTAATAATGAACTAACTATTAAATATTCTCTCTTTGCGGTAACCAATGCTTTGGAACTACGGCTCAAGGATGGACCTGAGATGTAAGATCTGACTTATTTCAGAAGTCTTTTGGCTTCTATTGAAGAAAAACACCCAGTACATTTCGGTATTGATTTTCTCAGACAGCCATGTGGTATGCAAAGCACAGGAGGAACATGCAGTCAAACTAGCCATACCATATAATAGACACTGCCCAGAAAATTCAGTGCACTTAAGACAGAAGCAGCTCGGCTAGCTGGAAGAGCTGTTGTCTCTAAGCCCGATCATCGCCATAGTCGCTTTACGTGCAATAATGTTCAGATGTTTTTTCAGGGGGGTCACCCCGAGATACTTAACTTCTTTGGAGACTTCAATTAAAGTACCGTATAGTCTTGTCGGTTTGAGTGCTTTCAATTGGTACCTTCTTCACTTTAATATAGGTGGCACCTCCCTGCTGAAGCAAAATTATAGGTTGAACACTTTTTAAACTTGTAGGTTGAACAGTGTTTATTTTTTGCTGTATTTACTGCTGTTTATTTTTGTAATTTTCTCATTGCGATGCCACTGGCATTATGTTTTCATTTTTATAAATTAATACCATTGAACATTGATTTTAATCTGACAACAATTTTGCGTTCAAAGTAATTTTCCATCAATAAAATAAATACATTTTAAAAGTTATGCATTGTTTAGTTAATATTTTTAATAATTGTCGTGATATTACAGTCTGTGTTTAACCCACAAACATACATTTTGAACCTTCCAATTTTATCACAATTGAAAAAAAGCAACACGGAAAACATACGGAAAACTTTTTTTTGGTCAAAGTCGTATAATTTTAGGTCCTCGTTCGACTGAATTTCTTTGATCTAAGACATTTTCGGTCTACTAATCTTTCCCCTACATATATGAAGCGGTCACGAATGTACGCAATCATCAGACTTACTCGTCCAGATCCATACTGTCCAGTTGAGACCACAAGAACGTCGTTATCATATTTCTGTAACGAATGCCATTCACAGTCACTGGATTTCCGGCTTCATTTTAAAAGAAGTAAGGCCCATTCACACCGGTTGACCATACTCCGCAACAGATAGTAGCTCATTGTGGATGCATTTGTTTCTCGGATTTTTTGCGTTCCAAATTCAACCATTTTGTTTGTTGCCGAACCCATTCAAATGAAACTACGTCTCATCGGTGAAGATGACTTGTTTCGAAAAAACGGGATTTCACAATGACAACACGTTTTTAAATTGTGTGGCGCAGCATTTATAATAATCGGAACAATTGTCGATCCCAGCTGTTTCTTGTTCAGATATCCTGTATAATTGTGTTCCTATCAAATCTCAATACTAAGATCGATTTTTTGATACCGAAAAAAACTACAATACATATAAAAAAACGCTGTCAAACCACAAAGAAAAGGTTTCAGCCCGAACTGTTTTTCATCGAGTACTCAGATAACAAAAATGTTTGCTACCGAAATTACTTCATATACTCAAAAAGCGGTTAACAAAGAGTGTGAATTTTGGCATTTGGCAAACCAAAGAAGAAGCAGTATGTTTTGACTTTTCACCTAATAAATATCTGAATTTAGTATTTCATGTTGTTTTGGGAACACTGTTTTTTTTTTTTGTTTGTTTGACAAAGCAGTAATAATTTACAATTTTGGTAGCAATAGTAATTTTCATCGATCTCAGTATTAGGCTTAAGTGTTTAAAAAACTTATATTATTGGTCAGTAGGCATTGCGCTCTTTTCAGGAATATTCTGCCTTTAAATAGTTTTGTATTCATTTTTTTTAATATTTTGCATTTTTGATATGTATCATTAAAAGTAACCAAAGTTAAAATTTAGATTGCTTTCGTCTCTTCAACAATTGTTAACAACCGCTCCTGTATGCCTTCTTAGTTTAGTTTTTGCGCGAATGCAGCTGCGTCGACACTTCAACAGTCACCATAAAAACAAACAATTCGCATCGCAATCCTTCTACTTCGTCGGCATTGCGGCTTAGTGGGTCAAGACGCCTTTTGATATTGTAACAAAACTACGAAACAATCTAACAACAAACGACAACAGTTGTTCTGTAAGGGTTTTCTTGTTTTTCTGTTGCTCAAAATGAGAAGCAAAACCTCCAAGCAGTGAATCAAAACAAAGTAAACCAAAACCAAAACCAAAATCAAGTTTACTAGTCTGAGTAGTCTGAGTGCTCGACGATGTCAGGTCAATTGTTTTAGCAGTCTGTATACAGCCTGAAAAGTTGACACAGTCACTCCCCTTACCAGCGACAGCTTCCTCCACAAATCATTTCTACATCACTTGCTGCAGCATAGAAAGAAACCCTTTACTGTTTAAACATTGTTTGTTCTACTAACTACAAATCTATATAAAGAACATTTTCGTCATAGGCGACCTTGTGCCAGTTCGTACATCCCAATGTTTTAACCCCAACTTGAATAGTTGCTTATCATTTTCTGCTACGAGTTGCTAAGTTTCTCTCTCGTTGTTGCTATGAATTGTTTTTATGTAGGTATTGTATCTGTATGCTTTATAATGATTTCATTATGTGTAGCATTCAACGCCTGCTGTGCTTTACACTTCCGCTTTCACAGCTACGGTGTCCGCGACACTTCTGGAGATGGAGAAACAAAAGATTTTGAGTTGGAGAATCACTTCCTGTCCGCCTGCTTTTTCATTTCTGGACTACAATCAAATACCCGTCAACCATATCAAAGCTGTTTGTGTTTATGCACGAGGGTGAGTTGAATTGTCAGCAGTCTAGGTAAGAAAAAATACTTCTTTCTGTGTGAAATTTCATATTTTTTCTCAACTTAGACTTTTTTATGTACAATAAACTTCAAACGGTGAGTCTAAATAGTTTTTATGCTGTTCGGAAAACACGAAATTTTGAAATTATGTTTTTTATCCATGTTTTTATTGATATAGAGAATAAGGGAAAAACTAGATAATAGGCGATTAGGAACAATGAGGTAGAGAAGGGGAGAGAAAAAAGATTGAGAGAATTAAAGAAGCATTTGAGCACAAATTTAGAGTAAGAGAGCGGCATTGCACATAAGCCGTAAATTTGCGTATATTAGTGACCGCACCATATATGTATGTAGGGGAAGGCTTGTAGGTTGAACATAGTTAGCTAGCAAGCTTGCAATAATTTTTTGTAGACGGAAAATATCTTAGATCAAAGCGATTCAATCGAAAGAGGATATAAAATTATATGACTTTGACCCAAGAAACTTTTCCGATAGTGATACGAATGGAGACTTCAAAATATATGCTTGTGGGTTAAACACCGACTTCAAAATCACGAAACACGTTAAAAATATTAAATGAAAAATACCTGACTTTCAAAAAATGTATTTATTTTAATGAGGGAAAATTACTTTGAACGCAAAATTGTTGTCAGATCAAAGTCATTAAATGGCGTTGATTCGACAAAAATTCTAAACTTGAAACCATAATGCAAGTGGCGTCGCAATGACAACACGGTAAAAACAAACAGCAGCAAATACAGCAAAAAATAAACACTGTTCAACCTACAAGTTTAAACAGTGTTCAACCTATAATTTTGCTATCATTTCGCAATGCTGTGAAAAAATACATAAGGAATTGCGAGTGATATAAACTCACATTTCAAATTGGAATTCATCGGAATTTTAATTATTTAAAATTTCATAACACATGTCACAAACAATATACGATCATACACTTCCCTCAAAAAATCAGATCAAAACTAATGTTTCTCTTTTTAATGACGATCACAGTTCGAATGTTGGTGTTTCCGCTGTCACAAGTAAGACATTTTGGAAGAGTTCAACCTTAAAGCCTTTCCCTATATGTTTTAGCTTTGGCGAGTACTGTCCTAAAATAATTATACTTTACATACTTACTTACTTAGGTGGCTCTAAACCGTCTAAAGGTCAAGGCCGCACGTAGAAAAGCGCACCATTCGGTGTAGTTTCGTTTTCTTACTTCGAGAGATGGCTCTACTTCGCTTGCTGAGCCCAAAGTAGCAGCGGTTAGCAAGCGTGATTCTTCGTCTGATTTCTAGGCTGATGTTGTTGTCGCTGTTCATTTCTTTCCCCAGATAGACGAAGTTTTCTACAACATTGAAGTTGGAATTCTCCTTACTCACAGACCCTCCAAGATGTGCTGATGGTCTGCGAGTGAATACCAAGTACTTCGTCTTGTCCTTGTTCAACGCTAAGCACATGAGTCGTGACTGTTTCTCAATCTCCGAGAACGCCCTGCTAACTCGCCGTTCGTTCGTTTGTGCCGATGATATCAATATCATCAGCATATGCGAGTAGCATTACTTGCTTATGGAAGATCGTGCCCGACCATTCTACGTATGTGCATGTACTCCATCAAGTGATTAAAATAGTCGCACAACACAAAGCATCACCTTAGCTTAAACTTCTCTTGATATCAAAGGATTCAGAGAAGTGCTTTCCTACTCTGACGACGATTTGGGTCATGCAAAGACGAACGATCTTTACTGGCATGCCAGGCTCAGATAGTGCGTTAAAGAACTTCGTTTTTATCGGCGTGTCTAGAAATAGGTGGCATAATCTAGAAATAGGTGGTTTGTGTCTTAGTTGTACTCATTGGTCTTCTCCAAGATTTGTCGTAGAGTTAAAATTTGTTCACTTATCGACGTTTTTGATGTGACCTATCCGTATTAGACTTTATATCGGATATACGAGTATGTGGATAAATAATACGATGCTTAGTATAAATTTAGTGAACGCTTTTAACAAAGTTAAGAGAATGATTACTTTAGTATTTATTTCAACGTATTGAATAGCAGTCTTTCTGTGCGGGCAGAACTGTGCAGTCAAAGGTCGGCCAAACGTGCCAAAGTGGCTGTACCACCAAAAAAAAAAAAAAAAAACTTTTACAACAATAACTACATATCAGCCTGACCTCGTATCTTTTTGTTTGTATATCCTTATATTTGTATATTTTTGTTTCTCTATGTCCTTGTATTTGTGTGTGCTTTCGTACTTTCTGTGGTGAGTTGTTGTTCATTGGTCTTCACGCTTTCTTTGCACTTTACTGCTTTCGGCTTCGGCTTCAATTTTTGTCTTGTCATTGTTTGTTTAATTTTGTATACCGGATATCCAAGTTTTCATTGTCCTTGTACCGATGGAAAGTTAACATTTTTCGTTTTTCGTATAGCAGCAGCCACAACAGGATGCTGTATAAAACAGCAACAACGGAAACAACAGAAGCAGCAATAATAATGACAATGACTACTACGCTGACAGCTGTAGTCAGAGCTATCAGTTGGTTATAAGTCAGCGGTTGAGGTCCCTCAAGTTGGAGTAGAGAAGCTGAGTTGCATTCGCTGTAACAAAAGAAATTAAATTGCCAAAACCAAACATAAAACTCTATTCAATTGTATCTTTTAGTATTTGGATTCACCCTGAACAGCGTCAGAAGCAACAAACATTAATGCGAACAGTTTTTAATACTCGTTCTTGTACAGGAATTGATAAATTCAATTGAAAACACAAAGAATTATCTTTAACAAAGCTTATGTAGTTTTTTTTATTGAAAACTTTGTTCATAGAAAGCAACTCTACTGGCACATGATTCTACTTGTATTTGTAAATTGGCTCTCTCATTCACACTTACTGGTTCTTATTACAACGGGTGACCCAATAAGAATCATAGTAAAAACAAGAAAAACGTGGCAAAAAAGCTTTAATATCGTTCACACGAGTTATAATTTTTTATTTAAGCACAAAAAATGACTTGATAATTTAGTACATAATGAAGCGGGGTATCAATTTAGTAGTTTCCCGTTAAACATTTGGGACCCACCTCGCGGACGGTTTCCGATAACCGAAGGTTTCTGTGATTGTTTCCTGTAGTAGAGATCTGGAGATTTGCGGAAACATCACAAAAAGTTCATCCACAGTCAATCTGCGATCGTCACGGAGCGCATTTTCGATTTTTTTCACAATTTCGTCAGTCACAATTGAAGGTCTTCCGCTCCTCTGATCATCATGCACAGACGTACGACCGTAAACTCGCGGCACCATTTGTACACACACGTACGATTCATAGCTTTATAACCATATGCAGTTTTCACCTCATTATAAATCTCAAACGGAGGTTTTCCCTTCCAAACGAGATAACGGATGACGCCGCGTATTTCGCACTTGGCGGGAGATTTTATTGACATTGTTGACGAAACGTGTTGTCGCGTCGACAGTTCTCAACGTACTGACCTCGAACCGATCTCTTTGCAAAATGGGGGATGTCAGGCTGCAGTGCAGTGTTGCCAACATGACGCAAATAAAATACCTTCGGCGTCTGTTAGAGCCTCACTACACTTACTTTCTGTATATGCCTCGTATTAGTGCTCGCGCTGTCGTGATTCAGAATAAGTGGTTTTATACCATACAGAATTGACCGTGTTACGTTTTTCTAACGCCATTCTAGCCACTTGACCATTTATGCTGAAAGAATAGGCAACTATCTCACGATATGTTACATGACGGTGTTGCTTTATCAGTTCGCTCACAGCATCGATGTTCCACACGGGTGAAGTAGCACATCCCAATTCAACGCCTCCAACGTTTCCTTGACGGATCTTGCAACATGTGGCCGAGAGTTGCCATGTTGAAAAACCACCTTGACATATTTCGGCTGTTTTTGCTTCAATGCTCGCTTCAATTACATCAATTGTTATTGGTAACGTTCACCAGTGATGGTTTGGTTAGGTTGCAGCAGCTCATAGTACACAAAACCCTTCTAATCCCACCAAATACAGAGCATGAGCTTGGCACCATGAATATTCGGCTTGGCCGTCGATGTTGATGCATGGCCGGGTGGTCCCCATGATTTTTTTCGCTTTGGTTTGTCGTAATGGATCCACTTTTTATCGCCAGTAAGAATACGATGCAAAAAACTCTTCCGATTATGGCGTTGATGCAGCTGTTCGTAAGTGAAAAATGTCCTTTCGACGTCTCTTGGCTTCAATTCGTACGGCTCCCAATGTTTTCAATTGATACTTCAATTGAATTGAAAAAAAATTACAATAAATTCATTTAAAAAAAAAAACATTAAATTTTTATTTCAAAACTTAAAAGTGGGGCCATATTTGTATAACGGCTGCCCCTTAAAATGTTCTTTTAAAACACTTTATCTGTAGATTGAAAAGGAGAGTTTAAATATTCATACTCTATCTCTTATAGTCTACGTCGTACATTCTACGAGATATTTTCGTTCAAGGAGACTGTCAGACGGACAGACGGACATGACTACATAAACTTGTCTTCGCATGCTGATAAATAATATATGTATATACATAATGGGATCTACCACTTCTCATTCTGCCTGTTAAATAGATTTCCACATAATTAATACCTTATGGTACCGGGTATAAAAAATAGACATTTTGTTTTTGTATAATATTTACATATCAATTTATGGCACTAAATGTGCGAGATTAAATATACAGAGATTACTTATACATACATATATATGTTATTTCTTGCATGCATATCTATATATGTACATATAATATACATACAAATAAAATACATACAAAAACAATCCAAAAAACAAGAAAAAACGTTAACTTCGGTTGAACCGAAGCTTTAATACCATTCACACGAAACTTTAAATAGTATTGTAATACATAAAAGTGTAGATGTGTATGAAGCGATGAAGTAGATGTGTAAGATGCCGCCATATCGAATTTAAAGTTGATATTGACGTTTTCCATACAAATGCATAAAAGTAAACTGTGGGTTTATATGGGGCTACCTCAAAAAGTAGGCGGGACACGCCCCTTTGTATATGTGTATGAAGCGATTGTCCACTAAACTCCACCAAATCAAATTTCAAGCTAATATTGATTTAAATGAAGAATTTTTTCATAAAAAACACAAAATTGCACGGTGGGTTTGTAAGGCACCATATCGCATTTCAACCTAATATTGACTTTAATAATAAAGTTTTTCTTACAAAAAGTCAAAAGTGGACCATAGGTTTGTATGGGAGCTACTCCAAATAGCGGGCCACGCCCGTTAGTCTATGTATGTTAAGCGGCTGACCATAAAAAGGCACCACATTGCATTTCAACCTAATATAGACTTTAATAAGGAAGTTTTCTTACATAAAGGTAAAAGTGGGCAGTAGGTTTGTATGGGAGCTACCCCAAATAGTGGGCGTGGCAGGTCAATCTTGATACTCTATTAAACTACAATAAAATGAAGCATATGTGCAAAGTTTCAACTGGATAGCATAAAATTTGGTCCCCAAAAATGCGCAACAACATACAGACGGACATGGCTAGATCGATTCGTCTCGTCGAGCTGATCAAGAATATATATACTTTATGGGGTCTACGATGGCACCTTTAATGCGTTACAAACTTTCAGACAAACTGATAATACCATTTCACACTATGTGTGGATGGTATAATAAAAGTGTATAAGAGTATAACAGGTTTATGTTAAGTATAATATATCAAAATTTGCGTAATCTCGCGAAGTTTTAACACTCCAAATATGAGCACGAAAATTTTGTTTAATTTTTCAGCAAAATCGCAAAATGTATTTTTCAATATTTATTTTGACCTATATTTTTTTAAGTAGGTATTGTACTGCATCATGTTAGCATTCGTTTGAAGGTATTCAAAAGACCTTCCCAACGAGCTATTACACGTTAAAAATATTAAGCCGTTGGCAACAGTAACCAATTGAAATTAAAGCTTATTCCGAGATTTTCCGGCAAAATACGGCATTTTGAAAAAAATTCTAGAACAAAAGTTTCTTAATTTTTTGTGTACTAAAATCCTGTATCAATAAATTTTTGGTTTTCTAAAGGACTCACGCAAACAAACACACAAACTATTTAATTAACTCGTCAAAAATTTCCAAAACTCATAACTTTAGAGTGGGTAGACCGATTTTTGTGATCTTATGCTCGTTGGACTCGTCTCGGCGTCAAGAATAAATAAGTTTGAGATGGTAGCCCCCCCACCCCTTCTGAGCCCCAATACCGCTAAGGGTGGGTATTTTTCAACCCCCTATACTTCGGACTGGGGTGATCCGATATTATATGTTTTAACATTTTCTTAAAGTAAGTTTCACGACCTTTTTGAATGGTATGTAACACGTTTCGATCGGTCTTACCAGTAAAAACTTCGATATTGCGCGTATAATACAGTGCTCGTGCAGCTGTCACACTGAGGTGGGATTTCGTCACTTGCGTGGACTACCGTCCACAGTGACAATTTTTTGCCATCAAGTTCTTTTTGAAACTCTTGGCAAATTTATTCTATAAGATTTAAATATTAATTCATATTGCGATGGCCAAAAAGTATCTCTTTCTATATGGTTTACTAATATAAAGCAGTACTTCCAATTTTCTACTTAACTCTTTTACTCAATTTCGTATATTGTAATTTAAGTATGTTTATTATTATGAATAAATCGCTGAATTATCATATTGCATAAATTTATCAACGATACATTGATGTTTATCATAAACGACTCTATGCATTTGTAATAAAAACATCATTTATATTAATTTTAAATTCATAGAGTTGCTACAATCACAATTCAGAATGCTCGAATATGTATTTATATACTCGTATGTTCCATATTTATTTAATTTTTTCTCGCTTTAATACCAATTAACCGCATTTAACATGCGCATAATTAATATTTGCTCATTATAACACATTTGCACAGAAAATGCGGCAAACATTTCCAGACACAGAAAAAAAAAAATAAATAAATAAAAATAAGTGAAAGTATGTTGCTCTATAAAATCTGCTTACACATATACCCATATTTATACTTACTTATAGAGATGCCCGTACACCCACTGAAAGGCTTACTTACGAGTATAGGCGCGTTTATTAATATAGCCTGCAAGTGTTTGAGTCTGGCGTAAATATTGCTCACTTTAACGAAAGCACGAAGGAAAAAAGTAATCAAGCACGAAAAAAATGTTTACTTCATTTTAACCGAATCTTTAATACCCTTCAAACGAAATTTTAAATTGTACAGCAAATTTTTATATGGGGGTAAGTTTCATACTAGGGGTATAGGCACTTTTATTTTGATAATCTCTTAACTTATATTAAAAATATGTATCTGCATCAAGTTTCAAACGCATATCTCATGTATATGAATGCAATACTTCTTAGTAGGCGTTGAACTATCATATCAATACTATACCAGTAATAAAAAAAAAGTCTCAATGCCAAGTTTTAGCTGCATGTATGCGCGAGTAACCAAACAAACAGACCAATATATAAATATATAGAAACATTAATACATCTCTGCGCTGATCAAGAATACATATATAGTATAAGTACATATACGAGTACGAGTATCTACATATATGTAGCTACTTTGTACGATCTCTTTTAACAAACTGATTATGCCTTTTTCAAACATTATGTGAAGGGTATAAAATGAATCAAAGTACGCGTAGTATAAGAAATTGCGCTTGGCACAATTTCATTTTTTCATATTTGAACGTTCCATATATGATTTGATATATTCTGAACATACAATTAAGGCTTTAACCTACTGAAATTAATCCATTTCTTGCATTATGATAAGATACAGAAATTAGTGTGATTTTCAATTTAAATTTCAATTTAAAATGTTGTTCATTGTGATTTTATATTCCTAAATTATGTGATTGTATCACTGTGGTAAGAATATAGAAAAACTATTTGTGAATTATAAGTTCTATTTGGATTTAAGTTAAGTTTATTATAAAGTTTTAAGCCAAAATAATCAAAATTTGGCAAAACAACAAAAAAAAAAAAAGAGTTTTGTGCACGTCACCTTAATACCTAAATAAAAATATTTACACACATTTTTTGTTAAACACATTAAACTGGTACGACAAAATTTATGTTTTTGTATTCATATATACGATAGATACAAGCTACTTATCGCGACATTGTACGCGTTCCTTTTCCAGTGATCTTTGTGTCATCCGTTGGCATTTATCAAATTTCATGTATATGCATCAAATTGTTTCTGAGATATGACATATTTTGATTTTATCCAGTTGATCTTATATATTCACATATGTATATACCAAGTCTCATCCTTCTTCATCCTGCTACCAGTATCATTGTAATGTGTAATGGTCCGATACGCAAACATTTTGTTCTCACTTAAATGACGTAGCTCATGAACAATGACTGGGTGCGATTTTCCAGCCAAATACAAAACAATAAAACTGTGCGTTTGAATTAGATTTCGTTAAGATTTTTTAACTGCGACGTAAAACGATATACTTCCGTAGGCTTGTAAACTACATGACAGAATGACGCTTAACAAAACAAGAGCGCGCTGTTATTAGTCGTTTAATTGCTACAACAGCGTGAAGTTGGTAACATTTCAAGCTCCGATCCCTGTACAAAGCACAAACAATTTCGTATATATTGGTATGGATTAGCAACGAAAAAGCGATTTGGACATTTTTGTGAGGTTTCGCAAAAACTTATTACTATACAAAAAAAAAAAGATATTTACCTTTTAAAAATGCAAATAAGTGTAGCATTCTCTTCCCTACCAAAAATCTGTTAAGAAAAAAAAAATAATTATTAAAACCGGTTCAGTATAGTTTACTCCAATGCGTTACATGCAAATATACTTTATATAAAGAGTATAGATAAGGTGGTGTATTATACCTAGTAGCTATCCTTTTTGTTTCTTTCGGTTTTCTTGTTTTCAGTCGCTCTCTTTCGTTCTAAGCATAGCATTGATGTAACATGCGCCTGATGTGCAGTAAGCATAAAGAGAGAGAGAGAAAGAGAGAGGGAGTGAGAGTGAGAGATAGAGTGAGAGTGAGAGGGAGATGACAAAATAAAAAAAGCAATAAAAGCGTCGTTTGACGTTCGTAAACAAATGTATGGATGTGTATGAGAGTGTCATTATGGATACGTTTTGTTTTGTTAACACTAAAATGTGTACTGCTCTGCTGGAACCTGAATCATACAAAATTGCTCATCTATGTGTGTGTGAGTCTGTGAAAACTGTGGAATAATGCATGCAAGCTGAATATCATTTGTGAAATTTATGTTATTTGATAGCACAAAAACAAATTATTATCGAAATAAAAATAGTGTTTCGTTTTTGTTTTAAATAGCTTATAATAAGCTTTGAAAATTCCTCTACCTGTCAATGAAAGTCCCGTCGAAATTGGAATTTGACCGGTCGTTTCCGAAATTAGACCGGTCAAAAAAAACGAACGGACAAAAATTTTAAATGTGTTTGATTCGGTTTTGGTAACGCGCAAATATCGATATAAGCTTAAGAAAAAACTTTTATTCAAAAATCACATCAAATGTATGTATTTATGTACAGATTATTTGTGCGTCATACTTTCATAAACGGGCTATGTTATTTGAATATGCGTATGCGTGGCGGAGCTGCTGTCATCATCCTTTGGAATCTGTGCGCACTGATAATATGCCAGCCGCTATTGTTAATGTGTGTAGTGATCATGGAGGCTTTGTCTTTGCTTCAGTTTACTGCCCTCCTCGGTATATTTTATTCGAGATGCAGTTTAAAGACTTTTTCTATAAGCTGGGTTCCAAATTCCTAGTCGCTGGTTATTGGAATGCTAAGCGTCGCCTCTGAGTTGACTGTATCGTCAACTCAAATTTCGAGGTGCTTGTACCAGGATGACCGACTCATTACGCCTATGATAGCAGTCCTCATCCTGATGCAGTATATACTGGCAATCCATCCAGCCGACTGTGTATCTTTGACACTAGGGATCTCAAGTCTGATCATTTACAACTCATTGTAGATACCAGTTTATCTGCGTGCATCTACGCCACAAAGTCGATGGTGTTACCAAGACAAGCTAACTTGCCGATCGTCCAACAACGTCTAGACCAGCTTCTTAACCTCAACATGGAACTTTGCCTTTCTGAGGACGTGGATTATGCTGCTGAATTGTTCTTTAAAGCGGCTGAATTTGCAACTCAAAACCAACCATTATTGAGTCTTTCAGATTTAAATCGGCCTCCTTTAAAATCTGAGGTCTTCGACTTTGTTAAGCTAATGCGCAGACTTCGTCGTCGTTTTATGCGAAGCAGTATTGAGCGTGATCGTTTAGTATGGAAAAGAGCTGCCGCGAATATCACGAATATATATATTTTATGGGGTGTTTGATACTTGACTTCAAAACAAGATGTTTTGTTTTTTCTGGTGTGCAAATTAGTTCGGTCTGTTTTCAAAAGATTGTTTTGACTGTTGTTTAAATGTTTCAGAGTTACAGCTGATTTCAGCAGATTTCGATTTTTTATGGTGTTGAATATGTCAAATTTTGTGTTAATTAAGCATCACTTGTGGGAGGTTTTAGCTTTCTGCTTTAATTGGATGAAATGCACAGCTGCAGCGCATCGTATATTTGTCGAAGTTTATGGTGCCAATGCTCTAATTGATAAATCGAGTAGGAAATGGTTTCGACGTTTAAAGAATTATGATTTGAGCGTTGAAGAGGGCGAGGCTTCAGCCCTGGATAGCCAAAAAATTCCAAGACAAAGAATTGAAGGCAATACTCGGTGAAGATCTGAGTCAAACGCAAGAGGAGCAATTGGTAAAATCAAGAGATGTTGAAAGCTGATTCAAAAGTAATAAAGGAAAGGTTTTTAGATTGATTTATGACTGTAGATGAGAAATGGATATTCTATGATTCATGAAGAAAAAATACTACGCTATGCCCGGTAAATATTCATGGTTCAAAGGACTGGTTGTGTATCTGATGGGACCAAAAGCGTGTTGTATACTATGAGCTGCTACAGCCTGGCGATTCCATTACAGGCGATCGGTATAAGCTACAATTGATTCGTTTCGAGTATAGATATGGTAAAGTTATTCTGGTAGACAACACTTGGCCTCAAGTGGCAAAAGTCGTGAAAAAAAAATTTCGAAATGCTTAGTTGGGATGTTGTGTCGCACCCGCCGTGTTCTTCGGACACTGCTCTTTCTGATTTCTGGTTATTCCGATGGATGCAGAATGCTTAGAGCAACATTGGCAGGAAAAGTGTTGGCAGCACTCAGCAAAGCAGTCGAGGCAGTCAGGGCAGACATTAAATGCTGCCAGTGCACCATGACCCTACACACCACGTAGGGTCGGCGGCTGTGGCGCCTCCCTTGAGTATGCGCTGATTAATATGCTAAGGATTTAATTTCAACTGAAACTGCTATTTCGTTCCTTTTGCTATTCCGCTCGCTCTCATGTAACTCATTCGCTGGCTTGCTAATTGTTAATGAAAACCATCAATCTGCTGAATGCTTAAACTCAAACTGACTTCATCTAAGTAGCGCTATCTCATTCTCTCTCACATCGCACATTAATACACATTTCGTATGTATTTACATCAGCTCAGTTTAGAACATTTCCCGAGACGAACGCGTTCTGAATGCTGCATGTGCATTTAATTGAGTTTGCGTTTGCGGTTCAGTTATGCAAAATAATAATTATTCTTTGAGCTGTGACTCTATATATATGTATATATATATATATATATATATATATATATATATATATATATATATATATATATATATATATATATATATATATATATATATATATATATATATATATATATATATATATATATATATATATATATATATATATATATATATATATATATAGAGAGAGAGAGAGAGAGAGAGAGAGAGAGAGAGAGAGAGAGAGAGAGAGAGAGAGAGAGATATATATATATATATATATATATATATATATATATATATATATATATATTCTCTCTCTCTCTCTCTCTCTCTCTCTCTCTCTCTCTCTCTCTCTCTCTCTCTCTCTCTCTCTCTCTCTCTCTCTCTCTCTCTCTCTCTCTCTCTCTCTCTCTCTCTCTCTCTCTCTCTCTCTCTCTCTCTCTCTCTCTCTCTCTCTCTCTCTCTCTCTCTCTCTCTCTCTCTCTCTCTCTCTCTCTCTCTCTCTCTCTCTCTCTCTCTCTCTCTCTCTCTCTCTCTCTCTCTCTCTCTCTCTCTCTCTCTCTCTCTCTCTCTCTCTCTCTCTCTCTCTCTCTCTCTCTCTCTCTCTCTCTCTCTCTCTCTCTCTCTCTCTCTCTCTCTCTCTCTCTCTCTCTCTCTCTCTCTCTCTCTCTCTCTCTCTCTCTCTCTCTCTCTCTCTCTCTCTCTCTCTCTCTCATATATATATATATATATATATATATATATATATATATATATATATATATATATATATATATCTCTCTCTCTCTCTCTCTCTCTCTCTCTCTCTCTCTCTCTCTCTCTCTCTCTCTCTCTCTCTCTCTCTCTCTCTCTCTCTCTCTCTCTCTCTCTCTCTCTCTCTCTCTCTCTCTCTCTCTCTCTCTCTCTCTCTCTCTCTCTCTCTCTCTCTCTCTCTCTCTCTCTCTCTCTCTCTCTCTCTCTCTCTCTCTCTCTCTCTCTCTCTCTCTCTCTCTCTCTCTCTCTCTCTCTCTCTCTCTCTCTCTCTCTCTCTCTCTCTCTCTCTCTCTCTCTCTCTCTCTCTCTCTCTCTCTCTCTCTCTCTCTCTCTCTCTCTCTCTCTCTCTCTCTCTCTCTCTCTCTCTCTCTCTCTCTCTCTCTCTCTCTCTCTCTCTCTCTCTCTCTCTCTCTCTCTCTCTCTCTCTCTCTCTCTCTCATATATATATATATATATATATATATATGTATATATATATATATATATATATATATATATATATATATATATATATATATATATATATATATATGTTTAAAGAGCAGACAGCATAGAAATATTTGGTTGAGCATATTTTGCGAGCTCTGGTATAATTTGATGGTTAAGCCTGTATGAATGACGCAGTTGTACGTCTATGTATGTATATAGAAATGTGCACATAGATAAAGAATATTTTATTTCTCTTCCGCCAACTGAAAATAAAGCAACCGAAAGGAACAAAAAAAGATAGAAGTTAGGCGTGACTCGCCATGGTTATAAACATAAAGTGCGAAAGAGTTGGACGAATCAAGCAGTGTCGAATCCCAACGAATGCTCTATTTGCTTTTGCATTGTCTATTCATTTCGTTTAATTCTTTACAGATGTTTAACTTCTTTTGTTCCTGTTTTAAATCTTTTTTAAAGAACCAAATGAAAAGAAGAATAAAATCTATTCGAGGCATTTGCCAAGCGGGTGAGCAACTCACCCGTATGTATGTATATAAAACAAGGAGTTGGAGCACCCGGCTTGGAAAAATTTGTTGAAGCTCGGACCGGACCACATTATAAATTTGCTCCACTTCGCAAAGACAGAGGCTTGCAGTAGTAAACGGCCGCCTAAACATCGGTTAATATCCGACTTTAACGCTGGAAATTTAATGCTGTCAGATTCAGAAAAGATTTATCTGCTTCTATCGACACAAGAATGACAAGTAAATGCCATAATATATGTATTTCAGTATCCGAATGATACTACTATAATCATGTGAAGTGCAGAAATAACACCCAGAATTGTTATGCGTGAATGGTGTAAACTGAAGAAAAATTTGAAAAATTCTAGGAATTAAATCGGAGCTAATAATCTAATTTACTTTCTAGCTGGAGTATATGCATATCCTAAATACCAAACGAAAATCCGGGGCTATTGTATGATGGCTAGAGACCTCAAGCTTGAAGATTTATATTCTCCTTGGCCATATTCAGATGTCTTGTATTAAAATGTATCTGAAGAAGTGCAGTTAGAGTTTATTCAACTGAAACGCATTTACAAGGCTATTTTCAAAATACGACTTTTATTTTTTCGGCTGTTAAATGCATTTATTTCCAGATTTTGGAGACGATTATCCCAAAATGTTTGCATCGCCCTTCGTATATTCTGTACAATGCCCATTCTGAAGCTAGTGCTGAATGTCATTTAGTGTTCTTTCAAGAAAGACGTAGATAAATTAACTCAGTTTCCGATGCTGATCAAGAATAGTTATACTTTATGGGTGCTACCACACCTCCTTATGCCTGTTACATACATTCGCACGAACCTATTGTACCCTTGTCCTTTTAAAAACATAACATTTGATTTTGCCTTACTAAATTAATGAAAGCAAAAGAATACTTTAACTTCGGTAGGACCGCTGCTTTTATACTTTTCACACACATCCTAATTCTTGTGCTATATAGATAAAATTATCAAACGACAAAAAAAAAATGGCCATTCGCAAAAGATACTTTAACTGGCGAATTGAGTCGCTGAATCCAAATCCCTTCAAATAATGTTTCTTGGGGCATAATTATCCGAGTTCGAGTACGAATCCGAATTCGAGAACGATTCCGAATCCGAGTACGAATCCACGGATCCGAATGTAGACTCAATTCAGGTCTGACTACAATTATTATCTCAAATCAACGAATCTTGACTCGAACCCACGAATCTTGGTCTGAATACATGAAACTTGAATTGAATCTAAACTCGAATCAAGACTCGAAACCAGATCCTAATATTTACATATGAATGAATATATATTAATATACATTATATATTAAATTCATTATCAATGCCAAAAGCTATAAATAAAAAAAAGTATCTGCTTTCCATAGAAAATTTTCATATGCAAAGGAGTCAGTGTCAAAGACTTTGAAAAATCTTATAAATAAAATTCCAAATGAAGTCGTTGCACATCACCGTGTGTTGTATGTACTTCATTATATTTTGAGTATTTTGAGTTGTCTGTGCATAAACGCAGAAAAAATTCCAATTAGAAAATGTAATATTGTAACTTATGTTCACATCTACAAAACGATGTGTGGGAAAAGAGTATATTGATAAGATACAGCAAAAGAAACCAGCAAAGTAATAAATATGATAAACAACATTGACAACTGCATAAATATTTTACATTTTCTCAGATACATTGCAATAGAAATTAACATTTCAGAGAGAATAGAAACGAAAAATCAAATGAAAATGGTCTGAAGTTAAAGTGGAGCGCGGCTGTTTTTAAAAATAGAAACACTGCCACAGGCGGCAACATTGGCATTGAAAAGATTGAAACAATTCTATGTGGGAAATGCTCTAAAAATAGAACAGAAAATTTAATTATATTTGTAGATGTTTTAATTAAAATTGAAGGTGCATGCATCAAAATGAAGCTGACTGTGCGTATAAATATTTGAATACATATTACCGGAAATTGTGTACTACGTCTCTGTCTTAGAGTGTATCTGTGTGTACGGGTATGTGAAAATTATGATCTTGTAGTTTCCCATGTCGCAGACAATTTGCATGACATCGCCTGCCGTTGACAACTCTATAGCATATTCATGAGTGTTTGCCACAAATTGTCATTGTTCCATAGAGCAAGAGCCACAGATATAGACTCAACTGCAGCCTCAGCATGTGCTGTCAATGGCCTTGATACGTGCTCAGCTGGAAAATTCACATACAAGACACAAAGATACAATGCACAGACAGATAGATAGACAGATCCAGATACAGATATAGATAAATGCAGCACGAGTGCATCAAGTCAAGAATCCTTTGTGCTTGTCTACTATTTTAATTGTGCAGTTTTTATGCGTTTTGTTTGTGTTTTTCGTTTTTCAATTTCACTGCTTAATGTTGATTATGTTTTTGGTTGCTGGTTGGTTTTTGGTTTTCGCTGCTGTTTTACTTGTTGGGCAATAAACACTTTCATAAAAATTTTACTATTAAAAGATACAAACACGTGCTGCTTGTGTTCTTTTATACTGCATATAAGCAAAGGTTTACCGCATATCAAAATTTTTATATTTCAATGTCAGAAGCGTTGTGGTTAGATACTATGAATTGGTTGTGTCAAATAGTGTGTAAAATTTGTTATACAAGTACGTATAGTTCTTGTATCTTCAACATGCAGATGATAGAAGAATAAATAGACCAAAGAAGAGTCAGATCGTTAATTAAAACAACTATAAAAATAGCCTATTTCATTCGTTTAACAATCTAAAAGTGTGTCGTTCCATGTAAAGAAACCAAATGAAAATAAAAGAAACGACTCATTGCATCGATTTTATTAAAGAGTTATAAATTATATAGGGTCTTCGTTGCCCACAACACTTTTTTACATAATTTCAATAAATAAATAAAGTCAATTTTGGTTAATACAAATTTACGTCAAAGTAAAAATCAACCAAATTGACGTCAAAATATTGGAGCCGATTGATTCTAAAAATGAAAATGCTGACGATTTTAGTCAATCGTTTAAACTCGGTATTACAGAACACAATATTTAATCAATATTGAGTTATTTGAATAAGTTATGACTCAATCACATGATTCCGAAATGAAGTTTTATCGTAATATCGAAATAATTTTTGAGTGCTGATTTCTAGTACTCATCAATTTCGTAACAATAAAACAATTAGCTATTCATAATAGAGACAACTTCCATATATGTCATTTATTAAAATAGTCTACTATTGGACAGACCGGGGCAGTGAAATAGAAGGGGATGGACGGTTTCGGGTTCCTCGCAGTTATTAAAGCCTCTACGGATGTCATGTGAGGAGGCACCCAGTTTTCTGGCATGCTGGCCTATAGGACAGTGTTCTGTTTCCACTCCTATTACAATTGCTACATCTGCTCTACTCATCCGAAGTACGGACTGAGTTTTTTTCCAGTCATACTTGAAGACCTGGTGAGTTTAGACCACCTATTGCTTGTGGTCCTAAGAGTATTGGTTTTGATTTGCAGCTTATATCAATCAACTTCTTATTCCGTTAAATATGGGTCGATGTACCTAGTTTTGTAAGTTCATTTGCTATAGCTACCCTATACATTGCTGTGCCCTGGCACCTAAACGAGTTGGATAGTCTACTGCTCAGCTATCTCATTAAGAGATTTGCGGCAGTTAGTGATGGCTCTTGACCGATTTGGACAGGAGTCCAGCACTATTATAAGTGCTTGCCTGTCTGAGTATAGGTGGATTTGTTTCTATTTAATACTAGACGATTCTAGGTAAAACTGCTTGCTGTATAGCAGCAATCTTCGCTAGGTAAACTTTACAGTAATCCGTTACCCATTGATACCCATTTCTGGGATGTATACCCCATCACCTACTTTGCTTTCCACTTTCGTGTCATCTGTGAAGAGCCTCAATGATTTTTTTATTTCTATTTCCTGTTGCTATCTTTGCCAAAATTGTCGCAAAGTGATACCAACATCGAAATTCTTATTGAAGTTCAGTATGTTTCTGCTTGAGGCCTCAGTACGGCATTATATAGCCAGTGTATAATTGCTGGAGAGAAACCCCACTGTTGTTTTTTTTTACTCTTTCTGTTATGTTATCATTCCACAGAAGCTTCCCATCTAGTATGTCCAGGTATTTAACGCGTACTTCGAATGTGAGATGTACTTCATTCAATGTGGGAGGGATTAAGTTGGGTATCTTGTATTTTCTTGAATAAAGTACAAGCTCAGTATAAGTGGAGTTTACTCCTAAGCCTGATGAGTCTACGCAGCTAGAAAGATCATTAAGTGCTGTGAGTTTTTATGGGAATCTGCCACTTATTGACTCTGCTACGTCATCAGCATAAGCTATGGCGCGATAACCACCCTCTTCAATGCGTCTAAGCATCTTATCAATCGCTAGGACCAACAGGAGGATATTACTCCCCTTGGGAGTGCCCCTTTTGACATAACTGAGAGAGAACGACTCTCCGGGTTTAAGATTTACAGCTCTGCAGTATAGCACTTGACTGATAATGCCTACTAGTGAGTGAGTCACTAAATTCCAGATCTGTCATAGCCTCTGTTATAGCTTCCGGATTGACGTTGGTAAAACGTTCTACAGTGCTTATAATTGTATAAATTTTTGTTTCCAAAAACAGCAACATCGGCAGAAATACTTAAAAAGGTGAAGGACAGAATTCAACGTAATCGACGACAATGCGCAGTTCAATTGGCGAAAAAACTTAATAGCATGGGGGCACATATTAAAAAATGAAATTCGATTTAACACTTGCACAAAAGACAGTTCGCCTAGCAAGAACAAACGTTGAAAAACTTGGACGTTAGTGGCGAGCTTAAAAATGTGGTTTTCCTGATGAAAAATTTTTACGGTTCAGCAATATGTAAACAAACAAAATGATCGTGTATTGTTAAAGAGCAAATCAAAAGACAATTTAAACAGGCGAATTGCTCTGCGAAAGCCAACGCCTGCATCAGTGAAGGTTTGAGCAGCGGTTAGTACCACAGGACGCTCACCACTCGTTTTCATTGAAGAGAGCGTAAAAGTAAATCATCACGTAAACAATTCGGTAGAAACCATTTGATGTTTGAAGAGGACTCGGCACCATCCCATAAAGCCAGAGCAACCCATAGTTTTTTACAAGATAACGTTCCCAGCTACATTACTACACAACAATAGCCACCATATTCCCCAGATTTAAACACATTAAATTTTTCCATATGGTCCATTTTTGAGGCCAAAGTATCCACTAAAAAATATGCGACGGTCAACGCCTTAAACATTGGTTTTCGCCGTGAATGGGACAAAATACACTCGATGCTATTATCCGTGCTAAAGTTGGCTACATCGAACAATATATTTTTCTTAAAATTTGAAATATTTTTACGATATGCTGACGTTTAATTGGTAACACTTCGAACGGCGACTCCTGTATAACAAAATCATTATTATCTTCAAGGCGTTGAGAAACCTTAATTTGCTGCGTTGCAATTTGTCGATGTAATTTTATCATTTAAAAAAAAAAAAAAAAACATATTTTTCAATGAAAACTTCGGAAGTGTTCTTAGTTTTCAGTTAGATATCAGTGTAGAAGGTTCTTCATATTTTTTTTTTAAAGTATCGCAATTTTAATGTGCAGAAAATGGCATACTACCATAAAGCTGTAATTGTCTGGATAATAATAACGACTTCATTTGTGGTAGCATATGCCACAGCTAAGCAAACAAATGTATCTTCACATCGTATATTGACAATCGGAGAATGTTTTACTGAGTTAAGTTCAACTAATCCCGATTTCTTATTTGTATTCTCAGCTGCAGGCACTTTAACTTGTCTGATGTGTTCTGTGATCATGGTTTGTTGTTTGGCATCAGACAATGACTAATAAAGATACGATGTGATAATTAACAAAAAATGTGTATTATAATCTACTTTTCAATTGATAATAAACAAAATATATTTTTTATAACAAAAAGAATGACCAAACAAGCTTCTATTCATAGACATTTTATATCAAGAAAAATAAACAATCTGTGTTTTTTGAGGTTAGAAAGACACCTGAGGCGGTGATGGTGTTTGCTATGTGTCTCATTGAGTTTAAAAACATTGTTTTTTTTTTTTTTGGTTTCTCCAAAGCCTCGTTTAAAGCATTACGAACTTTGCGAAAATTAGAATTGCAAAAGTACAAATTAAACTTCAAAAGAATGCAAAATAAATGAAGCGCATAGAACAGAATGAAAATGCTGACGATGCTTTTCCACAATGAGTGAAACTCAAACTTTGTTTCTGATAAAATGAGAGAATATGCGCAAACAACTCAAACACATTACTAATATTTTGAACAAGAAAATCCGTATCGAATTGATTCAATAATATAATAATATTGATTCAATTCAGACGACGCTCTTAATTATGAGTTTTGCTCAGAGTGAACGTTTCAAAGCAACATTAAGTATAGCAATAAGGAAATGGGTGTTCTTATCTCGAAATATTGAATACAATTTACAATGTTTGTTGTTTCTATTTATACCCTGTACCCATAATGTAAAAGGGTATATTAAGTTTTTGTAAATACCCCATTAAGTACATATAATCTTCATCAATATCAAAAGTCGACTCGATACAGATATGTCTGTCTGTCTGTTTGTCTGACCGCCTTTTTGTGCAAGAGAATCTTGGTGACTATAAAAGATAGAGACGTCAAATTTAGTTAGTTAGACTCATATTTAGAAACTGTAACCCCATATAAACCTGTCTACTTATGGTTTTTTTTTTTTATAAAAAACTTAATTCAAGTCAATATCAGCTTGAATTTTTATATGGTGGCTTTTTATTAAAATCCGCTTTATACATATACGCAAACCGTCCACCTTTAGGAGTGTTCCCTATGCAAACCCTCCGCCCAGTTATGTTTTTTTTTCTTATTATTATTATTATTATTATAGTTCTTCTACATGAAATTTGACATGTTGCTCCATACAAACCTGTTCTTGTATGAACAGTTTTTGTTTGTATTTTTCATTAATTCAAATTTTTCGTCAATATTAATAAAATTTTCCTCATATATCCAGATCGCAGTACTAACGAATATATTCCTATACAAATGTATTGTTCAAATAAATAGCCTAAGACAGGGTATATTGAAGTCGAACACATTTGAATATGGTGATCCTTCTTTATAAATTATAGAATAGGTGATACAGAGTAAGAACCAAAGAGAGAGAATGTGAGAGAGAAACAGAGAGAATGAAACAGTGAGAAACAGAGAGAGGTAGAGAGTGAGAAAGATGGTGAGCAAGAAGTGTCCAGTTACTATGAGACAGAACGGAAACTTGTACATTCTACTCAGCCTTCTGATAAATTAAACTTTATAGATATAGTACGCATAGTATATTAATTTTACCAGGAACTTTGTTACACCCAGAAAGAACAATAAGAGAATAAGACAATAATTTATTGTTCAGTTCGATAAAACGAATTAATATATCCATGTTAGTCTGTCCATCTGTGTGTGTGGATGTTAACTCGCCTACACGTACCACAGTTTTCATTGAGTCATATTATATATCGGTATATAGATTATCGGAGACCAACAAAACTTTAACACTCTTAATTCGATATGCGGCATCCACTTTTTTGGAGTAGTAGTGCGTGGCTTGCCCACTATACTGGGAGACCCATCGTCCATTTTAGATTTCTATATGAAATGTGATTATATTTTTATCAATTACAACATAAAGTTCCGTATTCAAATTTTATTGAGAATGAACGTTTTCACTACATATGTCGTAATGAGCGTTTCAAGTTGAAACCACCACTCACTTTACAATTTTCATATCGAAATCTTAAATTTTAGTATGAATGCCTTTTGTATACAGACTTTTTTTTTACTTTTATTAAAATTGATCAGCTACACCCTTTTAATGTGGTGAAAAATGGAGCAGTTTAATGAAATCACTTCCGAACTTATATTTTCAAATGCATGTGAAATTATTAAAAGTGGTTTTGGCTTATGTTGTTGTAACATCAACGGTTAATTAAACTGGACAGTACAGTATTGGATTATACCAAAATTGAACATATCTTTCGAGTCTCCAACCATAGCACTGTAACGTGCTATAGAGCATTGAAAAATTCAAAGGTGGTGTTCGGAAAATAACATCATCAACGTCTAACATTGTTCGAAAAGTTAAATCTCGAATTCAATCAAATCATTGTCCGAGTGGCAGAAGCAGAGCTGAATACTTTGAAAACCACCCTTTAACGAATGTTAAAAAACCTTTTCAAAGCCTTACAAATTCTCACTGATGCTCAAAAAAAAAAAAAATAGAAAAAAAAAACAGTTTCAATCAGTGTAGTTCATGCGATGGATGGTTATTTCTATAACTTTGACCAGCATAAGTTCTAGGCTTTTTAATATAAACATCAAATATTGCATTTAAAAATTTTCGGTATACTTATATAAGGTTGATTGTTTATTGATTGGTTGACTTGCCCCAGCCCCATCCATCTGTTGATCCCCCACTTATATGGTATTTACGTTTTTCAGTATGTACGAAAATTTTTTTCACTGTATGGCGGAAAAAACTCTTAAACTATTCGCTTATGAAACTCTATATAAAACAGCTCAGAATGCCACTTGACTTCAAATAAAACTTAATTCCGTTTTGTTTATTTATACGACTCAATACGGCTTCAGCTAATTCGAAATGGCATGAAAACATTTAGTTGCTTCGTCGTATTCATTAAAAGCTGAACAGAATCGTTTTTAAGAAATTCCCAGTCGAAGATTACATAATGGAACACGGAACACTATTGCTGTATTTTTCTGTGCTGTTCATTGCCAGACGTGCGGGACTGATCTGTGACTATCCCTGTTGGATATCATTTATTTTGCTGTTGATATCGATGGAAAAGACTCTTGTAATCCTACTACCAATAGTACTCCTAATTGCATATGCGGAATACAATCTAAATCATAACAGAAAGAAATGTTTTTTTATTAGCTTTATGAAAGAAATGAATTAATAAATTGTACATTTTGTATCAATCGAAATATTTTTTTAAATTTTATGTATTTCTGGTTTTAATGTGCTTGTATGAATGTGTATATCCGCACATAAAAGCCATTTGTGTGTAACATTTATGCTTGCTGATCTGTTGATGAGTTATGACGACACGGTCGCGATGTTGACGACAATGGTGCAAGACCAAAGGGCCAAAGCGAAACAATTGTTGCACACTCAAAAACAAACAAAAGTCATGTACAGTCAGGAGCGGATTCAGTATGTAATACCAATAAGAACCGTTAGCAAACATACGAAAGCCTGAAACAACCAAATGAGTCATCTTCGTTGATCTATTTTCATTCCATTCCACCTTCATTCCAGCCCGTCCGCTCGTGCTCATAAGCATAAAAACAAAAGTGTGCTATTTTTGGGCGCAGTGCATCATCTTTGTAAATATATAATCTTTGGTAAGAGTCAGGTATGCAAAAACTTAGCAAATCACTATTAAATCGCTTTGTGTGCAATGGTCCTTATTTTAAGAGAAGCAGGCTAAATTCAAAACAGTTCTTGTTACAATTCATGGAGCTTGAGGAAACGTTGTTGTAACTGCCTTGGTAACACAGTTTCCTAGCTGGGCACCCCTCCTCACTGAATCGATCCGCTAAATGTCAATATTGCTGTACATCCTTCATTACGTATTCATCTCCACTAACGTTTTCTTCATCCAATCATAATTTTCCTCCCCTCCGTCCTCCTTGTCATGACGGAACTACCCGAATGGCTGTCGAGAGAGTGCATCCCTTACCATATTCTGTTCTCTTAGCATTACTGTTACAAATCAGATGTCAAAATAAAGAAAAACCTTCTACAGCGCGAAATGACCGGCCGATTTTAGCATGCCTTTCTTTATTTCAATCCTATATAAGTTTTTAAGACGAACATTGCTGTACAATCTACTATTTGTCCATGTGGAACTAAAAGCGCAATAAAAAATAACAAATGAATTAGGGATGAAATCTTTAAGAAAATATATCGGTGAATGTATCGAAAGCTTTATCGATACATGTCAATATATCGCCCCCAAGAGCGAAAGATCGAAATTTAATATTGAATTCAACATCATTTTATTGACAGGTTATAAATAGGCAGTATACATGTTAGTACTTTCTCTATACGCATGTATTAAACAGTTGATGTAATTGATTTCGGTGGTACTGAAGTTTTAATACCATTCACATGAAGTTTCAAGCTCGGAACTTAGAAGGTATAAAAAAAAAAAAAAATTTTACAACGTAAACGTGGGATGTTAGTTAGTGGGAGCCTACCCATAAAAGTAGGCATGATACATCCCATTATAATTATGCAAAGCTTCCGTCCATCTGAAGCCACCATGTCAAATGTCAAGTTGATTTTGCCTGAAACTTTACATTCACGAAAACTCCCAAAAGTAGGTGGTAGGTTTGTATGGAGAAATCACATCTATATCTCTATATGTGAGGCGTTCGTTCATAAGACGCCATTATATTAACTAACTTCTAATTTGATATTTACTGTAATAAGAAATTTTTCATACAAAACTCCAAAATTGGGAGATAAGTTTCTATGGGGGCTACCCCATACTTTATGTTAACCATCCGCCCATAAAAAGCAAGTCGTTGCACGTAGATATTGACTAGTGGGAGTGGTTTGTATTGGGGCTGCCTCAAAAAGTGAGTGCGTCACATCCATTGAAATATATGTGAAGAGTCCCTTCATAAGAAGCCACCATATCAATTTTCAAAGTGATATTGACAACAATAAAAAATGAAGAAGTCGAACTGATCAAGAATATACATATATAATATACTTTATGGGGCCTACGATGTCGTCTCCTTTAATGCGTTACAAACTTTCAAACAAACTGATAATTCTTTTTAAAATCTGTGTGAATAGTATAAAAACAGCATCTCAAAAGTTGCAGTGCACCCTGTACACATAAGCATGTGATGAATTTCGAATCCGATCCAATTTCGATTTTTCTAGTGTACAGAATCCTAATTATGAGCGAATATCGATTGCCGAAATTTTTCGATCAAAATCCATCCGATGTTTTCTGTACTGCGTTGCATATTTCTCGACACAATTATAATACTGTTTACACAAAGTACGTTTGATAAATGTACCCTGCATACATACATATACACATGCACGTGTAAATTGGTATGAAGTATATTTAGCAGTGCCTCAACTTTGAATCAATCTCAAATCTTTTGCATACAACAAACGCTCATAGATGCTTCATTGGAACAAAATACGAAACAACTGAAAAATGCTGACAATGCTTTTTAACGCGACAAGAGCAGTAAAAAATTGTTTACATTAAAGTGAGTCCGTTTTTTTTTTTTGTTTTTTTTTTTTTTGTAGCGATCTACAATACTTAGAATTTATTTCTGTTTACATTTGATCGAGTCTTTTGGGCAAGCATCTTAAGGATGGCAAAGCCACAGTCGTTTTTCAAAGCTCATAGCAAGCAGTGGAAGTGCGCATATTTTTAAATCGAGTTTTTCTTTAAATCGAGAAAAAAAAGCAACAAAAAAAAAATTGAAAATGTCGAAGTGTCTCTTACTTTTGGCAATGGTCATCAGCGGTTTGCTCCTGGCTATTCTTATTTTCTATCATGAGCTGCCAGCTTTAATTGTTGTGGCAGTGGTGAACGTGCCAATCTTCTACATATGCCTTCTCAAGTTGTGTATACGTAATGCTGAGCCCCGACCCAGGCAGATTATCGAAATCAGCGTTCCAGCTTAAAATTTTAAACCGTTCAAATTAAAGATAATACGTTGGAGATCAATTAAAGCTAAGTATGCATTAAAAATAAAACGAAATAAATACATTTTTTTTGAAAGCAACCATCTGTTAATAAGTTCTTTTGTGTTCGTACAAAAACATAAAAGAAAAACCGGCCAAATGCGAGTCGGACTCGCGCACGAAGGGTTCTGTACCAATATCTGTAAAAAAAATCATGTCTGTTGTGTGTATGGGAGCCCCACTTAAATATTTCTTTTATTTTAATTAAATTCATTATTTTCAAAGTGAATATATAAAAAAATAATCTGTGAATATCTCAAGCGTCTACCTGTTGCCGTTGTCAATATCGAGCAAAAACGAGCAACGTTTGTTGTATGGGAGCCCCCTTAAATAATTATTTTATTCTGTTTTTTAGTATTTGTTGTTATAGCGGAAACAGATACATCTTCAACAAATACATCTTCTGTGAAAATTTCAACTGTCTAACTATTACGGCTCATGAGATACAGCCTGGTGACAGGCGGACAGACAGACGGACGGAGAGCGGAGTCTTAGTAATAGGGTCTCTTTTTACCCTTTGGTACGGAACCCAAAAAGTTATTTGTATGGGGCTACCCTAAAATGTGGGCGACATATGCCCGTTGTGGGCGACAGATGCCCGTTCGAATTTTTGCTTCTTTCTTTCTTTCTATTATTATATTCTTGAATGCTTTGGTTGTCATTGAAAACTATTTAATATTATTAAAAACAATAGTTTAAAAAATATCGTCTTTATAACTATACAAAAATTTTCAACACATACACTTTTTTAGAGTAATTCAGCGCATCCAGAATATGCAAACATATTGATTTTTTTATATTTTAATTATGTACATTTGTGTTTTTCGATGTATAATTTTACTTAAACCAGCGTCCAGAATGAACGACAAGCCAATTCGAGAAGAACGTTATATCGATAGAAAGATAAAACTTTGTTGTCTCAATGTATGAAAATTTTTAAAGAAACAGTTTGTAAACAATTTTTGTTTTCTAAGATGTACCATGTTTCATTACACAAAGGTCGAATTTTGAGCATTCTGCATCATTAGGTTTGTGGTTGACAGCCATTGAAATCAGACATGAAAGACAGCAGACACACAGACAGACATCCGGCCAGAGAATGCGTTGCGATAGATGTTTCATCAAAAACTAGACAATATTGCGGTTAAACTCATCAAACACTACTTCGAATTTATCAGTTATAAAAATAATTTTATAAGTGAAAAAACAAGAGAAAACGATATCTTTAGTTGAACCAAAGTACTTTTCATATATTTCATATTAATATTGACAATAATAAAAGAAAAGTTACAAAAAAAAAAAAAAAAAAAAAAACCGAAGAATAAGGTGTCAAAAACTTTATCTAAAAACTAATACCCTTTTAACACAATTTGTAAAAAAAATGTATAAGTAGATAAAAATATCAGTAATTAGAGAAGTATTACTTCAGAACGCACTATTCGGAGGTGCTCTGTATGAAGAAGGAAGAATTTTAATTTCAATATGTGCTCTTCTTCGTTCTCATCATATATAATTTAAGATATTCCGTAACAGCTGCAAATAGTGGAGTATATGGTGATACTTTGTAAAAGTGTTCACATCTGTGCGATGGATGATTTTTTCTATAATTTTGACCAGCATAAGTTATAGCGTCTTTGCACTTAGTGTCGAAACGAATGATGTTATGACTTCTGAAGTCTTACCGTGTATAAGGTGGATTGTTTCTTGATTGGTTGACGTTCCCCAGTCTCCTCCCTCCGTGGATATGCCACTGTATATAGTATTTACGTTTTTCACTCTACTCTGTAACAAACTATACGACAAATATATATAGTATCATTTTTCGCACTGTATGCAAGAAAAAGCTCTCAAATTATTCGCTTATAAAAATCAATTTAAATCAGCTCAAAATGCCACGTGATTTCGAGTGAAACTTAATGTTGTTTAGAAAATTTTTGTTTATTTATAGAACTCAGTTGATTCGCTATGACTTGAAAACATTTAGTTGCTTCGTCGTATTTATTGAAAGCTGAACAGAATCGTTTTTAAGAAATTCCCAGTCGAAGATTACATAATGGAACACGTAACACTATTGCTGTATTTTTCTGTGCTGTTCATTGCCAGACGTGCGAGACTGATCTGTGACTATCCTTGTTGGATATCCTTTATTTTGCTGTTGATGTCGATGGAAAAGAGACTTGTAATCCTACTACCAATAGTTTTGTTATTTGCATATGCGGAATACAAAAAAATGCATAACAGAAGGAAATGTTATTTGAATAGTTATATGAAGAAAAATAATAAATAAATTGTACATTTTGTATCAATCGAAACATTTTTTTTAAATTTAATGTGTTTTTGGTTTTATTCTGCTTGTATGGATGTGTATAGCCGCACATAAAAGCCACTTGTGTGCAGCATTTATGCTTGCTGATCTGTTGATGAGTTATGACGACCACGGTCGCGATGATGACGACAATGGTGCAAGACCAAAGGGCCAAAATGAAACAAATGTTGCAAACGCAAAAACAAACAAAAGTCATGTGCAGCCAGGTTCGGATTAAGCATGTAATATGAGAAAGACTTTGGTTTTTAGCATCCTTAAAATGTGTAATCAAAAAATTGGACAAACATCTTTGTTGGGTCATAGCAATACGACCCCTCAGGCCGGAAACAACCGAATGATAGGTTGATCATCTTCGTTGTTCTATTTATAGAAGCGAAACACTTTCACATTCTGCATCAGTTCAGCTCGTCCGCTCGTGCTCATAAGCATAAAAACGAAGCATACATACATACAAACATATACATACATGCCTGTTATTTACATTCGCACAAATTTATTATACCTTAGGGTAAAGGTTTTACAAATCTGAAAGTGTGAACTGTTTCGAATAGTTTCAGTTTGTATAAATTTAAATTGCTTCGGTTTCTGGTTTCAATTTATACTTTTCAAACCGAGATTGCTTAATTTATGGTAGAGAGTCGATAAGTAATACGATTTTTAAGCAGTACAGTTCCAAACCTTTTTGAATTCCTAATAAATTTTCGGTACTCCGGTTTGTACTCTAAAGGGCGTGCAACCCTATATAATGTAGTTTCATATATTCGTCGCATTGACAAAATCCGCCACTGTATGCCACACAATGAAGCCAAATAGAATCTGGAGTGATGTTTTGATAGAATACTGAGCAAAAGTAACAGAAAAATAGAAGGAAAGATGTAAAACGCGCAGAACGTAAACAAACATTTCGTTTGAGCGTATGCCAATCAGTTTTGAAGTGTCTAGAGCAAAATGCGACAGCTGTCTAAGCGGATCGGGCGCAAGCGTTAAGGATACACAATATGTGTAGGGAAAAGATGGAAAGAGGGGTTGGGGGCTCGAGTTTTGAATTATTGTTGTTTCTAAAGAAGATATTTATGCTGACTGTTGTTGTTGGTGCAAAGTAATTGAAACTTAAATAAACAGAGTACGACGCTAAGGCAAAGTGCACACGTACACACAAACAGATGCATATGTACAAAAAACACACAGATATATACACACACACACACACACACACACACACACACACACACACACACACACACACACACACATGAGTGCAAGCAATGTAATTCAAATTCAAAAGCAAAACAAGAGCAACAGGAACAAAAGTGCTGCTCGCATGAATGAGGTTAAAATGCGTTCATACTTAGAACAAAAAGACCACTTGTATTTATTTATTTACACACAGATACACACACACATACACTCACTCAGAGATAAATACATACATACATACAAGCAACAGCATCATTAGCTACTAACAACACCAAAACAGAAATAAATTAATTTTTAATCAGCCAGAACATAAAAATTACTGCTAAAAAACCAACACAAATTGCAGTTGAAGCGAATTTGTAATACACTTCATAATACTTATTAATTTACCTATACAAATTAAATATATTTCAACAGTCTTCCCTTGACGCAAATAGAATGATGGACACGTGTAGATACATTTTTAAATCAAAATTGATAAATATGTCAGCTAATAATTAATAGAGCTGCAGTAGAAGGTGGTTTGGATGTCAACAGAATTGGCAGACCACGATGATTTGTCAATTACTTGTAAATGTGAACATTTTCTACTAGTTTTAGGCTAATTTTATGAAAAAATTTGTGTTTAACTCTAAATCACTGAAATAGTTTGGTCTGCTAACTTTAGAAAAGTTGGTGGACCAATATTCAACATACGACAAAAAACATGGATAATGAAAATGAAAAAAGCTAAATTTTTGATTGGATCAGAATGGATGAGCACGAAATCCATTCTGATCCAATTAAAAATTTTTTGCTAAATAAAATAAAACGGCTTGGTTTGCTAATGTTATTTTAAAGTTAGCAGATCAACATTTAAATTTAAGGAAAATAAAATATGCTAAGGTGCAATAATGTATAACGAGTGTTGTGCTAATTGTGCTCGATTATAAATAATAGAAACAACCTTTGAATACGAAAAATTCAAATTTATCGGGTGTACAAACTAGTTCAATCTGTTTTCAAAAGATAGTTCTGGCTGCTGTGAATGTTTCATAGTAACAGCTGATTCCAGTATAAAAAACCTTGTGTTTTATGGTGTTCAATGTGTAAAATTTTGTGTTAGCTAAGCAGCATTTTAGTGGGAGTTTTTAGTTTTCTGCTTTAATTATAAGAAAACTGCGGCTGAAGACCATCGAATGCTTATGGAGGTTTATGGTGACAATGCTCTAACTGATAAATCATATAGGGAATGGTTTCGACGTTTCAAGAATGTTAATCCTAGTCAAACGCAAGAGGTGCTTGCAGAATAGTTGGGAGTGACTCAACAAGCAGTTTCTGTACGATTGAAATACATGAAAATGATTCAAAAGTAATGCATTGATTCGAAAGTAATGCAATGGGGTGCCTTATGAACTGAACCCGAGAGACGTTGAAAGGCGATTTTTCACTTGCGAGCAGCTGATTTAAAGCCAGCAAAGCAAGAGATTTTTACATCGAAATGTGACTGGGGATGAGAAGTGGATATTCTACGATAATCCCAAGAAGAAAAAATACTACGTTATGCCCGGTCAATCGTTGCCATCGTCCTCAATATCAACACCAAAGCCGAATATTCATGGTTCGAAGGTCATGTTGTGTATCTGGTGTGGACCAAAAGGGTGTTGTATACTATGAGCTGCTACAACCTGGGAATACCAGTACGGGTGATCTTTATAGGCTACAATTGATTCGTTTGCGCTGTGCATTATGGCATCCGCAATTTTCTCCGGTAGTGCTCCTTCTAATCCAACATCCAGACGGACAGACAGACAGACAAACGGATTAGTTTTGTTATCTCATACTACAAACCATTTGTAATCATGCAAAGACTTCAATTACAAAAAGTTCAGTTCCGCTTGTGCAGTGCTCGACCAATTGGAAAGTGATTAATTTTTTTAACCCAAGATTCAGTTGAGTGATGACGCTCAGTTCTGCATCAGTGACTTGATCAATAAGCTAAATGGTTGCACGTGTATCAAGGAAAATCCATTGATGATCCATGAGCTACAAACACACCATAAGATTCACTATTTGATGCGATTTATGTGCTGGTGGCTTCAACAGGCCATACTTCTTAAAACCCGAAGATATCACCACCATATTCTCGTTTCGGAAGTTTTATGCACAAACTGTAAGTTTCTCCAGATGCAATAGCTCTTGATACTGCTATCGATTACTCTCTCGTCAAATGCTGCAATTTTGCTTGTTCAACCAAAAAGTACTTCATCACTGAAGATAATTTTTTCGCCAAAATATGAATACGGTTCCAACAGCTCCCGAGCTCAATCAGCGAACGGACGACGTGCTTAGTAGTCGTAGATCTTCAGTTCTTTTGTTAATTGGTTCTTACACGGAAAATTGCATAAT
This sequence comes from Leucophenga montana, assembly GCA_035044765.1. NCBI lineage: Eukaryota > Metazoa > Arthropoda > Insecta > Diptera > Drosophilidae > Leucophenga > Leucophenga montana. The sequence continues at coordinate 184,841 of JAWNNQ010001731.1, forward strand.
ATTGTGGCAGTTCATGGTAAAATAGTGGCTATGACAAAACACAAGCGTCGAAGAATGATAGCGTTGCCAACTGAAAGCTATCAGAGATGGGCAATTTGACAAACCCTTTTATAGAATCTTTGATGCTCTCTTCGCTCATACATTGAAAAGAAACCCAATATACCCTGCTTACAAATATTTTTCTGCAGGGTGTACAAAAACATTTGTACTTGTATTTGTGTTTATTTAACATTTCACATTTACAAATGCGTTCATAATTATTTTCTTTGCAGTATTATTTAAATATTTTTTCTGTTTTTTTTTTTTAAATTTCTTTTACATGTATATATTTCCTTGAAGCGCTTTGCTTTGTCATAATTCCCGCCCGGGGTTTCCTGCACTTCTTGCAGACTTCCGGCAGCAACAATGTTCCTTTGTGTGGGTGTTGCAGCAACATGTTGTTAAGCATTTCCAATAAGATTGTTGCAGGGCATTGCGTTGTTTATGGAAGTGTGCGTGTGCGTGTGCGTGTGCATTTTTTGGGGGGTTGATTTCTTCGTCTTTGAGGAATGAATATCTTCTGGTTTATTTTCGAAAATTTTGCAAAGCAACTTTAGTCGTTTATCAAAACTCGAGCAATGCGCGTTCGTTTGTTGCTGGCGGCGTTTTAGATTAATGTTTATAATTTTGCGCGCGTGATTTACGTTTCGATGTCGGTTCTGATGCTCAAAATCGCGTAATTTCTCTTATCTTGTGAATAATTTGCAAAAAAAAAAAGCAAAAACAAAATAATGAAAAATAAATGAATGTCTATCTGCAATAAAATTGATAAAAGTTGTAGTATAAAATTTTAAATGAAAACCACATTCTGAAAATATTTGAATAGGTACTTATTTAATATACTATTTTGTTTTGAATTTTTATACCCGTCCACAAATACTGTGTGTTAAAATGTCAATTGTTATACCCTGTCATACACTGGAATATTACTAAAACTAATAAACATATAAAAACTCTGTAAGTGAAACATGGTTATATGCTACTTTAGTTGTTCTCAAATCGCCAACGAGTTCACTTCCTTCTACGCATAACAATCCGGCCTCACAACATTGTGCATACTTAACTGTTAATTGCTTAGCCCTAACGATTGCCGGCCCTGGAAAGTCTTAATACCAATTTTCAGAACGATTTAATACAAATTATCTTTAATGTAAACTGATTTAGGTTTAGAGCTCACGTTTTTAGTATGTAGTCGTATAAATTTTTGCTGATTACCATTGAAAGTATTCATGTACATTTCTTTTATTTATGAATAATGATTTAATTAAAGGTAATAAACAAAACTTTTATACAAAAATTCAAGTCTTGTGCAACAAAAATATGTCAATATGACAAGTTACAAAAATATGTCCCCAAAAAATGCGTAACGACATCCAGAAAAATATAATATAGGACGGACATAGCTAATTCAACTCGTCTCCGCGATGCTTAATTTAATGCATTACAAATGCGCTGAATGGTCTAATATTGAGTTTATTTTCGCGGTCAGCGCATCCAAATTACCTTAAAACAATATAAGAAAAAGTTTATATTTTTCAGTTTGAACGTCTTCAAACTCAACTTGTATGGAAAATTCTACCACGGACAAATCGATTATTCTGCTTATTATAATGTATTTTCTAATAAAAATCAATTTAATCACGAAAGTTGTAAAATAAATCAATTAATTTAATCTTAAAAATCGATATTTTTCGATATTCCAAAAATATTTTGCCGACATCGATATTTCTGTTGTAAAAAAACCATTTTTACTTTCCATTTTGCTCGGTACAACTGGTGTTTTACATTAAATCTTATTCATATATGTATGTATGTTATGAAAATCGCTTTTATGACGGTTAGATGGTAAAGAGGGCTGTGGATAATTTTGATAACAAAGTTATAAAAAGAATAATATACAAGTTTAAAGAAATTTTGGATCAAGCGGGGGTTGAACCCGGACAAATAGACATACAAATAAACATGGCTACTTCGTTTCGTCTTCTCGAGCTGATCATGATATTTAGTTTATAGTTTATGGAGTCTCCAACGCTCCGATGTGACAAAATCATAAAACAATAAAAAACCGAGTATACAAATTTTCACATGTTCATGCAGATCGGTATTTTTTGCGAATGAGAGTACGTTAAATGGACAATTTTGCAATTTTTAACGTTAAAAAGTATTTTTGTGCATTGTATTCACTTAACACTAAGCCTGTGAATTTCTCGTCAACTGAGTGAATTCATGTCGTTAAATACACTTAAACGTTCAATATTTACATTATGTTGAATTCAGTAAATAGTATTTTGCACGAATTTATGTATGTATTTGTGTTGTTGTTAGTAAAAACAAAAACAACATGCACCGTGCATAAAAACAAAAGCAGTACACCATATGCGCACACAACTATTTACCACAAAAGTCGACAGCCCATTGAAAAATATGCAACTACAAAGAGAAGAGCAATCTTAAATAACACACCATCTATAATTACACCATTATCGCGCTCTATAATATGAAGAAATTTCAATATTCTTTATTTGACTTCTAGCTCACTCACGTGGAAGAATATGCATTTTCATTATTTCTCATTATTGCATTCTAATTATTCAAATCTGTGCGAATATTTGCATCAAACTTAATGCGACTGCAAAAGTACACGTAACAAGTCAAGTATCATCAGTTCCAGCACTAATTTACCTCTTTTACATGGGTTCGACTGGCGAATTTAGGGCGGTACACTGTCACCATTTGAATTACCATTCACTAGCCACTTCACTAATTCTTTACAACAGTTACCACGCACCTAACTCAATAGCAGGAAAAAGTACTTCTCTTTGACTGTCGCCGTAAAGAGAAAAATAATTTCTTTGTTTTTTTTTTTATACCATTTCATTGATTAGTGTAAAATGGTATTATCAGTTTGTCTGAAAATTTGTAACGCATTAAAGGAGACATCATAGAGTCCATAAAATTTATATATATTCTTGATCTAATCGACGAGAAGAGTCGATCTAATCATATCCATTTGTCTGGTTATTGATGTGCATTTTTGAGCACGAATTTTTAAGATATTCTGTTGTAAGTTGGCACATACATTTTTTATTGCAGTTTAATAGAGTATCAAAATTGAAAACCCGCCCAATTTTGAAATTTTGTAAGAAGAACTTTTTTTATTGCAGTCAATATCGACTTAAAAATTAACATGATATCTTTTTATTGACGAACGATTCACAATTAATATGCTCCCCTGCTTTTGGGGTAATCGCGCATACAAACCACCCTCACACTTTTAGCTTTTTGTATGAAAAACTTCTTTATTTAGATCAATATTAGCTTGAAATTTAATATGGTAGATTCTGGACAGCCGCTTCACATAAATATACTAAGGGGCATGCTCCAATATGATCGGTCCAATATGCTATAAAGTAGTTACATATGCATACCTAGAAAAAGAGTAAATTACAATATTCAAATTTTCTACTCGTATATTAATATATAATCCTTAGATCAATAAAATAAGAGAAGAATTGAGTTAAATCAAAAATCGAATGGATAATATTGATTCTATAATATAACATTCATATTTAATATTTGAATATAGATCAATATTCTTTCTATAATATACATTCGATAATATCGAATGAAATATCGATATAATCGTTCATTACAAATATCGATATTGGGTTAACTTTTAGTAAGTTGGCCGAAAAACTCCGAAATCAAGCGGTTAATTATATACAAAACAAGCATGTCGAGTATGCTCTCCTCATACTGCTTTCGTCAGTCAGCAAAATCTTGGAAAAAGTAATTGGGGACAAGCTAACCCATTTCATTGAAACTAACAGTATCCCTCCATGTCAACAGTTTCGTTTTCGCAGAGAACATAACTCAGTGCAGCCGCTAATTAGATTTAAAAAAATTAGCCAAAGCAATTTGTCTAGGTCCAAATCAACTGGCATGTTACTGTTAGACATTAAAGCCGTCTCTGATTCTGTCTGGCACGAAGGCTTAGTCCATAAAATGTTGTGTATGTGTGTGCTTTAATTATCTCCCAGCCTAAACTGTATAATATATATACAGCTATCTTCCCAGCATTATCCCACTGCACCAAATCGGTCTTTGCGGATGACACAGCTAGCCTTTGCTCCAGGTCACTTTCTGCAGAAATTAATATCCTTCAAGTAGCTTACGATTCTGTAGACTCGTATTTGTCCAAATGGAAAATTTTGGAAAACCCAGTAAAGACAAAAGCCATATTTTTTAGCCAAAAACGCAAAGACATCTACGTCCCCACAGCCGATATCAGATTAGGGACGGTAAATTAAAGTGGGAACCGAATGTCAAATACTTGGACATCACTCTGGACAAGAGACTTAAATTTAAGGATAAACTCGAGGTTAAATTTAGAAAACAAAATGTTCCTGTTCAGCTCTATTTACCAATCGGTAACGTTTTACTGCGTAACAGTATGGTCAGATGTAGCCAAATGTAACATAAACCAGCTGCAAATCAGTCAAAACAACATCTTGAAACTTATCCACAATCTCCCCTCGCATCACTCTACGGTTGACCTTCATTGTCGAGCCAACATTGAAATGGTAGCTAGTAGGTTATCACGACTATTGCAAAATTTTTCTTCCAAATGTCACGAATCAATATTCAATCCTCATATAAATGATCTGGCTTAGCCACCAAACTGTACGAGTATAATAAACATTTAGAAAACTTGTTTGTAACTTTTCCCATATGTAGTATACTGAGAATGTTTACCAATCATATTCGAAATGAGATTGAAAATTTCATTCGAACAAATTGCTTTGTATATTTTTCTATAATTTATTTTTAGTAAACTATTACAAACTAATGAAAACATTTTTATTGCTCTATTTACAGTTGACTTCCGGCAGAAGTTGTAAAAATCCAATTAGAACATAAGCAAACCCAATAAGAAAAACCAAGAGAAATCAAGAGAAGCAGCAACAGAGTGAAACCATTTGGCGCAACAAATCAATAAAAAAAAGTAAAAAAAAAAAAAAAAACGCATTGCAAATTAAAATCCAAATGGAAATCAATTGAAACGCATTTGAAAATTTGTATTATAGCAACAAATTGTTTACAAACAGAAATTGTAAGCCAGCATTTTTGAATTTATAAATAAATATTTAAAATATAATAAAATAAAATAATAACAAAATAAAAAACAAAAAAAAGAGACAAAATCAAAATCAATAACAAAAGCAAAACCAAGCATAAAATCAAAATCAAAACAACAACAAAAAAGTAATAAAGTAAGAAAATCTGTACAAAAAAAAAAAAACAGAAACTCGAAAAAACACAACATAATCCAATTAGACGCGGAGAGAAAAATTACCGCAGCGTGAGTTTTCCGTGATTTCATTCATATGCAACGTGTGAAACAGGAAATTATTAATTATGCCAGCAAATGGTTGCTTATTAGTTTGTGGCAAGAACAGACTAAGTGACTGACTGACGGACGGACGGACGGGCGGACGGACGGACATTCTGAAGGCGTACTCCCGGAACGCATTTAAATAAGACATTTTTCATTTACGAGCGAGCGAGCGAATCTACGCAGAACATTTGGTAAATAAAACTTGCAAAAATTTGCAAAATGTTCCTGAAATGCGCCGTTCTGGCTGGCACAAATTTATAAAAACAAACTGAATAATAATTTCTTGTAATTTCTGAAAAAATTTTCCTATAAACATTTGAAATACACGCCTCAGATCATCTGTAGCCATTTGTGCGCGTTTAATAAACATATTTTTTGTGATTGCTTATAGAAAGTTTTTCAATAGTGCAAAAAAAAAAAAACAAAAAAAAAACAAGAAAATGTTTAAAGTGAAATAATCTAAACATCAAAACACTGCAAAATTGTTTAGTCTGTGTGAAAACAGCAAAATATAAATTTGAAAACGTTTTGGCTGCCATTCATAAACAAATCTAAATCTAAAATGTTTGAAAGCATCGAAGATCAAGTGAAATCTGTGAAGTGGTTTAACAAAATAGCTGTCAGAAACCTTACACAACAACAACAACAACAACAAGTACAGAAACTACAAATGTTCAGCATGATAACAACACATCATAAACAAAAAACACATCCTAGACAACAGAGTTCAAGTATCTGCAGTTGGAATAGCGCAGCATACAGTAATCGAAGTCTATTGCTCGTAGTCTTAGCATTATTTGTACTGGCTAGTTGTGGTAAGTAGTTTGGTAAACTGCAAATATATATATATATATATATAGAATTTTTTTAATAGTTCATTTTGTACATTTTGCAAAATAAATCATAGTCAAGCTTGGTAATGCTTGTATGATACGCGCTAGAGATGAGCTAGTTAGTGATTTTTGCTCAGCAGCGTTTATGGTGACTGCTACTTTGAAGAGGCTCTGAGACTTCAGACTGTATGCAGTCGGACGCTAAGTGAACTGGGTCACTCTAGTATCCTAAAACTTATCCATGGCATCGAAATCTGCAACGTTTCAGATTGTTTGTCCACGGAATTCCGTTTCGGCAGACGCTTGTCAGTTCTCCTTCCCAGTCGATCACACTGGTACGAGGGCAACCCTGGTACTGTACCATCTACGATCAATTGGTTCACTGCTGGTTCACTTACCGATACGGGCGCAGGTACGGGTGTTTTCGTACCCAACACCAGGATCTCTATTGCCATGGGTTCCCGGCCCACGGTTTTTCAAGGTCTGCGTCCGACATCTTTTGGATAAAAGTCCTAAAGGGGCCAAAATAACCATTCTTTCAGATAGCCAAGCGTCTATTGAAGCACTGTCCTCTTGGAATTTCTCATCGAAACTGGTTCTGGAATAAGTTTGAATGGGAGCTACCCCAAATAGTGGGCGGGTCCCACCCATTCATGTATATGTCAAGCATCCGTCTATATCAATTATTAAATTGATATTGACTACAATAAAAATGTTTTTCATACAAAAAGTCAAAAGTAGGCGGTGAGTTTGTATGGGGGCTAACCCAAAAAGTGGGCGTGGCGGGTAAATCTTGACATTCTATTAAAATGGAATAAAAAGAAATATACGTGAAAAATTTCAACTGGATAGCATAAAAATTGGTTCGCAACAACATACAGACGGACAGATAGACTGACGGGCATGGCTAGATCGATTCGTCTCGTCAAGCTGATCAAGAATATATACTTTATGGGGTGTACTATGGCTCCCTTAATGCGTTACAAACTTTCAGACAAACTGATAATACCATTTCACACTATGTGTGAATGTTATAAAAATGAACGAAACTCAACTTTAAAAAAAAAAAAAAAGCGAAAAGCATATCAACCTTTATTATTTTGAATATAGTTAAAACAACAATATTCTTAATAGTCTCTTTATACATAACTATACCAAGATTGTATTATTAACTTTATTTTGATATATCATTAATACTATTCTGTTGCTATTTCTATTTTCTGTGCTGGTAACACTAAATAGATTTTGATATATCACTAATTCCATTTGCAATAATAAAAATTAACTGCTACTCAATCACTGTTATTTACAATATCGAGTACCAACTTTAAGTCGCTGTGAAAAAATGTTAAATATTGTTCTACGCTAATACGACCTAAATATGCTCCGTACGTCCGAGTATTTGAAAAGTAGAACGGCATCATACTTCGAGTGAATAAGCATTTTTTTTTTTTAAGCAGGAGTGTGTCCCAATTTGATTTAAATTCGATATTTTGCTGCAAATTGTTTTCTTGTTTTTATGATAAACAACAGAAAACATTAACATTTTCCGTTTGCTCGACAATAATGGAATTTACTTCTGTTTTTATAACATTCACACATAGTGTTTATCATGTCATATTCTATCTGTTTATCATATAAATTTTGTAACGCATTAAAAGAGGCATTTTTGACTTCATAAAGTATATTATCCGCCTGTCTGTCAGTCTGTTAGTTGTAGACTTACTTTTATTTTAGTCAAATAGACCATCCATATTGACTTTTTGGGCAAGCCCCATATAAACCACCCATCTCTTTTTGTATAAAAAAGTTATTTATTCCAGTCAATATCAAACTATAAATTTACATGGTGGATTCTATTGAACGGACGCTTTACATATATATCAATCGGTCTGATCCCACACTTTTTGGGGAAACACCACAACCAAACCACCCACCTACTTCTGCCTTTTTGCAATTAATATCAATCCCACCATTTTTGCCTTTTTTATAAAAAAAATTATTTATTGCAGTCAATATTAACCTAAAAATTTACATGGCTTCGTGGCTTTTTACGAATGGATGTTTTGAAATTTCGTGTGAATGGAATTACAGTTTCGGATCCACAGAAGTTAACGACTTTTCTTCTTAAAATTACAAAGATATACGGATAATTTGTTTGGGAATGAAACAATTACAAATATTATGTAATTGCAATAATAAAAGAAAGCGTGATTTTAGCTTTAGACCTCTGAGATATTTGCACCAGGTAGATAATCTACCGAGGCCTTGAATTTTTCGCATTTAAGTGCAATATATATACGCAATATATACAATATCAGCTGTTGATCATAACACTGTATATCAAATTTAATTGGAATCAATTATTATATGTGGTGGACTAATTTCAAAACAAATTTTTGATCAGCTCGACGAGACGAGTCGATCTAGCCATGTCCGTCTGTTGTTGTGCATTTTTTGGGGATCAACTTTTATGCAGTCTAGTTGAAAATTGGCACATACACTCCTTTTTATTGCAGTTTAATAGAGTATCAAGATTGTCCCGCCACGTCCACTTTTTGGGGTAGCCCCCATACAATCCCACCGCCTATTTTTGTATTTTTGTATGAAAAACTTTTTGGGGAAACTCACTGCCCACTTTTGTGTTTTTTATGAACAAATTCTTTATTTAAATGAATACTAGCTTGAAATTGATTTGGTGGACTGCTTCAATACATATAAAAATGGGCGTGTCTCGCCCACTTTTTGAGGTAATTCCGTAGAAACCCACAGCTTTCTTTTATGCATTTGTATGAAAATCGCCAATATCATCTTGAAATTCTATATGTTGACATCTTTTAGATGGTCATACACATCTACTAGTGGGTTTGTACCCAGTTTTTAGGGTAGCCACTATTTAAAACCAAATGTATTTTCTGTAATTTTTTTGTTCGATGTTTTTTTTTTTTTTAATTACAAATGAAGATCCGTTGAACTTCGACCGACAAACGGACCTAGTATTCAAAACAATTTATCAAAAATGAAAGGACTAGGGAGCCTACAGACAGACAATGGCTAGAACGACTCGCGTTGTTAAGCTGATCAGCAACACAAATATTTTGTGCTGTTTCCGATGATTCATTAAAAGCGTTGCAAAAGTTGTGATTAATTCTAATATAGTTTTCGCACTCAGTTTGGAAATCTTAACTTCGGTAGAACCTTGATGCTTCCGTCCATAAGAAGTCACCATATAAGTTATTTTGTAAAGAGCTATTTTATTATATTTGTTGTGATTACTATTGTACATAGATAGAGGCAGTCACCAGAATAATAGCGAAACGCATGCAAAGTAAAACACTGAATCTGCTATCTCGTAAGTGCTGCCAGAGTCTTATCAACGTCAAATGTTTGACCGCATACAATTATAGGAGTTGTTTAAGATTGTCAAAAAATAATGAGGCCTGTTCCGCTTCCCACTTTCGCGAAGATTTTGCGAGAGAGAATTCCACAAAATGGTTAATTTTAATGGGACTATTTCTCGATTTGAATTCACTTGGCATTGATTAAGTAAAATTCATATTACTTAAGGCAAGTAAATTCAAATCGCAAAATCATCTCATAAATGTGAAATTCACATTTTTATCGAACTCATTTTCTTAAAATTTTTGCGATAGTAAGAATCTAAACAGGCCTGCTAATTAAAGTAGCATTGAATTGTAATAACTACAAATGTTTAAGTTTATATACATTTGATTCAATAACTTCTCAAATAACAAGAAACGAAAAAATATGTATCCTTAATGTCTTATTGAAGTAATATTACTCCAATCAAATTACCCCTTAACACATAAAAACCCATTATCAAAATACTTTACGAAAATATTTATATATGTACTGCGCACTAATTAATCTCCAATTATGTTGAAAAGAAAATAAGGATTTAATAATGCCGCATTTCATATTCAATTCAATTCAATTCATTACATCTTTTCTTCATATGCTTTCACTTTGGAAGCCAAATAAAGATGTCTAGATGATTGCCTTCATTCACTCACACTTAAATTTCATATGACAAAACAATCTACACAAAAGCCAAGTCGAGTATTCAATATAAATACAATATAAGCATTACATGCCAATTAAACACATAAAATTACAAAGCACTCAAGAGCAAATGTATGCAATCCACTTCACGCCACTTTCAAAGCGTTTTCCACTTTCGCGGCGGTAACCTCCTCGAGGCTATAAAAATGACGCTGTAGACGAAATGAAACCAATTGAACGAAATACGAATCCATATCAAGTCGTAAACTGAGAAAGTATTTCACACTTATATTGGATATATTCAGTAGGAGTACGATTGTTAGGATAGTCGCTCGCTTGCTGTTAGAAAATTAAAAGGATGCCACACAATTGACACTCTTGAAATGAAACTGAACAAAATGACATTTAAAACAACACTTTGCAATAATAAAATACAAATAAAGAACAACAGGAAAACCAGCATTTACAATAGCATTGAAAGCGACCGACAAGATATACGAGCAACTTGTAGATAGAAATAAAAGTACATGGAATACTAAAGGCTGAAAATAACACTTGATGATGACGAAACTGCGCCAGTGTGACAATCGAACAATCACTTCGTGTGCGCTTACTGCACACACAAGTGTTGGCGGGGTGGGGGCACACAAGAGGGTTAGTCAGTCGGATAGCACTTGAGATTCCGCGGCTGCCTAAAACAAAAATGCAATATGTATATGAAGGATTGATGTTGATGAGCTACATCGATGTTTGTCAATGAAATTGTACGAGCGCAAAGAGACTCAGCTACATTCAAATACAGATACTCCTGCACATTTTGAGACTAGAATCGATATTCCAAAATGAATATCGATGACAGATACATAGCTGCGGTGACATGGTGCACAGTGGTTCATAGATAGACAGAATTTATACAAATTTTTAAATTTTTGGTAATTGAAAAAAGAATATATAAATTATTTTTAAGTTTGCCACAGTTTTGAGTGTGAACGAGTGCTTGTCTGAATGAGTGATTGATTCAAAAGACACGTTTTAAATAATTTCGGCCACTTTTTATTTTCATGGCACCGATGTGTATGCTCGTAAAACGCATTTATTTTGCGCTATTATTGCATATAGATGGTGCGCTTGCTACGCGGAGACAGCCTGTTTCTGCTATTGAGGAGCCATTGAAGTAATTCTTGTTGTGCATGTTTATATTTGTCTAGAATAAAACCCAGATACTTAGCCTTGGTGGACTGTTGTAGTAATGTGCCGTTGAGTTGTACTTGAGATGGACTGCTCCTCCTTAAAGTTACTTAAATGCGTTACACTATTTATCTGTACGTTCCATTTCCTGTCCCAGTTCTCAAATGAGAGGAGATAGTTCTCAAGACCATCGGCAGAATCTCGCTCGCATCTAGACATTGACTTGGAGTTTGATATGGTTTTGTCAGGAGTTGTAAGGTCAGATGCGAAGATGTTGAAAGAGATCTATCAAATCGCAAAATATCTCCGGTCATAAACAAGATATATTTTTTGTTGTTGTTACGTAGAATAAAGCTTAAGTTTTTAAGAAAAAATAAAAATTACTTTTGACCGCGAAAAATTTTAGACTATAAGCTTTTTCTGTATTTGATTTTTCTACACCATTATGAAATGTCGTTGTAAGATTTTAAAATCTGTTTTGCGTTTTTATGGGTACTCTTAAGTATCTGAAATAGTTGAACTCCTGCAACAACTTAATTTAAACATCTTGAATTAACTTCAATAAATTTTATTTTTTGTAGGTGCAATATTTTAGATTAAAAAATAACGGTTTTGACTTTTAAGATGGACATCAACATCATTTTAGGATTTAACGGCATTTTAGCATTTCAAACGTTTTCTATTCAAAATACGAGATGCATTTACTAAAAACAGCCATATTTTCGATAATACTTAGATCTACCAATTTTTTGTTATGGTTCTAAGAGGCGAGAAAGAGAGAAATCTACTGGTTAACTGTTCATTGGGAGGTGTTATACTGGGAGGTGTTATACTGGTATATCGTCTCATAGTACATGAAAAATTTAGCATTTAATCGAATTCACTTTTGTAAAATATTCCCGAACAGACCTGTATAATTCGATTCGAGAGATTCATTATAAGTATGGAAGCAACCAATAGGTTGTAATAGTCTATATAAGATCAAAAATTATAAGAATGCATCGCTTAAAAGATTTTTGGTTTATCATTAGAACAATTTAGTTGTGGATTTTGTTCTGTTTATTATAGCATTTAAACCACTGTTCGGCGGTATTGTCAGTGACAGGCAAGCAAGCAATCAGGCGAAACAATCACAAACTTCGCGCGTTGACACCCCCGCACATGTTGCTGCGTCACTCTCTATTTCTCGCTGTATGTTTTTGAGACATTAACCCTTAACTGTTCAACACTGGCGCCTGTGTTGAGGTTGATAATCATGCGAGGCCGGGTACGTCACTGATGAGTTTTATTACCACAGTGTTGACGCAGTATGCTTATAGAACTATTATGATTTCTATCTCTCTCTTTCTCCTGTATGTTTGTGCATTTCATGGATGCAAACGCCGAAAATGCAGCTGCCAATCGGCGCTGTTTGTTCTGAGTCAGTCACGCAGTCTATTGCTGCAGATTTTGTCGAAGGCTAATGACGGAAATTCATTAACGGAAATCCCTTCAGTTGTTTGGCGGTTTTAGACGTTCACACACCACACACACACACCCATAGATACATGCAAAGTCTTACATGTAGATACACTTCCAGCCTGCATACTTAGCTAATGGACGGCTTAAGTGCAATAGTGTGAATTACTGTTTGTATTGCTGTATTATGAGCATCTAAGTATCTATATCAAATTGATTGGAGTGAAACGATACTTGAATTTGTAGACATTTCAGTGATTGTTTGGATAGGACGGATCTTCGGAAATTTGACAACTGAGAATTTGGGTTATTTATTAAGAGATAGTATAAGCGGAATTGAAGTTTTCACTTGGTTTAAACTGAAGCAACTTGATCTATTTGATTGTGCTAAAAAGGTGTGTGAAGTTTCTATCAGCTGTCAGTAATGACTTTAAAATTTTGTTATTTCATTTATTCGTGGGCTGTCTTAAAAGTAAGCGTACTGATGTCTTAATTTCTCTAGAGAACGACTAAAAACTTAATGTGCTACCAACCATTATCATAGAATTGATTGAAAATTCCTCGGAATTGAACCAGTATTGCATAAAGAGCAAATACAATATGTTGACTCCGCTGTATAACAGTGTATGGTAGGCCTCGTAAGTGTATTTGTTGAATATAACTTAATATATATTCGAATATATTTTTAAATTCGAGTTAGGCTATTTTATGGGACCCAAGCTCAGCTTCAGCATGAATGCTAGCATCTGCTTAGTTTTTAGTATCAGTACGGAGCATTTTCAGCTACTTCGTCGTTCGGTTGTAGATAGCTTTGCCGAGCGGATTTCGGGAAGCTCTCCAAGCTCATCTCAACATTTTCTTCTCTGGAATCTTGCCAGTTACATTCTCCGACCAAAAGTCAAGTTCGTATTTCGGTGTAAATATTTTACTTGGATATTATTGCAGCTTCATGAGTGCCTTGCATTAGTTCTTCTATTCCTTCGCCAGTGTCAAATTTGAGGTCAATAAAGTTCTCCAGCCAAGTGCGGTACAATATCAGATTGGTGTTTTTCCTCACTACCTTTTTAAGTCTTTTCATCGTATCGACTGGCACTTTGATAAGTAGAGACACAGAGATCTGAGTAACTCTCAGTCGTGATATGCTCACACGTAAGTCAGTACTTTGGTTCACCCGAGAAATGGCTAAGTAGACTCCAGCAATTGTTACCATAAAAATATTCGCACGCAATGGACCTAGACCGGAGGCTGTCGAAGACCTGTCGCCACATAAGTTGCGTAAATCTATTTCCTGATGGAACATAGATAACTGCAAGCGTTAAGTGCATAATATGTTAACCAAATTGCTGAATCATTGATTATAGTCTCTTTAGTGCTGCTTATCATATAACAAAGCCACAAAATAAACAAATTATTATAGCTCTACCACAAAATACATACCATTACAAATATTTATTGGTCTTGTGCGATTGTATTTGTATTGTATTGATGCTAAATAAATTATATGCAATGAAATTGTGGGATGTATACAGAACACTTAAAATTTTGTTGATATACGAAATGCTGCATGTGTGTATTTATGTTTGCATAAGTTAATTAGAAGCCATGAAAATCATGAAAGAAAATGACATCACAATCTATCTATTTCACTATTAGTTAATCGTTTTATCTAACGCGCTCAATCGTCTGTTAGACGCATCAGTTTCGATACGGCTTACAGAATCAAATGCAGCGGTATCCTTGTATATATATTCTGTATTGGATTTGGTTACAGTTTCCACGGGATAATTGCATTTATGACACATATACAAGCAAACAGATACAGTTACATTCATAGCTATGCAAATAAACCAATACAACTTATACCGACAGACGGACAGATGGACAGACACGTTCACATGAAACCAACAAATAATTACAAATTGCATTAATTATGAAGAAGCGCGCACGCGAATGTACTTCAAATGTATCTCTATAACACAATATTCTCATAGCCGAACTCACACAGATACACACACACACACATACACACACACACACATATATAGGTGCACCTGGCGCGTTTATCGTACAGTCGGCATCCTTGTTTGCTGTTGTTGTTGCAATAATTGCATTTTGCAATTTGCCAAAAATTTGTTTGCGGCATTTTCGGCACGCTTTGCACATTTTGGTTGCCACGCCTACACCTATCGACGCCCACCATTCCTTCACATTTTAAAATGTCCCTTCTGCCGCTTCCGCTATATCTTCACCAATTTTTGGTTTTCGGTTGGGTATACTCGTATTTCGACTGCATTGAATTATTGCAATGCAATAATTTGCATATTTTATTTTTTAATTTGTTTGCGCTGTCAATGTTATTTTTGCCATTAATATTTGAATAATATTTATATTGCATTTGATAGCAATTGTAAAATTCACTCGTATGCACACATTCACATATATTCTCTGGTAAATTTGCATTTTCAGCCATACGGAAAGGGCTGTAATTTTGAATATATGCATAAGTATCTAGAATACAATATATACTTTTGTATATTATTTAATTAAATTATTTGAAAAAGGGAATTTTTGCCAAAAATCAATGGAGCGCATAACTTGCATACAATTTGAAAAGTAATACGTATATACAGAGTCGGATTTAGGGTAGGATCATAGGCCCCATTAGTAACAATGAAAAAACTGTTATATGAAAACGTGCTATACACGATTTGAAAGGCCATTATATCTCTTTAATTTTTTCACATATGATTTTTATACTCTTGACTATGCCACAGGAATCTAATCTAATTTTCTAGCGAATTACAAATCGCCGGCAATTGAGCTGGTGATTTGACTAAATACGCATCAAAAATACATTTTGTGAATAAAAAATATTGTTGCACATATGGTGTACATTTTCTGATTAGTCTACATCAAAATAATTAATCATTTCCAAAGTTTTAATTAATAAACTAGCTTTTTACTACACCGTCTACTAAATTGCTAGTTAAATTTGCCATTCACTGGTGAAAGCCAAACCCGCTGCATTTCACTGGTACCACTTCTTTTAAAAAGAATTTCGAACTTAGTTTTTACGTAGATATCATGCTGATGTTTGTGTTAAAACAAAACAAAAATAAATTAATTTTAATCGCAACTATTGTAACCATAAGTAATCGCGTATTTATTGGCCACCTGCCGATTGCAATTCACTGCGTTTCTTTTATTTACGTTTTCTGTTGCCATTCACGTACCATCTTAAAAGTGGCACACAGCTGTTATAGTTACCAAGTAAACTTTTTAGTTTGGCGGGTAATAAATTAAATTTTTTTTTTCTTGCAAACTACAAAAATAAAGCCACTTAAGTGCAATTAATTTCCATTTAACTAACTGTCCATTTCACCACAGAAAAAAAAAATCTGTAACAATACAGAACAAACATTAGAATAATTTATTCTTGCGTGGTGTCTACCCAATGTTGCACAGCTCGAGAAGGTTTGTGAAAAGGCTACAAAAATGGAATCGCTGTAATTTTTTGAGAGAATTGGCAAATCACTGGTATCCAAATCATTAGTGAGTCCTGTGGCACCCCTGATAGTGTGTGAATAGTATTATAATTTAATCACAATGCTTGAAATGCTTTAAAGGAAACATCGGAGACCACATAAAGTACTTTCTCATTCAAAAGCTAGCAGGAAATTGTCAATAAAACAGAGTCAATTTAATTTTTATTTGATATTTATTTTATCTACTTCCAAGTAATTCTCATTAGATACACAACGAAACACTGTTCATAGGCAAATTTTTGGAGTAACGTTCAGTAGAGTCTTCCGCGGATTTTCTTTTTTCTATCCTATCGGATCAAAACTCTTACCGTGGAGTGGTAACTTGCGTCGCGGTAGCAGAAATAGTCGGACGAGACTATGTCAGGTCTGTACGGAGCTTGCGGAATCACATTAATGATGTCTTTGGTAAAATTGACTCTTACAATATATATGCATTCGTGATTCGTGGCAAGACGACTCGATCTAGTTATGTCCGTATATCTATGAGTTTGTATGTGCGATATAAACTTAATCTCTGAAGTATTTGAAAGCAAATTGGTATGGAGAATTTTGAAAAACATAAGCATAATGCATCTCAAAATGGTGGTGTAACCACTAGAAGTCGTAACTGCTATACAAAAACACTTTGTATTTATTTTGTTGAGTAGAACATGTTTCATTTTAAGCAATTCA
This sequence comes from Leucophenga montana, assembly GCA_035044765.1. NCBI lineage: Eukaryota > Metazoa > Arthropoda > Insecta > Diptera > Drosophilidae > Leucophenga > Leucophenga montana. The sequence continues at coordinate 201,997 of JAWNNQ010001731.1, forward strand.
TTTTAAATTAATAAAGGTGAATCAAATTAATAGCTGATATTGTATAAATTGTACACTTATATCATTAGATATTTGATGCCTCTATAACTCAACTCTATAGCGTGCTGGATCTGTTCGATCTCTGATATTTGATTTAAGTTGTTTCCTTACGCTGTCTATGTTCATTGCTGTGGACATTACTTTAATTAGGTTGGAAAAACAGATTTTTGTACGTGACCTGCTGCTGACCATATTTTTTTTTGAGTTTGTCCAAAAGTTTTTTTTTTCCACTGACCGATATTAGATTTTTAATGAGAAGGGGTCATTAGTTAAAGATACTGAAGTTGTACTACGAAGCAACTAAACCACTTTAACACGATTATCATCAGAAGCAAGAAGGATTGAATAAGTTCCATATCGACGAAGAGCAAAAGGATATTCTGAAAAATGAGGCTTTCAGACTACATACAAAAATGTATCATCTGGAAACTGCTGCTTACTTAGCGTTATAACCGTGTATCTTTCATAGCCGCACGTAGGAAGACACACCAGTGGGTCCCAGTTGTTGTTAATACTAAGTTTGCGGAGGTCGTATCAGACAAGTTATTTCCAACGTATGGTTGGCCTTCTAGTACTTTATGCCAGAGGTAGAGGTGCTTCCTTTGTCTCTGTTTTCAGTTGTAGAAGTTTTGCGGTGGCGGTAACCAAATCTTACCAACCCTTAATTAAGGGGGGTTGCTTTGTCATAATTTGCTCTTCTCGGAACTGTTGCTCAGATGCTACCCAGGGGATACATGTCCTAACGGAAGTTTTTGAGCTGCTTGGGCTGTTTGCAAAATAATTTTTTTTTTGCCCATACGTAAGTGAATGGCAATCAATTGATGTGCACTGCTTCAAACAACACCATCCCTCAAAAGTCTAAGTTTTGTTGTATCGAAAAGAATTTTTTGCATAATCTATGAAAACAAGGGAAAATTGACAAAAACTGAAGAGTACGACACAAGTTTGACAATATGAAAATCAACCGTAGGACTGCAGCCACTTGCTTAGGGAAAATCACCAGGAGATAAACGGTGCATCGAGGCTTTTCTCCCAGTTCAGAATTCCAAAATCATATCGCTATCATAATGAATATCAGCATATGTAGTTGTTTGGATGACATCTGAAAAGTTGCATGCACAAGCGTTAAACCTCGTCAATTCTTTAACCGAGGATTTAAAATCAACAATTAATAACGAGTTGTTACAACTTACCAACTTATCTAAGCATTATGAATAGAACAGCTTGGCGAATAACCAATAGAAAAAGTTATCTATCGCCTAATCACAGAAAACGATTTGCTCGAAACTCGAAGAAATTTCTTCAGTATTGATCTTGAATATAACATAATATATACGATTAACAAATAAAATCATTATTACTCTTTGTTAAGTATTTTATAATTCGTCGCTTAACGATTGAAATGCGGTTCCCACCATCAACCTTACACACCCCACGCACTTAAATCCGGCACTGCGTGCATATGTAGTATATAATTGAATATGGTTTGCAATATTTATGACGTAATTTAATGATACGGAACGACTTCATTTAAATTCTGATATCAGTTCAGGTGAATATGTGTTGCATTGCAGTTATGTGTAGATCACGTACTAATTATTCCAACAATTTTGCGATAGTTAAACCTTTCACGATACACACTTTGTGGCAAGTAAAATGCTAAATGTGCCCCACCTTCTAGTTCACCTGCTAGTGATTTTATAAAGTTGAATACACGTGCTTCGAACTCAGCTACAAGTTCTCATTGAAAATGTTACTTACATGCTACATAGGAAAAGCTCGCTGTATATCATATTAAATTTTTGACGAGAATATTCAATGATAAACACGTTATCCTCTCTAAACTTTGTTTTATCCCCTTATAAATTTCGCTAATGGCTACCAGTACTGCTTCTTGGAAATTTACCGATTTCGGGAGATTTGTTAGTTTTTTGCCGGTCATTGATCAGACAAGCAAAGACGAAAGTCATTACGAGTATTTAATGAGATGGTCAACCATGCCACATTTAACTGACATATATTTTATGTTTTCGAATATTGGACATCAATTTATAACCTGTTAAGCTCAAAACTGAAGTGGAAAACTTTCTAAATTTATATAATTTCTAATTAACAACTACATAACTAGTTTTGCTCATTTATATTTGCCCGTAAGAAATATCATAATTATATGCTGTACGAGTACACACAGCCACAAGCATAGAGATACAATTCGGTATAGATAGCGTGCAAAAGTTGCACTTGAAAGCAGTTTTGAGTCTATTTTATATATACAATCGATTGGTCGTCCATTTGTCCATTTGGCTCTCGGCGTTGTGGCCAGCTGAGGTAAGTTCAAATTGAAACAACTTTTAACAATCGCTAAAACACGCAAAGCGCCATCGGTCATAAATCTGTACAACGCACGGCATGAGTTTCGAGCTTTTTCATGTATGTACACTATATTTAATGTATATGCTCGTATCTTTTTGCATTTGTAGTTAGCATAGTCAAATGTATTTGCATAAAGTTTGCACTACACTAGCAAATAATTTTTTATTGTATAAGGTTTGGGTATACATTTTGAAAACGAATTTAAATTAGTACGAACAAAGGTTTTTTGTCAACTTAGTACACGTGTACAGTTTACTCGAAATGGAGCCTAGATCTTCTGTGAACAATAATTAGATTTGAAAGTATAACCAACCCAATTTTTAGTTTAATAGCTCTAAATTTGTGGACTATGTTGCAGCTGCATGAATAGATTTATACACAGATGGATCCATCTAGATCAATTCGTTGCGCTGAGCTGGCTAAAAATATATTTATAATCATTTTCGAGAGTCTAGAACCAATCTCATTGCGTAAGTAACTTTGTTGAATAGGTTTTTTTTATTTTTGAGATTATTAAATCTACTTAACTTGAATTATGAAGGATTTACAGAAATTTTTGTTCTGGGATGGCTTGGTTAACCAGAGATCTGATTACATCTGACTAATAAGCACCAACTTCTCTATATAGATTTTAGGAGGTGCCAAATTAAGCATTACGTAGAGAGTTTCGGAAGAGAAATAAAACATTTTTGTCTCCCTACTTTAACTTATTTTTAATGTTGTACAGAGTACAATTTTTCATTTCGACAAAAATCTCTAGGCTTCTATTTATGCTTCGATTGGTTTGCAAATCATAAAAAAAAGAACGCTCTGTCTTCTATGTCCGATGAAATTTGCGTATCGTGCGTGATTATGCGTGCAAGTCAAGAGTACTGTGACACAAAAAAAAAACACGACAAAATATCAAAATTAAACGTGATAAATATCGATAAACCATTCGTAATCATATAACTGGAGCGTAAATATGATGCCATTGTGAATTATTTTTATCTAAATGTTCTGCGCACTTCTATGGACTTGATCGGTCATAAACTTGTTTAAGGCAGTAACGTTTAGTGGTCCAATACAGGCCTATGTTACAATGCATCTACCAAAAGGAAAAGGCGCATTTTGATGGGTTCTGGCGGCCATATTTGCTTATCAATATTTGACATCTAGTATCATTTGAGTTTTGTACGGTTCTAATCGATTGTAATTTACTCTACACATCCTTTACGAGTGTTTCGTACTCTGGTTGTAGGCTTCTTCCAGTGTACAAAACGCGCGTAAAGATGAAAAGTTTACCGCTGTAGCAGTCAGTGTGGAATCGGACCAAAATGTTTGCGTTTCACGCCGTTCCGCAGATATCTAAAAAATACCGAACTATTTCTTCCCCTACTTTAATGAAAACGACGGGTACTACGTTTATTTTCAACAAGATGACGGAACTTACTAAACAGCTCGCATAACTCCATAATTCCATTAAATTGTTTTCTTGGGGTTAAGTTAAATCGATTGTATACAACAAAGATCACAAAGCTTTGGTTGACTAGGATGAAATATGCCACAGGGTCATTGAAAATTGCGTTATAAGTTCGGCCTCTACAATAGACGTGATTTGATACTAATTAAAAATATGTGAACGCTATTCTGTCTATTGCGCCCCTTTTGTGTTACATATTCTTTCACCCAATGTTGGCGGGTTATAAACTTTTGTTTTTAAAATTTTCATGTTTGACGTGTATATTTCCAGTATAAATCCGGGCTCGTCTTGGGCTGTGATATCAGACACACGTCCATCTCTATATCCCAGTCTCCTATTATGTATTCATATATTTTTGCCTCAGACTTATGGTGTACTATAAAAACACAATTAAATGAGATTAAAAATATGCAATTAATGCACTATTCAATAAAAAAGAAACTCAAATTAATTTCGAACTCAATTGAAGGCAACTCTGAAGATGAAGATTATGAATATTACTCAGAAAAACAGTATTGTTTTCAATTGTATGAGTGCTTTTATTTTAAAAAGTTGACTTGAGGTGCACTGTAAGGAACCCCGTATATGACGGAGTTAAGACAACTGATGCTTTTTAACTCAGTCAACTGGCTGGTGTACTTCGAATTCAAAATGATTATACTCTCATCACAGTGTACATATGTGAATCATACAAAGAAATGTTTGCAAGTTATCAACACGGAAACTTTTATTATTGATCAAATAAAATTTCATTTTTTTTAAACTTAATTAAAACTAGTTTATATAAACATAATCGTATCTACATACATACAAAGGACTATTTCCTTTCGCACTATGCCATATTAAATAAATTTTAACAATTTGATGTGCATTGTTATACGAATTACTCGTACGAGCAAAGCTAAAAGCCAAAAATGCTTGTATAAATCATAGAAAAAGCGCGACAACAAAAGTTAACAATAAACAAATGTTATTTAGAGTATAATGTGGAGTGGTCCTCGAAAATGGATTGAGTAGTGTTGAAAAAAAGGTTTAGGGAGCGAGGGTAGATTATATTTTAGTTTAGTATACCACTAATTCATTTGCCCATTGCGACTGCTAGCTGCCATTTGTAAAAGGCGCATACAAAATGAATGACAAACAAAAACAACAAGGATAATGTTGATGACTACATTGGCTACTGTTACTTTTAGCACTTAACTAGTACGAAGGTTGCCTTGTATATTGCGCGCTTTGGCAATCTTAAGTCTTGCTTAGCTGATAGCTGACATTTCCATTGAAAAGTGTCACATAATATTAATGATCTTACAGCGACTTGACATAATAATAATGATTTGATAATCAACCTAAAAAGGCTCGTTAAACTCGTTGAATAAATATTAAAACTATTCAGCCGCGGTGGTTGAAAACACGTCTATGATATTGTAACATGTTCTGAATCATGGATATATGCATATGTATAGGACTTTCAAGAAGAGCCAAATGCAAAAAAAGTTGTACACACTTCGAGTCAAATATCGCCATTGTTTCGATAAAAACTTGTCATGTTGTTCGGTTAATTCTGCAAGGTACACAATCATTTTTATGACAGAAGTTTTCGGAGAATTGTGTAAAACTAACCATCGAAGACGGTTCGTCCTCCACCACGACAATTCACACCCACTTAATTCAGTCAACTTTTTTCGACTGATGAAGACTATGTTAAAGTCTTTAAACAGCTCGTTTTGTAGTTACGCACTTCTGAGCATGCAAAAGTGTATTGAGCTTCATGGAATTTTTGAATTTTTGCTTTGTCTATTTTTATAACAATAATAGCCTTATGACACACGAATAATATAAGCATATATCTTCCCCTTAATTTTTTTTGCAAAAGGGATAGCTATGTATACATATAGCAACATTTTTCACGTCGAGTCGTATAGGTCACACTTGACTTTTGTTTATGTTTTTCTTAAAATATGCAGAATTAATTTAGGAAAACGTTTTAAAAATGCATGCATTGAGTATATTCACCATTTGCGCATGACATGCCAAAGCACTTTTTGTATAAAGAGTGACCGTATGAATAATTAATTCAAAACACCGTAAAAATCCTCATTTTTGTGCACCTGGTTTTCGTTTCACTTTTTGATGAATTTATTTATTATTTATTTATTTCAACCTCTCGTAACTGTAGAATTTTTGCTTTGTCTATTTTCTAATCAGCTCTAACAAAAATGAAGGTGAAAATATCTGCTCATATTATTTATATCTCATACAGTTATAAATGATAAATTTAAGTTTTTTCATTATTAATCGCACAATATAAAATGTACCACTCGTATAGCTATGGGTATCCCTGCGTTTTTCCACTCGCGTTCTGAGTATGTTTGTATTTTAGCTGACTTTTTGTACGTCTGGCCTTTGGGTATATTTCAATTTAAAATACAGCCAGATTAATTTTGGAAACACACAAATTTAGCCACAAGCGAATTTTTGCTCTTCAGCATTTGTAATGGACTGCATACGACTGTGTAAGTGTGAGAGTGATAGACAGAGGGCAAGAAAGAAATATGCATATTCCTATATATATATATATCCTTACATATTTGTCTAGTGGCCAAAATGCATTGTCAGATGAAATATTCATTATAATAATTTTGTTGCCGGATACGAGTATATGCAACAAAGTGAGAACGCGTTTTTCCATACTCGTATCTATGTCCGTCAGTTTGTAGCTCTGGATGAGATAAAATTTAATATACTACTTTGTACATTTTTTGTAAGCTAACTTAGAGTGAGGATATATTTGCCTCATTTTGTAATGCGAAACCAGAATTTTATTTAATTATGTTTTTTTTTCGTCTGCAAAAAGTTTAATTGTTTTAACTTATTTTGTGTTTGCAACATTTCAGTTTTTAACTCATTTAATACCATATAAAGTGAAATGATATTATTACTTTATCTAAAGCAGTCTGACTTGTAATTGGTGCGCATTTGTTGGGTTTAATTATTTAAGTTATCCAGATGTACGTCCGCAGTTTAATTTTTTTAATTTCAGTGACACACCACGCCTACTTCTTGAGGTAGCTCCGATACGAATCGCCCTCATAAAAATTGATATGGTTTCTTCTTATGGACCGGTGCTTCACATATATATATTAATGGGTCCGATGACCGACTCGAATGTTACACGGAACGAATCGGGATCAGCACCAATGATTGCTATTCTGAATGTGCTCAATCTCAGCGTAACACGACTTACAGCTTGAACTGTCCGTCCCGTTCGAAACAATTGAGCCTCGTTCCTGGAACTTGACACTTATGGTTACGTTTCGGTTTATCTTTCTCTTACATTACTTATTACCATGCTTGCTTTATTTTTGAAAATGTATATGGAAATGTTTGCTTTGTTGCCCACTTTTTTAATAGAGATGTGTGGATTTCTTTTAAAATCAACCACAAAAGTTTTTGAAATGACAAACGAATCATTTACAGATTTAAAGTTGCCTGCTCCATATTTGAAATCACTGAATGCTTACATAAATTTCAAATTTCAACTGAGAGTAAATAAAATTTCAACTAGATAAGAGATAGTTTTTAGTAATACTCGTACTCTTTTGCATGCTTCTCTTCATTCTTGTTCTATTTTATTATGCCCAACTAATCTCGTCAGCTGTGTGAAACATACACATAATAGTATGTACGTATGTAGAGTTTGGTAGTTTGTGCTCTAATATGTATGAGTAACATACAAAAACATGCCTGTATGGTATGGAAATTATGTTAACGTCTTCGATTTGTTTTGTTTATTCATTTGGCTTATTCGTTCATTTGAACGGATCCAGTTAAACAAAAACAAGCCAAGCAACAACTTTTTGGAACTAGTTTGGTTTCTTTGCAATACTTTTTTAGTGACAAGTGAAATGAACAATACAGTTGCTTGTAAGCACTTGCCAATGACTGTTTTTGCTCAAGGCTCTAGTACAATAATTTATTCCGCTACGTATCAGCCATAAAAAGTAAACGTTTTTGCGTTTAAATTTTATCCATTCATTATAAACATGACAAAACTATAAGTCCCCGTTTTACAATGTCTGATCAACATCCCTTTAGTGACTATCGAAGAGTTCACTACTAACGAACTATGAAGTCTAACAAATGAAAAATTGCTGATCAATTTGATTTTCTTGTTATAACTTTTCATACATATAACTTGTTTCGTCGCAGCATTGCCACATTTTCAATTGTTTTTGCCATTCACACATGTACCAGCATGATACTTTAATCACCGCATAATAAATTGGCGTTTCAACCATTTAACAGGCCTTTGAGATAAAGTTTGTTAAATATTAGTTGCACCCAAAAAAAAAGACAGCTGAAAAAATGAAGATATCGCCAAACTAATTGGCAAATAATTCCAATATTTTTTTATGTGAATAATTTAGCAATGTGAGAAAATACCAAAACGAAACGAAAATGAACAAGTAAAGGACGATTCACTCGAAAACATGCAACACAATTAGCAGCAAATCAAATTTGCTTCCAACCAAACGACTGAGTTAGTGGACAACAGCAGAAGATAGAGTCTAATATAGCCAGAATGAAGCAAATCAACGAACTGGTGCAGGACTAAATGAACTTACATTTCAACGCAGTGTAACGAAATGGAACGAAACAAATTCGAAGTGAATTCGATGTGTAGGAGCGTCTATGAGCGGATAAGTGAACCGTTTGAAGCTACCATTGCCTTTTACACAGATGTACGTATTTACTTGTACCCATAGATACGAACCTCACAGATACATCGCACAGCATCCGGTTGAGCAGCAGCAGCAGAGGCAGTAGCACCAGTTGTTGATGCCGCAGCATTTTGATGCTTGCTGATGATGACGATGATGATTGTAGATTGCCACAGAGAAATGAAATGCAATGCGAAGCGTTATACAAACATGAAAAAAAGGATGCAAACTGTAGAAAACAAACTGTGTACAACTAAAATGAAATGACGAGCAACAAATTTCAAGCTTCGGTTGAACCAAAGTGTAAATGCACTACAAAAGTATTGTCATCATCTTGTACGGTGTTTTATTGCAACTCAGGTAGTACAAATTTATGAATTTATATATAAAATATCTAAGCAAAGTTGCACTATGATATACTAAGTAACAAAAATTTGCATTTTGCGGCCAGCAAACTGATGAGAACTTGTGCCTGTATTCGAAATACGTAAACGTTCTTAACAATGTAAAAAATTACCTTGGGTCAACTAAAATTCATGTACAAAGTAAAGATCTAAATATGTGAAGGAGTATAGATCTGAACCCGTATAGACTTGTATATTAGTATTGTTAGAATCCGTACTATATCAGAACATCGCTAGGTAAATAAGATAGATGAGCTGATCAGCGACCGCCTTGGCCTTAAATTCAACATACGTATTTTTCAGGCTGCTGCAAGCGTTACGACAAATTGATAAAACTGACTTTCATACAAACTATGAAGAGCACAAAAAAATGGTGTGGGAAAAAAGACAAGCAATGGTGAAGTAGAAAAGAAATGTTGGGAAGAGTGCAAATCATAAAATGTACGCTGGTCAAAAGTTCCATTAGAAAGCTATGAATGGTATTTACAAGCATTTGCGAGCGATTCAACGCAAGAGATAAGCGTAAGTGCACCGAAAGGACGAAACGAGCAGAGAAAATGGAAGCGAGCAAGCGATGCGAGCATTGAGATAACATGAAATGGGCACGTTCTTTTGGTCCTTTGGCTGAAAATAACTGTGAGAATTAGAATGAGGCAAGATATACACCAATAGATTGAGTGTATCTGTGTGTGCTTGTGGGAAGTGGATTGCGAATTGGTCGCTTTGCACAAATAAATTTGCAGTTCATGCACTCAAAATTACACATACGCTGTGAATGGCAAAAAAGAAGAAGTTTGGGCCGCAAGTAAACAAACACATACAAAATACAACTGAAGTGTACAAATACGCTGCAAAGCAATGCATAAATATAAAGAAAAAAAGATACAGATACAACGACAAAGATGAACAAGAAGCATAAATAAATAAATAAATAAAAAAAATAGCTAACGAAAAAAAAGACAGTAATAAAAATATAAAAAAAAAACGTTTGCAATAAAAACTGAAAATAGAAATATAAGTGTACTTGTCTGGCAATGCACCCCTCAAGGCCCCTACCCCCAAAACTCTAGTACAAGTATATGTCACCATGGTACACTGTCGGCTGTTGCACTGCGCCCTCTCTTTCTCTTTCTCTTTCTTTCTCTTTATCTCCCTCTCTCTCATTGTAAGACTCCCCAGTCGCTGAATATCATAATATTTGCTCTGTTATCCTTTTTGTTTTATTTGCTTAGCGCATCTGTGCAAAGAAAGACTATCATGAGACACCAGCAAGGACAACGCACGAATCAAGCACACAGAAGCAGCAGCGGCACCAGCTGAGGTATTACAAGCTGAAGCAACCACTGTGCGACAGCTTCTTTTTACCACTTCAGCGTCAAACATTTCCCTTCCTCTTATCGTTGTCCTTGTCTTCTCTTCTCTATATAGTTACTTCGGATTAATGTTTGTTATTATTTTTTCATTTATCGCATATTTTTGTTTACACTGTCATTCGCAATGGCAACAACTTGAACAATAACAACAACAACTAAACTGTGATTGCGATTGTAAAGCAAAGCGTTGAAAAGCAGGATTTAATTCTATAAAAAGGATGTTTTTATAGACTGATAGGTCTTCCAATAAACCATGCTTTCTTAGATATTTATATTCATTTCTGTCTGTCTGACCACCTATCTGTTTCCTCTACGTATGAATCAAAACTATTCCTTCCACTTTTTAGATATCGATCTGAAATCGGGTACTTAGTTGCATATATATCATACCTCATTACCCCAAGACTCTTTCCCAATCTGGACATATGAGGATATTTTATTAGGACTGACTTAAGTTACAACAAAATTTGGCGTTTTAGTTTAATTAACATCAAAATTGTTTTCATACAAAAACGCAAAAATGGAAAGCATGATTATATGCGAGCTACTCCTTATACATGCTGTTAATGTTGCTGCCAATTTGAGCGCCAAGAATTGTTGACAGTGGTTACGAGTGAACTTTTCCTTTTTGGGATGATGAGCATTTTCACCTTGAATGTTATGCTAGCCGTTTCGAAGATTCCAATTGGCAAACTCGAGCAACTGTTGACAAAGTGTTTAAAAATTGGAGTTCCAGGATGGGCTACTATCAAGTAGTTCAATGAAATCATTTAATCGAGTGACACAATCAAAATTCGTTTTTTTTTTCTTCTCATTGTTGACCAATAATTCAACCCATCCTTTAGAAGGGTTCGCACGTCCGTTGTGTACAAATTACTTGAAGACGAAATATGAGACCCTAAATACCCAAATTTGAAGAGCGGACATGTCTACATCTACATCTACTCTACTCTTGATGTTGATCAAGAGTATAGTTCTGCTACCTCTTATTTTGGCTGTTAAACATTTTTCAAACTTTATATACTCTTTTTTTTATATGTCGCAATTCGTGGTGCCAATTTCACTGGTCTCGCGAAATGCTCAAGTGAATTCACCACCAAGACCTTCCCATTTGACAGCACTGGAATAGGACTACGTTAATTCTTTATGTATGCTCATAAACTATTCAGGTCTTGAAAGTCAATTATTTTATAGAATGCCGTTAAGAATTTATTTGATTTAATCTTTGTTTGGTGCGGTCGGTTGTATAGACTAGTAAGCAATATCTTACGATATTGTGATCGCTCTTATGGTGTCAGTGTGCAAGCGAAACGGAAATCGAATTTCAAGCTATAAAATGATATTGAAGCGAAAAAGCAGTTTCAAAACTGATTTGTCGCTTCACTTTGCTTTTGCTTTCACGTTCTTCATAGTTGTTTGATTGATTTTGTTGCTTTTTTATGCAATATTTTTGAGCATATTTCTTTTATAACATATTTCTTTTCTAAATATTATCGCATCGTATCGCTTCTACTCCGCACTCTGACGTCAGCCTTAAACATTTTTTTTTTATATTTTTTTTATAAAACATTTTCTTTCAATATGTTGGCAACCGCAAACACACACTCACACACACTACATAACTGATACACGTAGCAATTTTAAAGTATAAAATTTATTATTGAAATGCTCAAACACCTTTTTAAGTAAAATTTCAATTAAATTTCAAATAAATATTGAAGGAAAAGTTTGGACTCTATATTTATTTGATGAAATTCATTGCATCAAATAATTCGACCAAAAATATTTCCAATTACAAAGGAAATGTAATGCTCTAATAGTTAAGAGCAGCTAACAAGTACAGATGTGTATATGCACCATATATGTATGTAATACTTTGTGTTTGTGTGGATATGTTTCGAAAATATCCGATAAGCTACCCAAAGAGATTGTCAGAAACATTTGATGTGCCGAATGAAATATATTTATGGCAGAGAGCAAACTAGGAAGGATGATTGCTTTGTGCTATAGCAACAGGCTTGCATATAGAGCAGGATCAACAAGAATGCACACATACGACACATTGCAATGTAAAATAAGGAGCATATTTATCACCATTTGTATGTGTGTATGTGTATGTGTGTGTATGTGTGTACATGATGTTTGTGCAATGTTATGAATGAGCTTGAGCAAACAAACAAAGACCGAGAATAGCAAAGTATGTAATATATTGTATTGTTTGCTATTTAATAGGCTTTTGTTACAAATTCAAATGAAAATTGCTACTTGCATCAGTTGTGTACGTGAGTGGTTGTGTGTGTGTGCGGTTGCCAACATATTGAAAGATTTATCATGCAAGCAGGCAGCAATGTTTGCCTAAATAAACTAGAGGGAACCCAACCAAAGTTGCTACTTCCCACATACATATGCAAAGAACAAGCGAATTGGCATGACGACATATGCTGAAATATATCAACAGTTATGTTCATGCAAATACGATCATTATATTTTGATGACCTCAATAGTGAACGCACTAAGGCATCAAATTGGTGACCACTATGATGTATAAGTCAAATGATTTTAACAACAAACGGTTTATATGGAACACTAGTATCAGCGAGTTTCAAAAATATAGATTTTGTTTCTGGAAATATGCACATAAACATATAAGTTGCATACCAAAATAAACAAAACTTTTGAAATGTGACATTTTTTGGTTTCGTCACTTTAAGGTAACTTTATTTCTTGTGGAAAGGTACATTCTTTCTCAACTTTCAGATAAAAATTTCATGACAATTAGTCCACTAGAAGCGATTTTATTGGCGTCTGCCGCGATGTCCTTCATGGTGTTGGTCGACGCATTTTTGATTTCATTTAGGTCGACTTTGCGAAGAGGTTAAAGTCGCCGTGTTAAGTCAAGCAAATAGGGGAAGTGGTAAAAAGGTGATTTTAAATTAAAATATCATTTACTAGTGTAGAACGATAAAATGAAGAGTTCTTCTTTCACTTTGGAACACATCGGAACAAATATTATACACACCTTCCGTACATTTAAATTGTCTCGCAATGAAGAGTTCGGCTCATTAACGCACTTTTTAACCATTACTTTCAGTAATAACAGTTTTCAAAGAAACTGTATATTCTTTTACCTGTATTATCTCTCAACCTTCGGTAAACCGCTTAAACCACTCATTCACTTACGCATTCACTCACGCTTTCACTATAGTATGGGACGTTTTGGTATAAGTTTTACTGAGTTTAAGACATAATTTAATTTTACACTTTGTTCGAAGTTAATTTTTGGAACTATTCCAAAAACACGCTGTCACTTTGAGCGTGATATATCCGTTTCCGGTGGACCAAATGTCATGAAGTTTAGTCTGAATGTAAGAAAAACATTGTAACTGTCGAACGTACTGCTCAATTTTTCTTTATGGTTACGGGCAGCTCAGTTAAACTGTTACTCAATATTTTATTTCCAAAGATGCCCATTATGTGAAATGGCGAAGTTTTCTCAGTTCGGTTTATGAGTATTTTACTGTTCCATTAAATTTTTGGTTCGAGCTCATCAAAAAAACTTTATTTGGAAATCCGAAACAATATATTTTAGAGAAAACAATGAAATTTCTAAATTAAGACATGGAACATAGTGAACTTCATTTACTCGTTTCAATAAATGTAGAAGATTTCACTCTCTAACTCAACCCACTCAACCTAACCTAACTCAACTATGTACATATGTACAAGACTATTTCGCAAATGCACTCGTTTGTTAAACGCCTCAAATCATTTCAATTCTGCTTTTCCCTTGTTTCTTTAATATATATTGCAAGCAAAGCAATTAAGTTCCAACGAGTTGTAAGTTGTGTTGAACTTGATTGGATACACGAAATAAGCAAACCGAATGAAAAGATAAGGCAAATGAGCAAAACAAAGACAGAAGTCTCTCTTACTTTATATGCAGTTCTGTTTTCGCAAAGAATAAGAAATTAAGAGAGGAGAGAGACATTCGAACGAGTATATCGCTCGTTTACTCTCATTTGTTCTCATTATTTCGTGAGCTCTGGGCAAGCATTCATTATGTTGATATACGCGCACAGTACATGATTTAGTTCGTACATGGTTCGTATTTCACTTTCAGAAGAATTTCGCGGTTTGAATTTATATTTTCAAGATCTGGTAAATTTAAATCGCGAATTTTTTTTTTAAATTGAGATACGAATTATTTTAATAAAACCGAATCCGAACAATTTTTTCGAATTCGCAAATCTATTTCTATGTACAAGACTGTAAATACCTATATGGTTGTAAATGCGTGTGCCGTTGTGTGCGTGATCAAATGAGACACAGAATAGGCAGACACGCATACATGCAAACGATAATGTTGACACAAGAGCACACGAGCGCACATAAGTATCCTTCATATAATGGAATTTCTAATAACTGTTTTGTATTTTGCTACTTGAACTCAAACTGAATGTTGTTCCTGTATGTCCTGTCGCTGTTGTTGCTTCTGGTTCTGCTCCTGCTACTCGTAAAGTTTACGGTCAACAGCATTTAAAGTCCTCGAGTGCTAAGCATGCACGCAGCCAGCTCTTCATATGCCAATGCAAAAGCGACCATGGTGTGCCTCTTTCAATATTTCTCAAGCCGGATAAGCACACTAAACGTGCCAAGCAGTTTATTTGTTTGCATTGACGTGTTTTGAAATTGTGCTCGACATTAAATAAAACTTTAGCTTAGAACTTATTTTATACTCTGGCTGTATAGAAGGACTTTTTAGCAACAAGTACATCGCTCCCACTTTTCAATGAATGCATTTACTTGTAATAGAACGTGGTAGGGCTAAAACCGCAAGTTAATTAACATAAAAAACGCAAAGCTCGCACAATTCAAAGCCATAAATCAAATGTCCACAATACATGTTCGTACACACCCTTCAAGCATGAAACTTCGATAGGTTTTTGTAGAAACTTTGTGAAAGAGTGAGTGAATTGAAAGTCCAAAGCGTATACTGTCTAAAAAAAGGACTCCATATATGCTGCAACAAGCTCATGTAAAACTTTAAAAAAAAGAAAGCATTAACAAGTGGCAAAAAGTAGCAGCATGTGGAACAAAAAAATTGTCTGTAACCAGTTGCAATAGCAAAGAAATCTGAATCAAACATATTCACACGTTTGTAGATCTGTACATACGATATATGTATACTATAGTCAGGAGCTGGGCTGAAAACTAATCAGCTTATGCATAATTTTTCTTACTCCAAAACAAATTTTGAAACCACATTCGACCAAAATCTTTGGAAATATAAAATAGTTGTAGAGTCTTCAATCGGGTAAATATGGTACATAGGTAGCAATGTTAACTGAGAGCCAATGCAGCACCATTCTAGCTGTCAGCTTTTTCATTCCCGAATACTCATGCAAAATATTGTTCTGTTATTCACAGTAGATCCATTAGACCCATAGCTTAAGCAAATTGATGTATCGTTAATATCCGATCGTTCATTATCAGACTATGGATTTTATTGGTAATTTCTGGTATGGTGAAGCTAATTGTCAGAAATATTCGTAATTATTGTTAATTTTAGTTATCCAACACTGTTAAAAATTTTACAGTCCCCATTTGAAGATGTGGCATTTAGCACCAAGTGAGCACCAAAGTCCGTTTATTTCCAGCCAGCCCTCGTTCATGTTGGGTTTTTGGAATAAGGCGACCATTCTTTCTAGATAGTATATGATTCATGAAAGAAACTATACCGTATATAAGGTTTTATATGCTAAGTTGTTAGTTTTGTTTTGGGTGTACGATAGCGTCATCAATGAAAGACGAAAGATCTATGCCAAGATCTATACCAAGTTCAGACACAGTTTAGAGAAACTTTGTTCTTGTTGGCTTGTCGTAAGCGTACTCTCAGGTCTTCTATTTGTTGTGGAGTGAAAAATGGATTACTGGTCAACATTTTTGTAACTCTACTGCTCTTTTAGGAGTGGGTGTAGCCTATACTGGGTGTGCACAAATTAGGCAAATGTTAAAGTACTTAGCCTTGATACGTATCGCAGCCAGGCGCTCATCAATGTGTATGAAACTCGAGACGAAACCGACGAATTTTCTACTAACCACGAAACCATTTTAATATTTGTACTTCCTCACCAACTATGGCAACTATATTTCAAGCATTGTTACATCCAAAAACAAAAATGCTCACAATTAAATCCTTTTGAAATATTTATCTTATTGATAAATTCAATGCATATGGTCACTCTATTCATATAAAACGCCATGAAATTGCTTTCAGGTTGCTTGGTTTTTTTCTTGTATCTGCTTCGCATCCTTTTGTTCATATTTTTTTTTCATTCGTTGCGCTCAGCTGCGCTACAATTTATCTTTGTGCTATTTTTTTTCGTTCCATTTTTATCCATTTGCGTGAAGCGTTCGTGGCTGTCATGTTTAGCGTGTTTAAAGAAATTAAAAAAAAAAAAAACAAAACAAAATGTATAACTGAAATAAATGTTGCCAACATAATTTTTGTATATACATGAATATTTCTTCCATTTTTAGCTGCTGGCGTTTTTTAAGCTATTTTTTATATCATTTCCATGTTGTGGCTTGAGGGTGCGGTTTGCACGTCACACCTCAAAATGTGCGGTACTGACCATTTATACAAATAACAAAAAAATTAAAATAGAAATAAAAGGACATTTAACCAAAAGAAAAAAAAAAGCAAGCATTTGCTTTCTAAATGAGTTGTAGCGCTGACTTTCTGTCTCTGAGTCATTTTGAGATATTCTGCTTCCGGGTGTCTAACTCTCCCTTGGGCAAAGGGTTGGGCCTGTAATTAATTTTAGTTATGATTTTGTATTGTGTGCGCATTTCTACAAATAATTTATTATTATATGCTTTTATTTGCTGCTTTATTCGTTTAGGCAAATTTATTTAATTTTGCTTTATTTCTTGGGTTGGGTTGAGTTTGCCTT
This sequence comes from Leucophenga montana, assembly GCA_035044765.1. Classification (NCBI taxonomy): domain Eukaryota; kingdom Metazoa; phylum Arthropoda; class Insecta; order Diptera; family Drosophilidae; genus Leucophenga; species Leucophenga montana. The sequence goes on from JAWNNQ010001731.1 coordinate 219,325, forward strand.
TGATGTAAAAGATAAAGCATTTCTTAATACACTCAAATCATGCAGCAAAATTGACATTTGCAGATAGATGTAGTAGTAAGACAAGAAAAAACACTGCAGTTGAGTGTATTCAATTTCGATATTTTATCCATATATCTGGATTTACGTGTTTGATTAAGATTGACGTAACATATATTATGTACATCGACACCACATTTAATATTTGTAGTAAGATTTTTGAAATAAAGGAAATGTGGAGTATCGATATTTCGATACTTTGAAAGTAGATTAAAATATCGATACATCGGCTATTTTTTTATTTTTCGACGATAAGGAGATCAGAGCAAAAACGCAGTAGGAATCAGGGACATGTCTGTCAAACAGATTCGGCAACGGTTCGCAAGTTTCCGCAACCCACAATAGATCTGAAAACAGGTATGGTTGGGGGCACATTCTGCAAGATACTGCGCTGCTTAATAGAATTTGCATTGATAAATTTAACAAAATAATTCGAAACCACTGAACGGCTTTTTAATTCACGTGTTTAAGACACATTCTTGTACACTTTTCGAAGGCAAATAATCGCACTACTAAAAATTAAGTTTAGTTGACAGAAAATATAAATTATAAATTATTTGATCTAAGTAAACAGTAATAAAGTGATAAAATAACAAGAAATAATGCTGCAGTCGATTGTGCTCGACTTCGGGAGACCCTGTGCCTTGTTAAAGGCCTATTGTATGAACCAAAGATTATATTTTTAAGTGGACCGATCTGGACATATGCGGTATATTTTGTTTGCAAGGGGCTACCTCTTGAAGTGGTTCGATCTGGGCCTTTATGGAATAATTTGTAAGGATTGATGTAACATACGTCATATTTGGCATTTATAGGTAAATTTAAAACAAAAACAAAACAAGAAAAAACCTTAACTTCGGTTGAACCGAAGCTACTACCATTAACACGAAATTTTAAATAGTATTGTAAAACATAAAAGTGGTTTTAATAGGGGCTACCCCAAAAAGTGGGTGGTGTAGTAGATGTGTAAGATTCCGCCATATCGAATTTTGAGTTGAAAATGACGTTTTCCATACAAATGCATAAAAGTGAACTGTGGGTTTATATGGGAGTATATATACAATTGGGCGGGACACGCCAGTTGTTGTCCAGTAAAACCCACCGAATCGAATTTCAAGCTAATATTAATTTAAATAAAGATTTTTTCATAAAAAAACACAAAAATGGGCAGTAGGTTTGTATGGGGGCTGCCCCAAAACGTGGGCGGGCCACGCCCATTAGTATATATATGTTAAGCTGCTGTCGATAAAAAAGTACCATATCGCATTCCAACCTAATATTGACTTTAATAAAGAAGTTTTTCTTACAAAAAGTCAAAACTGGACCATAGGTTTGTATGGGAGCTACAACAAAAAGTGGGCGGCCCACGCCCGTTAGTCTATGTATGTTTAGCGGCTGACCATAAAAAGACACTACATTGCATTTCAATATTGCATTTAGTAAAGAAGTTTTTCTTACAAAAACACAAAAGTGAGCAGTATGTTTGTAAGGGGGCTACCCCAAACAGTGGGCGGGTGCAACCCATTAATGTTTATGTCAAGCATCCGTCCACTAGAAGTTTCCATATCAATTATTAATTTGATATTGACTACAATAAAAAAGTTTTTTATACAAAAAGTCAAAAGTGGGCGGTGGGTTTGTATTAGGCTACCCAAAAAAGTGGGTGTGGCGGCTCAATCTTGATACTATATTAAATTGCAATAAAAATAAGTGTATTTGCAAAATTTCAACTGGATAGCATAAAAATTGGTGCCCCAAAAATGCGCAACAACATACGGACGGACATACAGACGGACAAGGCTAGATCGACTCGTCTCGTCGCGCTGATCGAGAATATATATACTTTATGCGGTCAACGATGTCTCCTTTAATACGTTACAAACTTTCAGACAAACTGATAATACCATTTTACACTACATATGCGTGAATGGTATAAAAATGTCAAAACAAAAACCTTAAAATGGAGAGCAAGTTTGTATGGGAGCTATCCCTTATAGTGGTCCGACCTAGGCCTATACGGCATATTATGCGGCCTATTACATACATTTGCACAAACTTAATATATTCTTTTACCCTATGAGTACAGAGAATAAAGCAAGGGTATAAAGGGAATAAAAACAAGTAAGAATCTTGCTGTCGCGTGTATACATTTGCTTGTGCAGACATATGCAGACATAAAATCGACCAAATATTTAAAAACAATTTTTTTGTTGCATTTTTGGGTTTAGCAAGTTCATTTACTATACTTTATCTAAAGAATAAATAGTATATCTTATTTTACTAATATCTCGTTATTCAAACGGACAGACGCACATAGCTATATTGGCTCAACCTCCGATTCTGATCAAAAATATATATTTTATGGGGTTTTGTGCTGACAGATTTGTGTGGTAGCCATCCCTTATAGTGGGTTAAGCACATGTATTGAATACATATTATCTGAAGCTAGATTAAGAAGGTCGTAGTTTCTATCTCATAAAGTCTTCAAGATCTCGATTTTCAAACAGACGACCAGACTTACATGGCTATATCGACTCAGCTTCCGATGATGATCAAGAATATATATTCTTTACAGGATCTACCACACCTTCTTCTGCCTGTTAAATACATTTCCACAAACTTAATATACCCTTTGGGTACAGGAAATGAATGAGAAAACAAAATGTTTTTCTTCTAGGTAGCTTTGAAAGAGTACAAATACAAGTCAACTATCCAAATTGTGGGCGTGTTGAGTGTTGTGGGCGTCGCACATAAGAAATTTTATAAACTCGATCTGCTTATGGACCAGAAGAATATAAATGTCAAAATTTCGAGTCACCCGCTCGTATAATCTCGGATATTTGTTCTTTCATACAACCAATCGGATGGACAGGAGTACGGACAGACGTACAGGAGTGCGGACAGACGGACGTGGACAAATGGACAAAGACTTTGCTTCCGAAGCCAATCAGGAATATAAATACTTTATGGGCTCTATTACGCTTCATTTGCCTAGTAGTTAGATCCATATGGGTACAGGGTACTCGTAAGATATCTCAAATTGTATAATTAAGAGATTTCATGAATCGGGTTGTGTATTTTTTTTTTGTCCAGTATCCTGCTTCTATTACACTAGTTTACAGCTTTTTCTCTTACACTTTTGAGAGTAATATGTGTGCGCTGAACTCGAAAAACATACTGCTTTTTTATCGTTTGGATCATTCTTATAGTTTATATTATATTTATTTTTCCGATGCATGATTTTGCTTAAAGCCTGATCGAAATGACCGATATATCGCTAAAAAAACGATTAAATAATCAGTTTGACGGCATCAATTTCGATCGAATGAAAAGTGACTGAGTTACAGCTGATGGAATTTAAAATTTCCTGCATATATTTTTCTTATTTGTATAATTTTTTACAACAACAAAGAAATTATAAACTAAGTTTTGTGTTTTTGATCAATAGTTTAATCAATTTCAATAATTGCAAAACATGAAGACCAAGATTAGACAAAATCAAAATGTTTTCATAGAAAGAAGAACACCAAAATTTTTAATTCACTGCCAAATCCCTGAATTTTTCGTTATTTTAAAACAAATAAATATTATTAATTCTTCCTTTTATCTTTTATAGCATTTTAATGTTTTATCCAATATTGGTCTGATTCACCTTTCTAACAATGTATCGGTTATATCGATCGGGGTTGCCATTCACAGTAGACGCTGGTTGAAGCAGAAAAAAAAAACCGTTTTCTTGGTCGATGGACCCAATGAAAAAAACAAAATCATTAAGTTTTTCCTGTACAGCCCCAAGTTACTCTAAAAAAGTATAAGAAATACTCTCTATCTTTTATGATATGTGCAAACTAGTGCCGCCTTCTGTAATAACGTTGCCGCTTGTATTAAAGAGAATGGGCATGATTTGTTAATTGTTCAGCTAATATTAAAACGAGTCGTTCTTTTAACAGATTTTGTTAAATTTTCTCATATATTTTGACGGATTTTCAAGGTTTCTTTATGACTTCCGAGTATTAGATTAATGGACAAGTAAAAATGGTATACCGATATTATCGTATTGAAAATTGAAAATATCGATGTCACTACATCGATATGTTGTAAAAAAAAGTTTTGTAGCTTACAGCTCCATCGAGATCGAATAAAAATTTTGATATCAAAAAAACTTCATATAAAAAAACGTTGTCAAACAACAATAAAAATTTCGGCACGAACTGTTTTTTATCGAGTACTCGGACAACAAAAACGTTTGCTACAGAAAACACTTTATATACTCAAAAAAACAGGTGACAAACAGTACCTTTTGCACCTCCATCAGAAAATCCCAAAGAAAAAACAAAACGTGTGGACTTTTCACCTAATAAATAGCTGATTTTAGTATTTCATGTTGATTTGGGAACACTGTCTTTTGTTTGTTTGATATAGCAGTAATAATTTACAATTTCGGTAGCAAAAATTTTCAACGATTTTCATCGGGCTTAAATAACAAACGTTTTTTTCATGCAGAACTAAACTACAAAATGACGTGTAGGTTTCAACGTGGGTTACCCTATATATGATCAGGCCTTAAGAAAGTCCATAAACTCGTATACAAGTTATATTGCTCTATCTCTTATGGACAGTTTTCGACACTTGGCGTTCATAGAAACATGCAGACGGATATAGTTATCTCAAATTCACTTTTGATGCTTATAAAGATTATGTACTCGAACACTTTATGGGATCTGTCATGCCTCTTCAATGACTGTTGCATACATTTACGCACACTTTATATATACCAAATTATTCTATATTTCTATATTCTATATTTGCTCGCCAAATATAAAATAGCAAATATTGTAAATGAAACTTGCAATCGATCAATTTAGCTTTATTGAAGAAAACTAAAAACAAAAAATCGAAAAAAAAAAATGGGAAACAAAATTTCCAAAGTTTTCCAATGAAGTACAAACTAGAAATAAAAAAAGAAATACATAAACTTGATGCAGCAAAAGGCAAAAACCACAAAACTAGTAGTACACACTTACTACAACGTTGAATAAAACTGTACGACGCATCGAATGAAACCAAAATCTAAAAACACGAATAGCAACAACAGGGACTATATACTCGTAGTAGGTAGGTAGTACCAGTGGAGACTAACTTTTCAATTTAGTATCACTTGCGGTTTCTGGATACTACAAACCTGGCGGCGTCCAAAACACAACGAGCGAAACAATTCCCACAATGACGCACTTCGACGCCAGATTGCAAAACAATAAACAAGTCTACAAAAGGACAAATGAAAATACATGAACAGGAGTTGGGACTTATATATATAGAATGTAGCTGAAAATTGTAAACGAAAAAGAAAAATTAAAAAAAAAAAAAAAGAAAAACAGCACTGAATTTCCAGCATCAAAGAAAATATTGTGAAAACAGCGTGAAAATTGTTTGCCCAGTAGGTAAGTTTGTACATCGACTGTTTCCAGTGTAAGCTTGCAGGATACTTTTAAGATTGAAGAGCGAGTGAGAATGCTGCCTGGACAGGGACATGCTGCTAGTATGGGTTCAACATTGATATTTAAGAGCGCAAACTATGCCAGGCAAACAGTAGCAGTGAAGTAATGGAGGAGCAGCAGAAAAAGGTTCAGTGTCCGACCATTTAATGACCTGCAAAATTGCATGTTTTTATTTGTTTGCAACTGCATTAATTAGATAAGCTCGATAGAAATTAACTACATTTTTATGTATGTATAATTTTTTATTTATATCATAAACAGAGACGATGCTGATCGCAACCAGATGTAATTGTCTGGAGAAGATTGACAAAAAGCAGAAAAATGGAAAACAACATACTGCTGAATATCAGCGTCAATTTGATAGCAGGAAGATGGTTTTCAATCAGACAACATTTTGTTCATGTTCTTCTAACACATTTTGTTGGTTGTATCTCCAAAATGTAAAATACCTTTTGGAACATGTATAGTAATTTTTTCCATCTCTGGTGGCACATATCCACCATCAAGAGTGGAAAAAAGCGAAATTAGCAGGAAATTATTTTAAGTTACGGCAATACTGGGAAATTAGGATTGTTGATATTATATCAATGTATCGATATATAGATATATAATATCGGTGTAATACTTTTGGAAGCGCCTGTAATGAATATTGATATTTTTGGTCTAATATAAATCGAGGTTTGTGTGCTTGTGAAGCCTTCATTTTGTATTTTAAGTGATTAGGCAAAGTAAAAGAAAATTGTATCTGCCCCTAAACTTGGGCTTGAGGCGCCTCATAATTTATATGCGAAGTTCCATAAGTAGCCACCATATTGAATTTTAAGAAGTTTTTTTATACAAAAATCTAAATGTGAGCGGTGTACATAGTCACACTCACAGTGAACTAAGTAATGATCGTCGAACCGAACTAACTGTCTAACAGATGGTGCTTTTCTAACACTACTAATACCAAGCTTTTACGCGTTCCATATTATTTCGGGTTAGGTCATTGATGTTCACGAAAAGTCTACGTATCAGTTCGGAGAGAAGTCTATAACAAATCAAGAATATATGATATTCCACAGAGTCATCAGTTTTGTACAGTGAACAATTCCAGTGGAATAAATTAGTCATTTCAGCACATATTTCAAATATATTTGTATATAAATACAAAAAAATAGCTGTTCCTGGTTGAGCCACCGATTTTCTCATCAAAAATGGCATTTTAACCATTAACCATTCACCGTATTCGCCGGATTTGGCTCCGTGTGACTTTTATCTATTTGAAAAACTTAATTTGCCATTGAAAGGACACCGCTATGAGGACACATTGGGGGAGGATTATGAGGAAGATTCATTTTTCGACCGATGCCCAAAAGATACTGTCACTTTTAGCGCGATAACTTCGCTTGTAGTGGTCCGATTGTCATAAAATTTGTACATTTGTCATATCTATGTAAAGCAACCGTCCGGAATAGGCCACCAAGTCGATATTGACTGCAACAAAAAAGTTTTTCAAAAAGGCAAAAGTGTGGCGTTGGTTAGTATATGTGATACTTAAAAAAGTCACGAAAGTTGACTGTATCTGAAAATCATCCATTCATAAGAAGACACCATATCAATTTTTAAGTTGGTTTTGACCACATTACAAAAGGTTTTCATACAAATAGACAAAAAGGGCGGGTGGTTTTTATGGAGATATACCAAGCAGTAAGTCCATATATCTATTCAGCTGTAATAAAAAAAGTCTAGATGACGGGTTAGATATCTTGAAAATTGATCCCAAAAAAGGTGTAACAATATCCAGACAGACAGGCAGACATAACTTGGTCGACGCGTTTCGTCGAGTTGATCAGGAAGGTCTACGATACGAGGGAAAAAATGAGTAAATGACTTTGCCATCTAGATCGTAACCATAACTCTGTGAGGAAATAAATTGCCTTCAATTTAAAGAAGTTCATTTTGATCGAACTTATTGTTCAAGATGCTCGAAAACGAGATTTTTTGAATTGGATATAGCGTGAAAACCATGCTAGAAAAAGAAATTTTTACTAAAGGGTTTGAATTTAGCAACCCTCAATTGACCAGATACAATGCGCTTTAGCCAATATAATTCTTCAATGAGATATATTTCGTTCCCTAGTGTTATTGAAAACAATCGATTAATTAAAATTGAGAAAAGTTATCGATTTATTATAATTAAACGATTATATACGGAATTCGTAACAAACAAAGTTACAACAGACAAAAACTTTTAAAATTTAAATATAATCGATTAATTGAAAATCCCATATGTATTACCTACTTAAAGGATACTGAAAATAGTCAAAATTTCTATAGCTGGCATACAATTTTTTTGAGTATTACTCTGAATTGTAGAGTTAAAAAAAAAATACCAAACTACCAAGATAGATACAGATTTCCTCGACACTATACAGTATACAACTTAGTTCCTACTACCTGCGAAGGGTGTACATACATAACATAAAAGAAAAACATAAAAATGGCGACAAATAAATTCAGAGTCGTTTTCCACTCAGCCAAGTTAAAACAGCAGTTGTTGTGATCTATAAACAAATTGCAAGTAGTTCCATAGAGGAGGGCACCAGCACGATACCAAGTTAAAACAGTGGGTGGTTGATATATAAAACAGTCTCGGAAGCTGCTCAACTATCAAAGTACTTAGCAAATCGAACAAATATGTGACTTAGAGCCAGCAACTTGCAAGCTATATAAGTTTGTATTGCATATGAGTATCTACACTTGCATTGCTTGTGTAAGGATACAAAAAAAAAAAAGTAGTAAACATTTTTTTTTATTTAACTTTTACAAATCCTGAGTATGCGAGACTGCATACATATGTAGGTATGCGCAAAGGTATTCTGGCATTCTGTTTTGCAGTTTTTCAATTCAAATAGACTTTTTTATATGCTTTGGATTTCTTTCTAACAAGCAAACTTGTTTTTCGCATCTCTAAAACCGGAGCAACAAAAAAAAAAAAGTAACAATTGGAAAAACTAGTGCTGAACCAATAAGAAATTGTGGTTTAGTGCAGTTTCCGTAAAAAAAAAAAACTTTTCCGCTGTGTGGTTTACTTTTGCCAATTGTAATTTTTCCATATGTTTGTGTATGAATGGGAAAATATAAAAACGCGTTGTATTATTTGTACAAATAATTGCTATTCTTAAGATATAAGTGGTGAAGTTTTGCATTGCGAGGCACTTTAAAGCGCATACAAAAGCATTCACTCAAGCATTACGTACGGGTACACGTCAGCGTACCACTAAAGGCGCACAGGATTGACTGTGTACGTGCATCCTCAAGTCATTAAGGTCAATGTGTAAAAATTAATTTTACAAGCTGCAAATAAAGTTATAAAAAAGGCAAATGCACAAACACACGAGGGTGGAGTGATAGAACATTTTTTTTTTAGAGTAAAATTTAAACAAATTTGTAACTTTTGCACACGGTTTACTTTAAGCTGCAACGCGTCAACTCTTTAATGTTGTTCGAATAACATCTAAAAAAGTATACATCTTTCTCAAATCTTTATTCAGCAATCATTTTTTCAAGTTTGGAAACGGATTCTGCAGAATATAGGTATAATGCATAAGAAGATAAATGATTTAAAAATCAACTAGTTTTAAGCGATTCACATAGAGCTGAAAAATGTAAAATATTTGATATTAAGTGTATCTGAACTTTAAAATTTAATAGAAATGGAAACCTTTATTGAGGATTAAAATAGATTCAATGCGTTCATGTTTTACTCAATTGTTGGTGGTTTGGGGTATATAACTACTAAACGTAAAGCCAGAATAACGCCGCCTGAGTAAAATCCACACCATTTCTTCCGAAACAATGGAAACTCTAGAAGAATGACAGCGTTGCCAATTGCAACGGCGAAGAAATAATCTATTGAAAAACATTTTAAATCAGGAGCATAATTCAGGTTTCCGAGAGCAAAAACCAGAAACTGATTTTGAATTGTCGTAATACAATATAAGTGAGTATCATATTGTGGGAGAATACAGAAAAGTATACAGAAAAGATTTATAAAACAAAGAACATATTTTGTTTTATTTACCATACCAACAATATGATAGTTATTGATCAGTTTAGGGTTTAAAATAAGTAAAATGGATTTCTACGATTAAAGAACACACATATATTTGGGCTCAGATATTTTGCTAACCACCAGGTATGTAAAAAATTCAAATCAACACGTAAATAAGAAAAAACGTTAGCCTCGGTTGAATCGAAGCTCTAATATCATTCACACGAAATTTATAATCGTATTGTAAAACATAAACGAAGGAGTTTAGATAGGAACTACCCCAAAAAGTGGGAGGTACATGCCCACTAGTAGATATGTGTGAAGCGACCATCTATAAGACTTCACCATATCGAATTTCAAAAGTGAGTGGTATGAGTGTATGGGATGCGGCTATCATGGGTTTGATCGTTCAATAGGAGCGCTCAGTGGGGTTTTCTTGTGGTGTATATGGTGCTGTTAACTGGTGTTTCATTCGTTCACTGAAACCCTTGATTACTGTATCCGTCGTTGCCTTTCTAACTGGTATCAACTCCACCCACTTCGTAAAGCGATCGAAGAATACAAGAAGCGATGTGTTCCCGTGGACGGAGCGTGGTAACAGACCAGTGGACGGAACACGCCCACTTGTATATTTATACGAACCAGCTGTCCACTAAACTTCATTTCAACCTAATATTGACTTCAATAAAGCGGGTTTTCATACAAAAACACGAAAGTGGGCAGTAGGTTTGTATGAGGGCTACCGGAAAAAAAAATGGCGGGTCCCACCCATTAATGTATATATGAAGTGCACATCCACTAGAATTACCACATCAATTATTAAGTTGATATTGACTGCAATAAAAAAGTTTTTCTTACAAAAAGTCAAAAGTGGGCGGTGGGTTTGTATTGCACTTACCCCAAAAAGTAGGCGTGGCGGGTCAATCTTGATACTATATTAAACTGCAATAAAAAGAAGTGAATGTGCAGAATTTCAACTTGATAGCATACAAATTGGTCCCCAAAAAATGCGCAACAACATACAGACAGATAGGCAGACAGCTGGACAGACAGACGGATATGGCTAGATCGATTCGACTCGTCTCGTCGAGTTGATCAAGAATATATATACTTTATGGAGTCTACGATGCCTCCTTCAATGCGTTACAAACTTTCAGACAAACTGATAATACCATTTCACACATGTGTGCTATATAAATAGAGGCTTGTCGATCACATAAATATTTATTTCATGTTAGAGGTGCCATTTACGTCTGAGTCTGATTACCTATCTATCCACCCTCTTAGGTGTATACAGAAAATGTCTGCCTTAAGTGATAGGGGCGTTAAAGTTGCACAGAATAAAAAAAAGGCAAATATAATGAAAATAATATAAAATGAGGAAAAAAGTTGGAAAAATGCAAACAACTCCCAAAGGTAATGAATTACTCGCAGCTGGCATCAACAGAAACAACAAACATTTGCAGAAAAAATGAAAACAAATTTATTTTATTTGCCTCATGAGAGATTTTTACAAAAAACCACAGCAGAAAAAAAAGAACTGTCTTGTCCTGTTCAGTTCAGTTGAGTTTAGCTCAGAAAGAACTCTCAACGCTTTCTCAGATACGACAAGTATTTCAGTAGCAAGTTGGCAAGTTTGGCGTAGTCAGTCAGTGCCCCCAGAGTCTGGCGTTACTAACTCCCGTCCTGCAACCCTGTCTAACGCACAGCGTTGATGTATTGCGCCATGGCTGCCAGTTGCTGCCTCTGATGCTGATGTCTCGACTGCCGCCTTAAGCCGCAAATTATGTGTCATTATTTTTAAGGGTATAGCAGCATGAAATGTGACCCAAATAAGATATAAAATTTTTGAGTAGCTTGTTAGGCCATGTAAACGAAGAATAAAAAAATTATGCTTGTTTACAAAAGCATAAAATAAAACTTGTTTTCAGGGAAAAGTATTCTTGGAAAATGGCATGGGATGGGAGTATACGTGTATAAGCAGCAGAGGCAGGTCAGACATCTGAAAAATGACCAACATTTGTTGACAAATCAGTTTAAAATGATGTTAATAAAATTTACGGAAATGTGCTGTTGATTGCTTAACAATTAATATGCAAACATTTTAACTATTTAACGAGCACATTAAATTCGTATTGCAAATAAAGTAGAAGATATTTCTATAGAATCAATTACAGAGCAGCTGATTGTTTTATTTCACTTTATAACAATGGGAAATAGGTATTTTATACATAATAGTCGTTTTAGGAACTTGGAATTGCAATCCTGGGAACGTTGTCTTGCATTGATTATTATTCTTTGAAATTTTTATGTCACCTGGTAAATTTCTAAATTTTTTATATATAGCAGGATGATATGCTCCACAATTTGAATCGCCCTTGAGAGCACAACAGAGAATATTTTATTCTTTGTTCATCCAACTGAAGCAAAGGAACATAAAGAAACAAAAAAGAGAGCAGCTATGCGAAATACGCTACATTATTATATTATCCTACCATGGGCTAAATGTTTAAGTGGATAGAAAAATGGAAATAAGGGACAAATCAAATTCCTTTCATTGCGTGTATACAGCGGCGCCAAACAACACATTTTCGTCTGCTGTATATTCCTTTGGCTTTGATTTCTAGAAGATAAATCGCGGTCAATTTTGAACTTATATTGCTTCGGGTTAAAAAGTACCAAATACCAAATTTCAAACCAATATTTTAAGAATAGACATTAACGCACAGACAGAGTGACAGACAGGCTGAAGGATATGAATATATATACTCTTGATGCTTTTTTTTTGCCATTCATTGTGACTAAATTATAATCCTTTTTACATTATGTGTGAAGAGTAGAAAAGCAATAACAAATAAAATTAAAGAATTTTTAGCTTTTTTTGTGATTGTCACTGGTGAAGTAGCTAGTCCATCGGTACTTGTGATGTGGGTAGTCAATGGTAATGCAAGCGGAGGCAATCGACCCCTAGCAATGCCATCACCGTATTAAATTGTCTAGCCGTACCTAAGTATGTAAAAGAGACACAAGATGAACTAGTGTTGGTCAAAAAGGGATTGGTTTTAGATACGCTGGTGTTTTAACCAAATTTGAATTTGAGGTGGCTTTCTTTCTTTTTGAGTTTTCAACTACAATAACAAGGAAACAGCTATGTATGGGACCGAAATATTTGTCACATAGTCTGAACAGGGCTGATGGAAAACTTTTTTATTCAAGTCAAAATCAACTTACAGCACTGAGAAGGTTTCGACTGAGCTTGGACCGTCTATTTTAAGTTTTTCATATTGAAAATAGTACATTTTTTTAAAGTAATGTTAAACTGAAATTCGGTATGTCGCAGGAAATTTACTTGTTGAATGTGCGAAAACAATTATGCGCCATTGCAAACATATCTCTTAAACATTGAACATTAAGAAATGGTGTCGTTATTCGTTATGCGTCTCCGTTCGTTGTATAACAAGAATACGTTAAATACGAGAGGAAGAGAGAGAGAGAGAGAGAGAGAGAAAGAAGGGATCAAGACATATATGTGTATATATGAGTGTGAACATATTTCGTATGAATGTTTTGTATATCGGTTGTATAGTTTAGCGTACGAGACGGGAATGAAACAATATACTTCTCCATTGATTTCCGCCTCAAACATTTTTGGGGACCAACTTTTAAGATATTCAGTTGTAAATCATTCTGTCAGATAGAGTATCCCAATTGACATGCCACGCCCACTATATGGAGTATGCTTCATACGAACTAATAGTCCAGTTTTGCCTTTTTGTATGAACAACTTTTTTTATTGTAGTCAGCGTCAACTTAAAAATTGATATATGTTGTAGCTTCTTATGAACGGAAAATTCATGTATATGTTAATGCGTGTGATGCCTTCAATTTTAGGGATAGCTTCCATAAAAATCTTCTGCATTTTTATATTTACAACATTTTTATTTGATATCGTGGCTTCCTATGGAAGTATGCTTCACATAAATATCAAAGAAGGTGTGCCGCCCAGACAAACCCACCACCCTTTTTGTGGGTTTTTGTACAAAAAAAAAAATATTAATTATAGGCAATATCAACTAAAAATATTATATAGTGACTTCTTATGGACAGACGCTTCACATATATATAATTAAGGTGGGACTACCCTCTCCCCCTATGTTGGGAATTCGCTTGAAATCAATTAAACATTTGATATGGATGCTTTTTATGGACGAAAGCTTTACATAATTATCAAGGGCATGCCCCACTCAATTTGAAGCGTAGGCCCCAACAAATGTTCCACCCACGTTTTTCTTGTTATGGTTTACAATTATTTTTCTTTTTTATACGTGCTAAGTACACAACTTGAAACTTCGTGTGAATGGTATTAAAGCTTCTATCCAGTTCCATACAGTTTAGCTCTATTTCTTGTTTGTATATACAAAAAGTAGCTTATAAACACACTGAAGGTTTTGATTATTTTTTATATAGCGACAGCTTTCCTATTTGATGTGCTAACCAAGAGTTCAAAAATCCTAGTTTTGTTCCTCCACCGTTAATAGTTCTTGAAATCTCAGCGTTCATATGAACGAACAGACGCACATGGCTATATTGACTTAACTTTTGATGAAGATATAGAGTATTTAAATAAACATATACTTTTTTTAGCATATATGTATTTGTTTTTGACATACATTTGCGTACACTTAATACACTCTTTAAACCTTTTGAATGCATGATTTATAAGCCCACTGAAATTCAAGCATACAGCTGAGCTAAGAGTAAAAACGCCTTAAGTGCAAAGGGACAAATAAAAAAGACAGGATATTAATGTAAACATATTTTGCCAATAATGTCAATGCCAATAGCTTAAATAAATCCCACAATTTTGTTATAAATTTTAAACTGTCACATAAATCGTATATAAATTTAATTTCGTTACATTTAAGCCATGATTAAAATATTTTTTCGTTTATTTTTGAACTATCAAACAAAGCACTTTCATTTTTCACTGTCACAATCATACCAAGTATTTCCGAAGTATTTTTTAATTAAAAAACCTGCAACGAAAAAATGTGTGCCCGAAAAAAATCACAAAGCTTTTAAAACAATTTTAAATATACGAGTATCGCAACGCAATATTGTGAAATAAAAGTGAATGAAATAAAATGAATTTAAAACATATTTGAAACGTACAAAAGAGAGTTAAGTTGTGGTCTATGTTTATCAGATACATTTTTTTTTTTTTGTTTTCTGCACAATATTTTAATATGCCGTTGTAAAATAGCATAACAAATGAAAAAAAAGAGAAAACTTTATAATATATACCTTAAATGCCATTAAATGTATACTAATTTTATACATTTTTTTATAAATTTTTTACAGAACTCGCACAGGGCGCACTGCGGAATGTCAATTTAATTATCGAACCACCAGCGGTGCGTCGTGGACAGCATGCGATACTCCGATGTCAGTATGATCTCGAAGGTGCGCCGCTCTACTCGGCCAAGTTTTATCGTGGTCAATTGGAATTTTATCGTTATACACCTGGCGAATTTCCAAATACAAAAGTTTTTCCATTCCCGGGCATACACGTCGATGTAAGTGGAAACGTTCTATTGAGAGTATATACACAAACATTTTCACAACGTTCAGAAACCAAAAAAAAAAAAAAAAAAAACAAGAAAAAACGTTTATTTCGGTTGAACCGAAGCTCAAATACCATTCACTCGAAATTTTACATCATATTTTTAAAACATAAAAGTGATGGTTTAAATAGGGGCTACCCCAAAGAGTGTGCGGTACGCGCCTACTAGTAGATGTGTATGAAGCGATGTAGTTGATGTGTATAGAATATCGAATTTCAAGTTGATATTGACGTTTTCCATACAAATGCATAAAAGTTAGCTATAGGTTTATATGGTAATACCTCAAAAAGTAGGCGGAGCACGCACATTTGCATATGTCCACTAAAATCCACCAAATCAAATTTCAAGCTAATATTGATTTAAATGCAGAATTTTTTCATATACAACACAAAATTGCACGGTGGGTTTGTATAGGGGCTACCCCAAAAAGTGGGCGGGTCACGCCCATTAGTCTATGTATGTTAAGATGCTGTCGATAAATGGCACCATATCGCATTTCAACATAATATTGACTTTAATAAAGAAGTTTTTCTTACAAAAACACAAAAGTGGGCAGTATGTTTGTATGGGGGCTACCCATAGCGGGCGGGTGATTACCCACCCATTAATGTATATGACAAGCATACGTTGACTAGAAGTTATCATATCAATTATAAAGTTGATATTTACTACAATAAAAAAGTTTTTCATACAAACAGTCAAAAGTGGGCGCTAAGTTTGTATTGAGGCTACCCCAAAAAGTGGGCGTGGCGGGTCAATATTGACACTCTATGAAACTGCAATAAAAAGAAGTGCATGTGCAAAAATTCAACTGAGCGTTAAAAGTGGTTCCCAAAAAATGTGCAACAACATACAGACGGACATGGCTAGATCGACTCGTCTCGTCGAGCTGATCAAGAATATATAAGCTTTATGAGGTCTACGATGCCTCACTTTTAATGCGTTACAAACTTTCAGACAAATTGATGATACCATTTCACACTATGTGTGAATGGCATAAAAAGCACGAAACAAAAAGTGAATTGTGCAAAATTGTAGTTTTTGTGTGTATATTGGACGAAAAAAAGCCGAAAATCCTTTGAGCATGCATTTCTAGTTTGTGTAAGCATGACTGTGTGTGTGCAGTATGTGTGTGTGTGTTTGAATGTTTGTATGTATCTATGAATATAAGTCGTTGCAGCTAAATACATAAAAACAACATCCATTTTTTGCAAAAACATATTTCGCTGTTTGTAAAGTTTGTATAAAAAGTATGCAGAACAATCCCGGAAAATCCATGCAACTCACATATTGCAATATTCTATATAGAACTGTGCGCCTAAAATAATAACAAAACATCGACAAAAATTTATAGAAAAATGATTGAACTCGAATAAGATTTTACAAAAAAAACAAAAAAAAAAAACCAAATTCAATATGTATACTCGTAAAATAAAATACCATGTTCGACAAAAACTTTGAATTTGATGGAGCATTTACCTTGCGGGTTTATCTCTTAGTTATGTATTTATATCTAAATGCAGTATTGTTCACACAAATAAAATAAAAAAAAAAAAATCAAGACTTAGTATTTCATATTTTTAAGCTACAAATTACAAACTATGTGGCACCTTAGTGGCTAGGTGCACCAAAATCCACAACAGTACTAAGCTCAAAATGGTCGTTTGAACGGTATCACAACTACTTATCTCCTTTAAAATAGGGTCAACAATTGTTTATACAATAGTTTGTGGGAAGTTATGTAGCACAATTTTTCCAAACACGTCTGCTTGTGTTGACTTCTATCAGGATCTAGATCTCTAATTTGCTTATCTTCAGTAGGGAAAGGGTTCTCTTACAATTGTAGCTTGGCCATTTATGCTTAGCATTGTCATAATGATCGACCACCGTATCTTCGCGGTGGGTAATGCAAATTCGTTAATGAATTCATTTTATATCGTTGTATAGTCTCTGCAGTATAGTATCCATCTCATATGAGATGGATACTATACTGCAGAGACATCTGACAGACTGCAAATAATTTTAAACAATAAACAAGCACATTCTCGTGGACAGATTCATACGAAATTTACCCTAACCTAATACGTTAAATTTTGAATTATTGATGTGACTGCAGCTAAATCACAGGGTTTCAGGCTTAAGATCTTGAAGGGCCTTTTTTTTTTTGATTAGGAATTTCTCCAGTTTATATTCAACAAAATAAAATAACATGAGTAAGTAAGTATAGAGTGGTAAAGTAAAAATGTTGTACTAAATTAGATATGTTATGCACCTGTAAGCCATTCATAGACCTGCAAGCATCTGTTATTGCCATCTGAGAATCATTTCCGAAGTATATTTCCCATTACGTCAGGATTTTGGGATATGTACATGAAAAATTGATATTTTGCATATTTTTAAGGTTAGATACAGGCTGAAAAAAATTTTTGTAATAACCTACATACATATCATATAGTACGACTTCTTCCCTTTAAAATGATGGTGTCCTAGAATGTTTCTTTCAAAAGTTATGCCCATTTTAAGTTGGCGAGATGAGATTTGAAGCATATGATGGGTTCAATAAACCGTTTTATCTGATTAATCGCATCACGACATCTTAAAATAATTAAGACTTTTAAAAGAAACATTGTACGGTACCATGTTGAAGAAGAAGAACAAATTCCAATAAATTTTTTCAGCCTGTATCTTAGAATATCCTCAAAAACAGCAAAAATATCCATCTCTCGTGTACATAACCTACATATCAATATCTGAACTCTTCAATGATTTTCTTAATCGAAGAGAAAAACGGAAAATAAGAAATATTGAAAAAAAAGAAATGCCTGTTTATATTGTTTTGGCACGATGACCCATTGCAACGCCATTTGCAATATAAACTTATTTTAAAATCTCCATATTTTGCTATCGATTTTTCATTCATGGATATAATAAGTCGTTTTGCTGTGTGGTCAATTGATAATTATTGACTCAAAAATTAGCGCACTTGGATGCATGCAACAAACATATATCATTACACCGTGGAAGAGCATATGGTCTGTACACCTCTGCTTTATGAGGTCTTCAGATGTTAAAAAATATGTGATACATTTAGGATATACTACAATCGTCTAAATACACAAAAAATTTATAAACCACATTCTATCATATCTATCTATCAGACTACTTTACGGCATTTGACTCGGTATAACGTAAGCATACATATGCACATATATGAGACTCGCTAAGATATTGCGTCATGTTCACGTCAAATGTAATACAATATGACGTATATTAACATTAGTTGTGAATTACAAGCGCATGTATGACTATAATTCACAGCTAGTTGATTTCGCGCTTAACCATCGTTCTTGCTGATATGTCATTTGATAAAGATTTTATAAGTTTACTCAAGGCTCACATTATAAGCTTACGCTATAAAATGGGTAAATTGTTGTTGCTAATATGAATATGTGAGTATGTATCTCTCTACATGCAGTGATAATGAAATTCGTCGCTCCACGCCTCGGGTGAAACGGAGTGAATATTATGTGGAGTATGTTTTTTTCCTCATAGATATTCAAACTTGAACTGCATATTTTTAATTCATAGACAATACATTAATTAGAAATTATCCATTCATAGCTCTGTAGTGTAGACACCAACTTTGTTATTCAACTCTGAGTCATCAGAAAAGATATTGATAGAGTTTTATGTTTGATAAAATGTTCGATTCGTAACAGCTTCCTATTTAATACTAGGACTAATGAGGTGTAGGTACGACTTATTTTATTCTGTTTTGTAGGTATTTTTTTGAGTCTTTGTACCTTCTTGTAAAGAATACTGCTCTGTCTTGTTAGGGTTGGGTATTTATAGGCTGAAAGAGTATACCCAGATGGAGAGAACTTTGGGCACTGTCTCTATGAGGTCGTAGAGTATTCGGGTAAACATACTACTAGCCTAATTATATGAGACGGAATGGGATACTATTATTAACGAATCTATGCGCAGACGATCGCTACAGTTTAGCACAATATTTTATGATCTATTTTTAACTTTATTTTAAAAAAAAATTAATATAAAATTTTTACTTTAGAAACTCTAAAATGGGAGGTATGTTTTTTGGAGGGCCACCATTAAAAGTGAGATTGGCATATACACTTAAATTTTTTGATCATTTACTAAATTCTTAGAATGCTTTAGCTAGCTGCGGCATTAACATTTATCTCTGACTCCAACGACTTAATAGGGTGTAGGACACTCATACTCATACATCATAGAATTCATTATATATATGTATTAGTGTTCTATTTTTGTGTATACTACTGTATGTGTGATTTCCATTCCACTGCACTTCCACTACATTTTAAGCTATTAAGTGTCGAAAGAAGTTAACTAGTTAAAAATACAATGTATGAGTTTAAAGCACCTTGCATTTCCCTACATTTCCGCACTGTGCATTTATTTACTCCATGGTGCTTACTTAGACTAGCCCTCTCATGCATATTCAGTTTGGCAGTTTTATTGTTATTGGCGGTTTCACAAAGCCGCCGCAGCGCCCACCAACGAACAGAGTGACTGAACTTGCAGTAGCGGCTTTGACGCTGCCATCAATTGGGGACACACCTGTTTCACCTGCTCCTGCAGCCGCTGCCACCAGAACCTCCACCGCTGCCATTATTCTTTTTCATCTGATGCTGCTGCTGCTGCACGTTCAAAAATTTTCATTTAAATTTGCCTGTAGTTTTTCTCGCAATTTGAAAGCATCCCATTCGGTTGCAGGTGCGGACAATGAATTTATGCAGCAGCAGCAGCAGTCGCTGCCGGTGCTGCCAACTCACTCAGCTCAATCCAATATCACGTTGACTCTATCGCACTCAATCTATCTCTTTTGCTATGGCATTTTTTACACTTCTAGATTATTGAAAAAGTTTTTCGTAAATGAAACGAAACGAAACCAAACCTAACTGAACTCAACTAAACCCACCAAGCGACAACTTGAACTTCAGCGAAAAGTTTCCTGCCTGCAATTGGCCTGGGCTTTAAGTAAACTATCGTTCTTTTTGGTGAGAAAACTATGCTTGCCCTTCTGTTTATCAGATACATTTTTTTTTTATCATTTTCAATAGTTTGTAAAAGCGTTGATATTATTTGAAGGGAACTTTATTTCTGCGTCCACCTTTCCTGCGGCTTCAACTGATTTAATAAATTTAAGTGCTTTTTTTCTTCGATGAGTTGGAAAAGGGTGAGACACATCAAGTGAGTGATTGAAAGTGCACGAAGAAGCAAAGCAGTGAAACTGTATGGATTTGTGGCTTTGCGTTGTCAACCTAGTTTTGATTTACAATTACTTAAAATATTTTAGTTTTTCTTTTGTATGGATTAATTTTTTTTTTTCAACTATGTAGTAATTCGACTTAAAATCTACAAGAAAGTAGGGTAACTCTTTTCAATAACAATACAAAAAAAGATTTAATTTAAAAATCAGAAACTAAATAATAAGAAATAAACCCATTCTTTCGTAGTTACCGCATTTTTATTTGTCTACAGCTAAGCAGAAATACAATGTGTTTCAATTCAAATTTGGCGCTACGATTGAATGCAACGCTAAACAATTGAACAAAGTGTTATCATTGTGAAAACCCATTACAAAAATGGGACATCACGTTGAAACCGCTCGCAAACTACGCGGAATTTTTGGTGGTGGAAGTGCACCCCATGTGCCAACAATTGATCAATAAATTTGAAGAAACTGGGTCAACTATGGACAGTAAGCTTCTTGTGTGTCGACGAACCGGCCAGTCTCTTGAAAACATTGCTGCTGAAAACAAGAGTATCGCGGAAAGTCAGGGAATATCAATTTGGCATCGTTCACAAGAACGAATTTTGAAAAGACCTCAACCTTCACCTATACAAGACTCAGCTCACATACGAGCTTAAACCAGCAGACAACGCACAGCGTCAGCAATTATAGTTTTCAATTAAGTCGTGCATTCTTGTAGGGGCGGGCCCCCTATGTAATTATTACAGTTCTCAATACAAAATCCCAACGGAGCTATCTCAGGGAATCTATTACTACTTCAATCTTTACTTTATTCAGTGGGACTTTTTTATATCCTGCTATGAGTATCAAGACAAATCTGCCTTATCTCTATTTGCAAGGAACTTGTTTCCACGAGTTGCACGTAATTAATAACTTATTCCATTATTTTCCATTATTAGTAAAACGTTGAGGTGATACTAGTGACCTTCGACGCAGACTATGTGCAACCCAAACAAGAGCGAATAGTGCAGCCAACTCGGCTCATGCGTGATGCACTCTGTATTTTGTATTATAGCTACTTTCTATAGTAAAGCGATTTGGGATTATGTATGATTTGTTTTTTTTTTTTTCAAATTGAAGTAATATCCATGTACTCCATATCTAGCAAAAATATACAAAGTTTCAATACAAAAACTTACAAGTGGGTGGTAGACTTTTAAGGAAAGTATCTTTTATAGTGAGTATGGTACATTCACTGAAGGCTATATTAACTCGACTTTTGTTGCAACTCACGAGTATACACCTAGGGGCTCTGCACGCCTTCTTTTCGCCCTTACAAACATTTTCGTCCATTTGTATAACATTTACACATAGTGTGAAATGGTATTACTAGTTTGTGTCTGAAAGTTTGAAATGCATTAAAGGAGACATCGTAGACCCTATAAAGTATATATGTTTTAGATCAGCTCGACGAGTCGAGTCGATCTAGCCATGTCCGTTCGTCTGCCCTCTGTTGCTGCTCATTTTTTGGGGACCAATTTTTATGCTATCCAGTTGAAAATTGGTACATACATTTTTTGTTATTGCAGTTTAATAGACTATCAAGATTTACCAGCCACGCCCACTTTTTGGGGTAGCCCCCATACGAACCCAACGCCCATTTTTGACTTTTCGTATGAAAAACTTTTTTATTGTGGTCAATATCAACATAATAATTAATATGAAAGATTCTAGTAGACGCACGCTTCACATATACATTAATGGGTATGATCCGACCACTGTTTGGGGTAGCTCCCATATTGGGGTGAAATGCTCCGGGAAGTATTCCCTCAAAACAGCCATCGATGCTATTGAAGCGTCAGTCGTTGCTTCGTCCACTTAATACTAAATATAATACCAAATCATCAAATCGTGGAAAACAAAATTCCTCCAACATGTTCACATACCGGTCTGAATTCACTGTCACTGCGATCTCATTTTCTTAAAAAAAACGACGGTCCGATAATATCAGCTAAGGATATTGCACACCACACTGTAATTTTAGGTCAGTTCAAGCAATTATCGGGGATTGGTGTCAGCCCAGTAACGCCATTCAAGTGAAAATGGGCTTCATCGCTGTAAAAGTGTAACCACAAAATTAGGACTCGACGATAAACTCACACTCCTCACTATTCCAACGCATGATGCCGAATGACCTGGAAGGAAAAAAGACTTTAGAACCACACCTGCCGATTGGTATTCCTCCCGCCAGTTTACGATCCCAACATCCTGAATGCCACACCCTGTATAATATTTTATTATTTTAGGTCCTACTTTCAAGTCGTTAAGCACTTAAGCACTTATTGGCATTTTTCAGCCGACTTCGACAAATGAGCACGATTATAAAACGTCATCCAATGCCATTTTATCCAAGAGTCAGCAAAAGAAAGCGCTTCAATTGTGAAAACTGTGCGTGGTTATCGTCAACATAACGAAGGTCTAGATGACCCTCCCTGTAGTGTGAATGCCTACTCTATCAAACTCGGAGAAAGTAATCTGATAGTCTAGCATTGCTAGGGGATAAAACTTTGATGTTCAAGTCATCATAGACGATTTGACATTATTTTATCTAAGAATTTTGAAATGCATGAATTGAACAAACTCTGAATTATCCTAACTTATTCAAAAGTCTACTCACAGTATGCAAATTGCTAATAAAAAATTTTTTCACAATCTTATCAACAGGTAACTAGCTCGAATGCAACCCAAGTACTCATACGTAATGTTGGCTTTGGTCTATCCGGCAATTTTAGCTGTGAGGTCACTGCCGATGCGCCGCTTTTCTCAACCGCAACCGCAATTGGCCAGATGCAAGTAGTCGGTGAGTATACAAACTAATCGCATCAACTCTAGTTGCAGAGTGATTAAATGTAGTGTAAAGTATGTAGTTGCTTCCGCTTGACTTGATATGGCTCTGAGTGATAATTGTAGCACTTTGATCTAATTTATATTTACATTAGTAAGCGATGCAAAGATTAAAAAACTTACAGATAGCTTCCGTATGCTGTTTTAGTTCTATTAACTCTTAGTTAGGAAAAAAAAAAATGTTTCACTAAAAGAAAATTGCGTTGAAAATTGTGAAAATTGCGCTATTAACAGATCATTGTGTGCTGTCGGTTGGGTTGGGGTAGTCTGAGCCATTCGACTGTGGCCTGACGCGATAAGCATTTCGCTGAAAGTCTTTATTGGCAACAACAGCAGCGCAGCGGCTTTGTCTGTCCGATATCCTCAGCCACGGGTCTGTCTTATGCTTCATGAACTGTTGCCGTGTATCTCGCATCGCGACATTGACAGCACCCAGCACACGCTCCGCTTACCTTGATGCGAATTTTACGCATTCATGAATTTTAAACGAGCCAGGCGTGCACAACTGCGTACAGTAAGGATTAAAGCTGAAGCAACAGCGCATCGGGTCACAATAAAAACGAGATATATTTTATATACAAAGTTTAAGTATTAAATGAGAGCACTTTCAACCAAAAAAGAAAAAACAGTTTTTTAAAGTATAGTTTTTCTTTTCGGTTTTATATACGGATGCACTTTTAAATAACCAATGCGAATATCAGAGCAATGACAAACTTAAGTGACGCCAATGGCAATCCTGGGTTAAATCAAGCATCAAGTGGCAAATGATGCCATGAAAAATAGCAGCCAGCGCGATCGCGTTGTAAAAATAACAAGCACACAGATACGTTTATACTGCAATAGTGTTGGGGTAGCATCAGCTAAAAGCAATGCCAATAAGTGGCAGCAACAATTGCTGCCACTTGAGCTTGTGTTAGTGAGTCGCAGGCAAACAGGATGGCAGGCAGGCAGCAACCAAAGCGAATAGCGGAAACGGAAGTTGAGCGTTTGCCACACAAACAAAAACACCAATAAGCAAGCTAACTATTTTCTGCATATATGTATCTGTGTGTGTGTGTGTGTATGTGTATAATTGTTATATATGAAGGGCTAATGAAAGTTAGCTACATTGGAGAAAGTAATTGTTATTGGCGACCTATAATGTGTAAATATATATATTAATTAAAAAAAAAAAATGTAGAAATCAATAATTAATTATGAAAACATTCGTTGTTGATTGTATTACAATCAATAACAAAACTATTCAAAAAACGCACAGATTTGCACTCTCTCGATTATCGGAATGTTAATAGGCAATGGCGCAGTTTATAAGGGGAAATGTAATAACAAAACATAGAAGAATGAAAGAGACCGCACTTGCATGAATGCTTCTTGATCAGAAAAATCGTATAATACACAACGCGCTTTTCAATTAAGCATTGTATATAAGCAATCATTAACAATGTACAGCCTGTCCGACTGATGAAGGGTTTGGCAAACCCTGAAACACGTGAATCGGAAGCCGATCATTTTTTTCTGTGTTAACAAAATGTTATTCATTATTCTTTCTTTCGCATTGAGGAAATATGTATAAAAATTATTTCCCAATGCAAAATGACCTCGAGCCAGCTAAAATTCATATATAAATTGGAGAATTTTAACAAGTAATTCACAAATCAACAGAGTGCGCCGACTTTTCTTCCTATCATCAAAGGTTACCAACTGAATGAGCCGTAGGATCATAGCACATCATAGCATAACTTTTCAAACAGGTTTAACAGATTTATGCAAAATTTAACAAAGGTTTAGTTAACGATTCAGTAAAAAAATGGATCTTTAAGCTTACTCTTTACACTGATTTGAATTTGTTTACACTTCATAAATTAAATTGAGTTTCAACTAACACAGAAATCACAATTAAGTCGATTGAACATTCTCGATGAATTTCGAGGTCAACTAATGTCATTATAAAACTTTTTCGAATGGCATATTGGCATAGAAACTGTATAATCACTAAACAAGTAAGAATGGTCTCAATATGAGCTAGCTAATAGAGCTAGATGACATTGATGTCAGATGATGACCAATGAAATTTATTTAATGTTAGATCAATTATACGGCAAGCAGATGGCACCACTAGGCGGAGCAGGCGTGGCATGCAAAGTTAGCTCTATATTGGATGCTCTTACCTGCTCTTACCTGCATACTATGTTTCAGATAAATCTTAAATTTAAATTTGGAGGCTCTATTTTTTATAGTCTTCTAGATCTCGATGTTCAGTTATACGAAAGACAGACAGAGGGACAAGAATATATAAGTATGTACACTTTATGGGGACTGCTACGACTACTTCTGACTGTCATATACATTTGCACAAACATATTATAGTATATCCATTGCCATGCAGGACCGAGTATAAAAATTTGTTGGTTTATAATAAAGGTAATCAAATCAAGTATCAATAAGAAAGTACAATAAGAAAGATCAATACGA
The DNA here is from genome assembly GCA_035044765.1 of Leucophenga montana. Taxonomy (NCBI): domain Eukaryota; kingdom Metazoa; phylum Arthropoda; class Insecta; order Diptera; family Drosophilidae; genus Leucophenga; species Leucophenga montana. Next base: position 245,155 of record JAWNNQ010001731.1, read on the forward strand.
CATTTTTCATATCAATATCATGAAGGGGTGGAGGGGTGTATGTTTAAATAGGGGCTACCCGAAAAATACGTCCACTAGTATATGTTTATGAAGCGGCGACGGTGGTGAGTTTTTTTTTGGCTGATAGTAGTACTACTTAATCATTTCAGTGTACTGTTCAAATTAATGCAGAAATAATTTAATTGCCCTAATCTGTCATTAAGAGGCTCTTTAGTACAGCATGTTATTCTCCGGCTCTTACTTTTTAATAATTGTAGTTTATGTTGAAATGGAGAAACTTCGAAAAGTCGATTTTAGCATACTTTTGTGGAAAAAGCTTTAACCAATTTAAAAAGTGTCTATAAATTAATGGAAAGTATGTCGAATATTATGAACATTAAGAAACTTTCGTTAGCCACCACTTGTAATGTATTTGTGTGGATTTCTCTTTTGTGCACACATAAATAAGCACATGAAATCAGCATCTGCAGCAGTATCATCAAAATGCGCTTCATCCTTGTTAGCTTGTAGTCGTCGTCGTCAGCGTTACTGTAGTTAATCTTTATATCCGTTTGGTATTAAATATGGAGAAATTCACTCTGACAGCTAAATTCTACTTTAGTGGCTGATTTTTATTTCATTTCCGCTGTTCTACTCCGCCAGCGACCATTCTTGTTGATGTTTGTGCTGATGTTTGGGTGAATGCTTTTTATAAACGTATCTTGTCTAATGTATCGCTTTAGCTCATTCGAAGCTGAGTGACTGAATGAATGACTGACTGACTGACTATGTGGCTGCCTTTTTGGTTGCCTGGTTTACTGACTGTCGTCTGTCCGTCTGTCTGCACTTCCGCATTAAATATGTATGTCCTTAGACGTGCCTGCTTCGACGCTCCTGTCTGTCTTACTTTGTTATACTATATATAAATTCACATTTAGCTCTTCTGCTGGTTTATGCTGTCGTTGTTGTTTTCTTTTATTTTTTTTTTTTTTGTATTTAACGCAGCGTTTAGTTCATTTAATTGGCCGCTTTTGCTGTAACTGGCATCAAGGGATTTAACCTTTAATGATATTGTTTAAATTTATGATGTATGCTGAAAGGCGTCCGCAGCGAGTTCAAGGACATCAGCTCGTTTTGCAGCTGAAAAGCTTCGGCTTTGACTAACTACGCTTTAGGGTATTAACTCGACACGAGTGTTTTAGTATATTTTTGGATTGAATTTAAGCTGCTATATATAAGCATAATGTGCGTGGCTTGTGCAGAAACATGTATTTAGTAGTTGTAGTAAATGAATATGTAGTTTGTGCCTAGAGCTATTTCATTAAGTTCAGAAATCAGACATCAACCAAAGTCTAATGAATAAAGCAAACTTTAAAAGAAGAGCGAATGATTTCTATTTATTAGAAATTTATTAAATCTTAAACATTTAAACATTTATTAAATCTTTTGCAATAAGTTCAGTAGTTATAGTTTCTGTAAATTGTAGAGTATGCCTGCCGGGCTGTTCCGGTTTTCACTTTCTGTAAATATTTCAGTAAGTGAATTCGATGAAATGGTATGATCAGATAATTATGCTATTTGAATTCACTTGCATAGAGTAATATGTATTCAATTGAGCAATTCAAATCGTATAATCATGCCATACGTAGAATATTGAATATGTTATAAAATTCACAATCGCAAAATTTTCGCGAAAGTGAGAACCGGAACAGGCTTGACTTGACTTTGGTTTTATATTGGCTATCAGATTAGTGTAATATATAAGTGCCGTTATAAATAGTTATGAAGAAGATGAAGTTCGGCTTGAAGAACCATTTAGCATAGATGAGTCATAACGACCGAAAACCATTAAGCAAAACTATGGCGCTTAGATATAAATTTACTTATCAGCAATATAAGCCACTACAGACAAAATATAGATATACAATTTTTCCACTCTATCAGATCCAATAATGATGGAAGCAATAGATTTTCAATTGCCACTCCATTGTAAAAAATCACAAGCTTTACTATCAGGCCTATGATGAATTGCAATCTTGATATACTAATTCCGAAAGCATTTAAGTTTTTATTGCAGTATTTGCATGAAACATTTTGATTGAAATTGAATTTCGGTTATCGTAGCATTTCGATTGAAATCTATTTCAGCTCACATAATTTGCTTTTCATAGCAATACTTGGTTTCTATGTACTAAAAAGACTGATAACAAATAGTTTTATTTTTTTATACCTTGTCCTGAGGGTCAAGCGTTTGTGCAAATGTATGTAATAGGCAGAATGATTCCTGGTAGACCCCATAAACTATATACCATATTCTTGATTGGTATCGCAGCTGAGTTGATCTAGCCTTGTCCGTCAGTCCGTCCGTATGTAGGTTTAAATAACTAGATTTCGAAGGCTATAAAATGTAGCGCCTCCAAACTTGGACTTTTAGATTCTTTTGATAATACTGGTACTGCTGGTACCACTCTACTCCTATTTTTTGAAAATTTGTATACAATTTCTTTACTTTTAAATATGTAAGTACTAAAATTCGACTTTCTTAAAAATTCAAATTTCATACCGTGATAACGTATCAATTCAATATTTTTTTGGAAGAAATTTTTTACCATAATCAGGAGACCATAATCTATAAAAAAGAAAAATATGCCATCAAACAGATTTTTACCAATATCTTTAAAATTCAAAAATATTTGAAAAATGCATAAATGTGGTACTACATGAGAGTTATATCGTATACCTATTGTACCTACGTGCAGTGACGATATTGCGACTATATCCTCTTCGAAGTGGCTGCTGGAAAGAGCCTATTAGACAGTTTTTTGTTATCTGTAATCGGGTGGTGGGCAGAACTCGCCCAGTGGCATTTATGTCCATAAGAAGCCACCATAACAAATTTGCAGTTGAAATTGACTATATTAAAAGGTTTTGCTACAAAATGTCAAAAATGGGCGGATGGTTTGTGTGGGGGATGGTTAATCTTATTGACTGTTTACAGCTGGATATCTTCAATATCAGGCAGACAGATGGACCTGGCTAGATCGATCCGTTCTGTCGCGCTGATCATGTATACATATACTTTATTTGCTCTCTAATGCTTCCTTAAATATGCTACATACATTTTGACAGTTTAAGAAACCCCATATGCACTATTACAAATATTTTTTAGACATGTTATAAAAAGAGGAATTTGACAGGAAATATCTGCAGTTCTTTTGGTTTTTTTTAAGAAAATATTCAGAACATTCACTGCAAATTAAGCTCATAAGACACAAGCAGAAGCTAGTCCCAAAGTAGGCTTATGGTTTTCAACTGTGTGAATGTGGTTTCGAAACCAAAAATGACATACCGACACCTCTAGTTACAAGTTACACGTTACAAGTGTTACAAACGCAGCGAAAAATTAATAAAACTGTTCACTCAATGTGTGAATTGTATGACAGCAATTTGATATGTCAGTGGCTTTTCAAATTTGGAATTATATTGAATTGAGGGTAGTCTCTGAAGTAACCCAATCTGCATCATTAAGTTTGTGTCTGACAGCCCTTGAAAACAGACATGAAAGGCAAACAGACTAACAGAAAGCAGGCTGAAATTGGCGTCAAACGTAATCGTGTGATAACGTCGAAGTAGTTTTTGACGTTGATTTAGCGCAATATTGTCAAGATTTGGCGCCGTTTCATGAAAGTGGATAAAATATGAATCCATTGCAGCACATCAGCGACCAAGAAGTAGATAAACAGTGTTTTTCTTTGATGCGTCTGTCTGCCTTTCATGTCTGCTCGTAATGACTCTCAAATACAAACTAAATGAGGCAATCGCTCAACACTTTTACAGTTGTCTGTTAACAGAGGTAGTTGACAGGCGCAGCAAAAATCTGTGTTTAAACAAAATGAGAAAATAAGTAAATAAATCTTTAATGCAATACTCGACTTCATTATTTTGTGCTCTCACTTGCCCTCAATTTTTTGCTTGAAATACATATATCCTTTTTCTTGATTTTTCCTTTCTGCATAAGCCCATATTATATTCTAGATTTCGCATGCACGAACAAACAAATACTTACGTACGAGTATCTATATGTATATGTAAACGTAAATAATTCCAAGGTTTAATCGTGTGTTAATGAGCTCAAGTGGCAATCAGATTGCAGCTACAGAGCTTAGGAGCAATGGAGCCAAAAGAGCCAAATGAACTCAGATAATAAGCGAAAACAAAAGCAAACTTCCTGCCGCACATAAAATAAACACTTTTGTCCTTGCCGCCATCTTCGTTCACGTCATCATTGTGCCGTATGAAGGTTTCTCTCCCAGACGCGTAAAGAATTGAATAAATGAATGAATGAATGAATGACGACTGTGAGGGTGTTCCATATAGACTAAGGCATCAACGAAGTTATACTTGTGCACTTGTTATGCTAATGCATGCTTTCATTAACTTGCAGAGGCACACAATTCACAGAACCTGCAAGTAAAAACTTCTAAGTGAAAGTCTTCCTTTTTTCACTAAATGGCAAACTCGTTGCGATGACTTAAACGCTTTAATAACTTAATGACATTAACAGTTTAGGCCAACTAATGCAAGTCAAAGGTCAAAACATGAAAAGTGGTAAAAGTCGAAGTGGCAACCACAAGCCAATGCTAAATTAAACTCGATCTAAAGGACATTCAAATAAGGAAGGCAGGCGGGAGAGAAGAAAGTCAGGAAGTGAACTTGCCGCAGCAGACCCTCATTAAAAAATGTTCAGCGTATGCGATTTTTTTGTTGTTGCTGTCCGTTCTGTATCCTTTTTAACTTTTAAACATCTAGGAACAAAAAAAAGTTTCAAATCTGTTCAAAGTCTGCTATAAGCTGCGTGAGTCTAAGCTAGTGGTTGGGTGGAAGCATTGCGGAGTATAAACTTCTAAACGAAGACAACAAAGTTGCCGCTGGACAGATGCCTGGCTGACTGCACACGCCCATTGAACAATGGCAATAGAACATACGAAGGGACTAAGTAATGTTTCGAACATTGGGTTGCGAAAGAACCATAAGCGTAACAAGGTTTTCATATCATATTTTGTTGACACATTAAGGGAAGCATCGAAGACCTCAAGAAGTATACATATTCTGTACCAGCTGGACGAAGCGAATAGAAATAGCCATGTCTATCTGTCTGTCTCTCTGTCTGTTTTCCTCGGTCTGTACCCTGCCTGTGTGGACTAAAACTAGCTCTTCAGTTCATAAGGAATCGTTCTGAAATTGGGTATGGAGTCTTTCTGGTTGAACGTAACTCACATTGACCATGCCACACCCACTTTTAGAATAGTCCCTATACAAATGCACCACCTACTTTTTGGTTTTGTAAGCAAAACTTTTTTATTATAGTTAACATAAACTTATGGACGAAGCCTTCACATATATATCAATGGGCGTGTTCTGCCCACTTTAGAATACTACTTTTAAGTCTGCTCTATATGATATGATGGCTTTTTATGCATGGAAGCTTCCAATATATATTAATGATCGTGCGCCGCCCACTTTAAATGATAGCTCCCATAGAAACCCAAAGCCCATTTTTCAGAATTGGAAAAAAATAATTTTTTTTTAATCTAATACAAACCTGAAATTCGATATGGTGCCTTTCATTGGATGGAAGCCTCACATCCAGTATAAAATTTGCTGTTTGCCCTTTGAATGAGCCTTCAAAGGAATATTTTTGTATTTGTTAAATACTTTTAAAATATCATCGATGTAGCAAAACTTTGTTAGCCACCTCCTATACAGAGACAAACCAAACCGCCAGGACGACAAGCATGATGATAATGATGATGAAGATAATTATGATGACGACGACGACAACAACTTTGGTTGGAACCAAGAGTGCTTGGTTTTGGTCAAAACCAGCCAAAGTTGCCTTTGTCATGGAAATTACTTTCTTCATTAGTTACTTTGTAGCTGGTTGAGCTGCCTTCCTGTCTCTCTGTCTGTCTCTCTGACTGCCTGCCATGGTTGACTTAATTAAAAAGTTCGAGCTTTGTGTGTATGTCGGGGTATGGTACAGCTCTATTACGGTTTTGAGCTGGGCTAGGCTAGGTGCTGTCATAAAATTCTAGCTGAAGTGTGCCACAAGTTGGACAAAGAGCGAGAGTGTATGATTGCTAAAGCTTAGCCACGCGGGTTAACTTAGACATTTAAGCGGAAAATAATAAAAGAAATTAATTTCGGTTCCACCTTTTATTTAATTTTTTTCTGTTTTCTTTTTTTTTCATCTGATACTCATTGCAGAATTACCCGAAAAACGTCCGACACTCTTTACGGAGCAAACGCGCTATGAGCCTGGCGATGTCCTGCGCGCCAATTGCAGCACCCCACCTTCTAGACCGCGCGCCGAGCTAAAGCTCACCATTAACAATATGGTGGTAAGTACAAAAGTACAAAGAACATTTTTTATAATTTCTTTCATATTTTTGCGGGCTGGTACTTCACATTTTTCTATGGCACAAAGGTACAAGGCTAAAGCGGAATATAATTTTTACCCATTTCGACTTTAATTTGTGCTGACAGTGGGTCAGCAAAGAGTTCAGCGCGTAAGGCATAGATACGTAAAGGACATTTAAGCGGAGTAGTGCTGCAAGTGGAAGCGCAAAGAATATTGTACGCTTTTACTTTGTGGATGCTTTGTATAGTTGCCTCCGTCATTTTTTCCACTACAACTCGTCGAGGGTTGCGAACTAAAGCAAAAAGCATTATTCTTATATTTCTAGCAACATGATAAATGAAAATGAAAATATGCTCTGACATGGCTTTAATGTTTGAGGAACTCAAAAGTTAAAAAAAAAACAAAAAAACAAAAAAAAAAAAACAAGAAAATATACTCTTCTTCTTGGGTATTGTATGTGTTTGAACGTATTTGTATTTGCATGCAAACTCTGCCTAAGGACATCAACACAACAGGAAAAAAGAAATAAAATAATAATAGTAAACTGAATAACAACGCTTTGCAGCATAGCAAAGCTTAACTAGTTCGTGCAATTTTGTATACCCTTCCGGAATGCACATTTATGCCTATATATAAGCACTTAAATCTGGAGATAGATTTTAAAAAAAAAAATAGTTTGGACTACTACGCAATTTTACTAAGCACAAAGTGCTTCATAAGATAAGAGTAGCAAGAAGGATAGATTACGAACGTTACAAAATTTCGCCTCTACCATGTAAACTTTTTCCCATAATTCAGATTGGCTTTGATTTATTAGTCATGCATAGGGGTATGTGATTATAGGGTTATGAAAGTTTTTGCTTTTAAGTACTTTGGTTTTCAACGAGTCCTCAACTATGTCATATTTTGAAATATTAGTAAGAATTGTAGATCACAATTTTTCTTTACTTCACAAAATTTTGCGGTCAAATTTCGAAAATTTTGTTGAGCTCATCTCAAAATGATGGAGTTAAATTAAATTCCGAATAGATTAACATTCCGTTTTAGCGACTCCAAAAACATAAAGTAGACATGGTAAGATCAGAATTTTTCTTGATTTTAAAAAATGTTGGCCTCGACTTTTGAGGTTTTATGATCAAAAACCTGAGATGATGCGGTTAAATGTACCGCGGATTCGGTTTCAGCGACACAAAAAACGTATAATAAACATGCTGTGATCTCTGGGTCTGAAAGTGAATTTGTGTAATTGATATGGTAGCTTTTATTGGACGGACGCTACACATATACATTAATGCGTGGGACCCGTCTATCTACCGCCAACTTTTGTGTTTTTGTGTGAAGACCTTATTTATTAAAGTGAATATTAGGTTGAAATGCGATGTGGTGTCTTTTTATGTACAGCATCTTAACATAAGTAGACTAATAGGTGTGTATCGTCCACTTTTTGGGCTTGCCCCCATACAAACCCACTGCCCACTTTTGTGTTTTTTATGAAAAAAAAATCTTTATTGAAATCAATGTTGGCTTGAAATTTGTTTTGGTGATGCTGCCATTTCGTGACGATTTTCTTTTAATTGTGCCAGGGAAGTCGGTTTGTTGCCGTAAACTTTAGATTTGACGTAACCCCACAGGAAAATGTCCATAGGGGCTAAATCGAGACTTCGTGGAGGCCAATTTATGTCACCTCTCCTGGAAATCAATTTGCCAGGAAAAATTTCATCCTGAGGCTTTAATTCTTGCACCAACTGAATTTTGTAGGGATGCAGCTTTAAATCTTTGTGTAAAATACGGAAAAATGATGATCTATGCACGTTTAAAGCAACATCACGCTTCCGAATCGAAAAGTCCGGGTTGTCATGAACAGACTGAGTAGCACTGTCTACGTTTTCGAACGTTCTCTTCAAACTTCTTGACCCATTTTCCTACAGTCGCTGAATTACCGTTTTTGTAAAACTCATTTACGCACAACGCACGGTCCGCTCCCGAAAAACGCTCCATAGCGACTAAATTCCCCAAAGCTAGGCTACAGATTGACATACCCCCCGCGTACCACGGAATAGTTGCGTTCACGTTCAGAAAATGTGAACTTTCTTTTGAGACTCCCTGTACAAAAGGGTGTGTCCCGCCCACTTTTTGGAGTAGCCCCACGTTTATGTTTTACAATACGGTTTAAAATTTCGTGAGAATGGTATTAGAGCTTCGGTTCAACCGAAGTTAACGTTTTTATACCATTCACACATAGTGTGAAATGGTATTATCAGTTTGTCTGAAAGATTATAACGCATTAAAGGAATCATCGTAGACCCCATAAAGTATATATATTCTTGATCAGCTCGACCAGACGAATCGATCTAGCCATGTCCGTCTGTCTGCCCGTCTGTCCAGCTGTCTGTCCGTCTGTATGTTTTTGCGCATTTTTGGGGACCAATTTTTATACTATCCAGTTGAAATTTTCCACATATACTTCTTTTTATTGTAGTTTAATAGAGTATCAAGATTGACCTGCCACGCCCACTATTTGGGGTAGTTCCCATACAAACCTACTCCCCACTTTTGACTTTTTGTAAAAAAAACTTCTTTATTAAAGTCTATATAAGGTTGAAATGCAATGTGGTGCCTTTTTATGGTCAGCCGCTTAACATACATAGACTAACGGGCGTGGCCCGCCCACTATTTGCGGTAGCTCCCATACAAACCTATGGTCCACTTTTGACTTTTTGTAAGAAATACTTTTTTATTAAAGTCAATATTAGGTTGAAATGCGATATGGTGCCTTTTAAGGTACAGCCGCTAAACATACATAGACAACTGGGCGTGGCCTGCCCACTTTTTGAGGTAGCCCCCATACAAACCCACCGTGCAATTTTGTGTTTTTTTATAAAAAAAATCCTTCATTTATATCAATATTAGCTTGCAATTTGATTTGGTGGATTTTAGTGGACAACCGCTTCATATACATATACAAAGGGGTGTGTCCCGCCCACTTTTTGAGGTAGTCCCATATAAACCCACAGTTCACTTTTATGCATTAGTATGGAAAACGTCAATATCAACATGAAATTCGATATGGCGGCATCTTAGTCATCTACTAGATCGCTTCATACACATATACTAGTGAGCGTGTACCACCCCCTTTTTAAACCACCACTTTTATGTATTACAATACTATTTAAAGTTTCGTGTGAATGGTATTAGAGCTTCGGTTCAACCGAAGTTAAAGTTTTTTCTTGTTTTTTTTTATTAAATCTTGACATCAAGAAAATTGATCAACCCTTTGAAAAGTTATAAATTTGTTAAACTTTTGTCGATTTATTGAAATAGTTCATTTGTTTGTCTGAATCCAATCGAAAACCTACTTTTTTTTTTTTGATACAGGATTTTAGTACATAATAAACTACACACCTTTTGTTTATAACTTTTTCAAAACGGCGGGAAAATCCAAATTCCATTGAAGCGGTTTAATATTTTTTAACGTTTTCAATATCCCCTTCGTTTTTTCTTTCAATTCCGGTTTAAAAGCGAAATGATGGAAACTAGTAGCAGAGTTCAAAGCATGTGTTTTAGCGCCTAAAACATTATGTGTAACAGTAAAGGTTCTTGTTCACTCTTCATGCCAAAATATGAAAAAACCGAATATCGACTAAATTTTCAATACTGGTTTTAAATAAGAACTACAGATCAATATCGAATTAAAAGAAGCTTATGGGTATCCTGCTCCTACGATATAAAAATAAAAAAAAAGAAAAATAGAAAATCGAATTTAAACGCAATCGTACAAACATTGTTAACTAAAGGAGTTTAATCTGTATAAAAAAGATCATCTAACTGAAATTTCCTGTAAAATCCATGGTCTGATGAAGAACGAATTTCCACCCTGTGACTTAAAAGAAATAGCTCGATGGTAAAAGATTAGGGTAGAATGAGAGAGTATTGGTTTTAACAAACGACTATTTGAAGCATTTTAAGAAATTGTATTATTCAGAATGCATCGGAAGCTTTGATGAATATTGTATCGAGCTAAAAACAAATTGTGTTGAGAAATAAAGTCAATTTTTTATTTTTTCTCTTTGGCCATTAGTTGTCAGTCGGGCCTCTCATAGCAAAAAAAAAAAAAAATTACAATATTTGAATGTTCCTATAAAGAGTATCCATTTTTCGGTTATGCTTTGATAAAACTTAAATAATAGTTTATTTTTACTTTTAATGTTTTCTTGTTACAGCATTTTCTGTAGTCTAACAAGCTTGTCTATCAGGTTTACCAGGCGGTCTGCCTTATGTCTGAACACTGTCCAACTGTCTAGATATATATGTATCTGTCCATCCGTCCGTTTGTGTGACTGTCAGTTTCACTGACAGCCTAAACAGCACCGCAATGTCTTATCACAGGCGAAGCGTAGCTGATAACAGTCTTCCATAAGCCATTGCCGCTGCTTGAAGCAACGTGTGGTATGAGTAATTTCACACCATTCCAGCCAGAATAGATGAGTCGAATCACTCTGCTTGTTTAGTTGCGTCGCCTTGAGTCCTGTATGGAACTTTTATATAATATGTAATATTAACAATGTACCTACAGCTGTGTCCATTTTCACTCTTCTTCTTCATGACTTGCTTGCTGGCTTTTATAGATTTCCATGCCTCATGCCATGGAAGTAGCACACAGTTTATTCTCCGAAAATTCAGCTAGAAGATATTCCTTTATAAAGAAAGGGAGAGAAGGCGAACCTGGACAATGTTACGCCTTTTGTACTGCACAGCACAATGGGTGTCCGTTCACTTTTCATAGACGATGTTGGCATACAAATACTTTCAAGCAGATAACTACTTATATATACAAATGCATGTATTGTATGAGTGGTTAATATTAATTCGCTAAGTTCGGTTGAAAGAAAACATAAAAGAAAGCATAAAATGTTTTTCATATTCTTAAGCTCCATTTGTATACCATTCACACATAGTGTGAAATAGTATTATCAGTTTTTGATAAGTTTGTAACGCATTAAAGGATATATATTCTTGATCAGCTCGACGAGACGAGTCGATCTAGCCATGTCCATATGTCTGTCTGTCCGTCTGTATGTTGTTGCTCATTTTTTGGGGACCAATTTTAATGCTATCCAATGTCAAGATTGACTCGCCATGCCCACTATTTGGGGTAGCTCCCATACACACCTATGGTCCACTTTTGACTTTTTGTAATAAAAACTTCTTTATTAAAGTCAATATTAGGTTGGTATGCAATATGGTGCCTTTTAAAATACAGCTGCTTAACATATATAGTCTAATGGGCGTGGCCCGCCCACCATTTGGGGTAGCCCCCATACAAACCCAGCGTGCAATTTTGTGTTTTTTATGAAAAAATTCTTCATTTAAATCAATATTAGCTAGAAATTTGATTTGGTGATTTTAGTAGACCACCGCTTCATATACATATACAAATACAACTAAGCGTGTCCCGCCCAGTTTTTGAGGTAGTTCCATAAAACCGACAGTTTTTATGCACTTGTATGAAAAACATCAATATCAACTTGAAATTCGATATGGCGGCATCTTACACATCTACTACATGCTTTATACACATCTACTAGTGGGCGTCTACCACCCACTTATTGGGATAGCCCCATACTTTATGTATTACAATACTATTTAAAATTTTGTATGAATGGTATTAGAGCTTCGGTTCAACCGAAGTTAACGTTTTTCTTGTTCTTGTTTGACGTTCAATTACGACTTTCTCATAGTTAATGTTTTTATTTAAATGGTGAGTAACAACGAGCTCATAACTGGCCTCGTTGGATAAACGCTTTCAATTTAGGAAAAAAAAAAATTCGACGTGCATATTTCTATAAATGTTCTCTTTTTCAATGAGAGTGTATACCATGTTGATGACTATCATTTTCTTACAATTCAATACAACATCTTCCACCATAAAGTCTCACAACTTTCGGACAGTCTTCGCCATTATTGGCATGTTTTTCATTGCGCGTCAAGACTACTGTATTTTGCACTCTTGAAATAAAATGCCGGCTTTATATATCATATTATTCATGTCATAAGGTACTTAAGTAGAGATTCCCCAGGGGACTGGGGAACCACTTATGTTCAAACAAAGATAATAAAATACTTAAATTTGTCTTGGCAAAGGGAGTGTCATGAATAGGAATCCATGACAAAGACTTAATTATCGATTCATAATTTCAATTAGTTGCATTGAACAACAATATGGAAACACTTAAACGCTTTGTATTTCCCAAAAAAAAAAAAAAAAAAAAAAACAATAATATTGAAATATCTTTATTGTAATTTATGTCATATTGGTTGCCTTTAACTCGAGTTATAGCTGAAAAAGTGAACCAAGATTCCAAGCAAATCTCATCTCGAAAACGTTTCCAGTCAAAACTTTTTTAAGTTTATTCGAGTTGAACAAACCGAAATATATAGGAATAAAAAATATGGCACTTCCTACATTTGTTTTGTGTAATGTGTAATGTGAGATTTGAAACAAGAAAAAAACGTTAACATCGATGGAACCGAAACTTTAAATCTCTTCACACTTTTGCTCGGCAGCGCTGATGTCTACTTTAGTTTTTAAATTTTTGAAGCAATTCTTAGATCATGTATTTTGCATTTTTGACGGTTGTTGATAGTTTTGTTACGCATAAAATAATAAGAAAGAATCATATTTATAATTAAACAAATTTTGGAAAGAGCGGAGGTTGAAACCAAATCGTCTTGAATGCTAGTACAGTTGAGCTATCGATGCCTTATATATATTTGCTGATATAAGTATACAGTTTATACTATTATTACAATAATTGGATTGTCCTTTTCAAATTTCAAAACAATTGCTTCAATTCAAACATGTTTGATACAACAAAATAAACACAAAGTCTTTTTGAATGGATGAATCATGGTCACTTTAGAACCTGTGTTGATTTTGGTTACAAAAAGATCTCCGTACCAATTTTCAAACTACTATTTGAATGATTGAGTGAATAGGGCATGGAGAAACTCACAGACAGACGGAAAGACGTACATGGCTAGATCGAAGAGTGTAAAAATCTGTGGCTTTAGTTTTCATTGAAGTCGGTGTATATTATAAAAAAGGAATATCTTGCGCTGCTAGTGGCGATGCTTCCACCGTAATTGAGTAATTTTAAGTTTATTCATCTTCATTTTGATAGATCTGCCTGAATTAGGTGAAAGACATATAAACGTATATATTGGCAATATATTGACTACAACAGTTGAACTTTTGCAGCACTTATATTTCTAAAATTCACCAACTTTCCGAGCTTTTATTCGTTCACTCGTACACAACACTCGCCATCATAATTTTTTTTTTTTTTTTGTTTTTGAACGCAGCTGCTCAAGCATTTTCAGCTGCTGTCATTTTGGGTATTTTCACTTTTGGTGTGCCTGCCAAGCTGTCAAGGCTTGTTGAAAGTGCTGTTGCAATTTTATGAATATGCATGAAAATATACATACATATATGAGCACCTATATACCTATACAATAAGAGTACACTTGTACTTATATATATTATATATTATATATGTATATGTATGTATACATGGCATCTATGTATGTATGTCTGGATTTTTTTGTTCAGCTTCTTTGCTTTTGACACAATGGCGCTTTATTGTAAACGTTTTCCATAGCTACCATCGCCATTGCCATCATGTCACGGCATTATGTCCTGATGCCAGATCTTTTTGGCCATTATGCGCACAAGTAGCCAAGCCACACGAGTGCCGAGTCAAGATGTCAAGAGCAGTTTAAATGGTCAAGGCAGCACAGCACTTTACATTGTGTGTGTGTCGTTGTCGTTGCCGTTGTCGTTATTGTTGCGTTTGTTGTTGTTGTCGACGTCGTTGTTTTTCTGGTGATTGTCTACATCTGCCAGCTGGTAACAGGTTGTCCAAAATGCATGCAAACACAGCAGCTCAGATACTTTTACATATCTATATGCTTGCCGATACGTGTAAACATATTTACTACTTACAATTTTATACTCGCAGATAGGTTCTCTGAGTATATACGTACATTTCGCTATAAGTGTACAAGTGTCCTGTGTGCACTGCACTCAAGTGCTTTTGTATGCAATGCAACGCTTACTTCCGACTTTCGAGCGCTTCAAGTATTTTTTTTTTAATAATTCCATTTTTTTTTTGTTGTTGTTATATATTCCTTCGAATGCATGTCACATAAATCGATTTTTAATTGTACGCATTGATTTTTCGAAAGATTTTACAAATATTTCATGCAGTGTAGGCAGATGTTTTCATAAAATGCTTTAGTTTCTTTAACATTCGTTTCAGTATCAAATATAAAATATGTAGCTTGATAAAGAAAACATTTTTTATTTTTTTAATTTTGTAGCTCATGTAGCAGATAAATTCAAAAGCAATATGCATATCAACAATGGGCTAAACTAAATCAATATATCCTCGTTGATATTCAGTTGGTCATGCGATGAAAATCTTCGTTACACATTGAAGGAGGCGAGATACACATATTCTCTAGCTTAAATATTATTATCAGTCATTATTATTGTCAGATTGAAGAAGAAGGAAAACTCGTTCATTTTGATGGGATGGAAACTCTATTACCTTTAACAAATACTATACGGATTTTAGACTTAAGCTTCGTCAATCAAAAATTTACGAGGACATGTGTTACGATCATAGAATACTATTGTTTGTATTCTATAATTTGCAAGGATGTGATGTGAGAGACCATTGCTTGTGACAGATGTTTATTTAAGAAACATTTGCAGCATAAATGCAGTCCATAGCTTTAGTAATAATGAAGATTTCTTAGAAGATTTAACAAATTACCATTGGGTTAGTAAGGGAATATGTTTCATAATGACTCTGATTTGACCAGAGATACATATCCTAACGGATGTTTGTAAACTGCTTATCCTATTTGACAAAGAATTGTTTTTTGAAAAGTCCATCAAATGACAAATAATAGCAAATGATTTTGAGGACCTCTGTACTGGACAAAATATATGGTTATCGAAAAAATCGTGACGCATTGTTTTGTTCACATTTTCATGGCTCGTTTACTAATATTATTAGAAGAAATTAAATCAATAATACAAATGCCATTTCTGATCATTGCTCTTTTGCCATCTTTATGGAAGTTGCATTATTCCGCGCTCATAGCAGAACCGCGCTTTTCGAATGACGTACCACTGTGGTTTTGCAATGAACGTTGGGTTAAACTTCAGTGAGTAAGGAAAATAGAGCAAAACTTCAAATTCAAGCAGCAGCAGCTTAAAGCGAGAACTTTTGTGTGGCCTCGAATTGTCATGGTGGAACACTACACATTTGCGTTTGATGAGTTCAAGCCAAATCTCCTTAAGAGATGTATTCAAATCATCCAGTTGACGACAGTTCAGACAGATCAGAATCGATTATAAGCTTCTGTGGTAGAAGCTCAATAAACTTTTAGTATTTTGTCTGTTTTTCTGTCAATGTCGGCCATCGGGAGTAAGCGCACAAACCCACCAAACACCCACCCGACTTATACCACAGACATAGCCCCTTCTGACTACCACTTGTTCAGATCGATGACCCACGTCCTGGCTGAGCAGCGCTTTAGAGAGCGGACGCACACAGCACAAAGATACAGCACACCGCTACACGCTTACTTTTGGTCCTGCTCTAAGTCTTTTCTAGTGTGAGAACCCCGTTAACAAAAAATACAGATGGACAGACAGACGGACATGACTAAATCGACTCATCTATACGGGTCTCCCATGATCTCTTCGCTATATTATAAATATATATACAACACAATATACCCAGCTTACAAATATATTTTGTGCAGAGTATAAATATATATTATACTCGTAGAACACTCTTAATTACTTATTCAAGTTAGCTAACTGAACTGGAATATATTTCTATTGTAAAACATAAAATTTAACAAATTTTGCTATGTTTGTTAATGTGATCACTTAAGAAGTATTTCAAATCTAAACTGTCGAATTTGTGGAAACCGGATGATTGCACCAGAAGTAAATAACGTTATATAAAGTTCAGAACTATTGGAATTAATTTTAAAGGATTCATACGAGATGGCGTAACTAGCACTAAATCGCATCGAGTTCATGTGAGAGCCTACTTCATAAGCTTCAAATTTCAGTATAGGTCATTCCACTGAAGTGTTAACAACATATTTTTTGCTGCTCTGTGAACATGTCGACTTTTGTTCCAACAAAACGCAATTTGCGGAAGTTTTGCTTTTGTGCTTTCATTTGAAGAAAAAAGCAGCTGAAGCCCTTCGTACGCTATGTGAGGCTTACTGGGACTATGGTCTGTCGATTTCAACTTGTGAGTACTGGTTTCGTCGGTTTAAAATTGGTGATTTTGATACGGAGGACAAAGAACGTCCGGACCAGCCCACAAAGTTTGAAGATGAAGAATTGGAAGCATTACTCGACGAAAATCCGTGTCAAACCCTTCAAGAATTGTGATAATCATTGCAATAATTCACAAGCAAGGAAATTGGGTGCCGTACGAATTGAAGCCAAGAGATGACGCTCGGCCACATGTTGCAAGATTCGTCAAGGAAACATTGGAGGCGTTGAATTGGGATATGCTTTTAGTGTTGTAGGAGTAAAACTTACTCGAGTTGATGGATCTATAGTAGGCTACCGTGTGTCTCAATCGTCTTAGTCAGCCGTAACAAGTGTTATGTCCGCTTCAGTATGCAATACTATGATCCCGCAAATATTCCGAATAACAATAGAACGCAATGGGTTCCTTAATCGTAATAATTTATTGTAAAAAAAAACGAGTTGTTAAGCAAGGAAACTGGGTTATTAGAAATGAATTTAAGTAACAAAATGATACGACATAAGCGTCCGTTCGTACTTAATATGAAGTTACAACTGCAAGATAATATTAAAAGTACAATGGCGGTTTTGACTCTTTTATCTTCGTTCAAAAACGAAGTGTTCGTGAAGACTATTTTTTTTTTTAAATTAAGTATGATGTGAGATGTCGCGAACAATGAATTTGTATACCATTCACACAGAGTGAAATGGTATTATCAATTTGTCGGAAGCTTTTCTCTGCAGTCAATATTGATTTTTTATGAACAGATACTTTACACATATATAAATGGAAGTGTTCCCCATTATTATGGGTAACCACAATAAAAACTCACCAACCACTTTTGCCATTTTGTACTAAAAACGTTTTCATTAAAGACAAAATTAACGTGAAATTGGCGTGTCCCGCCCACACAGAGCAATATAAAAGATCAATTTGATATTGTCTCAGCAATTTCCAAATATTAATTACATATATATTATTCGGACCTTAAAAAGGATCAATATGATATTTCTCTTATGAATATCATGAAATGATATGATAACGCTTCAAATTAATGTGAAAGATATCACATTGATCTGTATTCACTTCGAAAATAAGAAAACCTAAAGAGACGAAGATAAAAAAAAAAAACACAATGCGCGAGAGAAATGGAATGTGTCGATACTAAAAATAGAAACGAAATAACTCTCAACGCAGTCGAGAGAAGCAAGGTTGCTAAGATGACTTACTTAACTTTGTAAGCCAGCGAAGTTTGTCATGTCGTGGTTCGAATGCCAACTTCCTTTACCAGAGAAAATTTTTCTAAATCGCCAAAAATTCAACAAAATTGTTTACTAATAAATACTAAAAAGTTGCCCTTATATATTGTTTTTAAATGTGATTACAAAAACAAATTTTTTAAATGTTTCAAAATATCAAAATTATATTTTCGAGCATGCAATTTTGACGATTAACACTTTTTTGACGAAAAAGTAAAAATTCATTTTGATGATTGATTTTGCTGATTTTTTTTCTGTGTGTATTTGGGGTAGCACCCACCAAACTTGCCTCTCACGTTTAGGTTATTATGTTTTACAAATACTTTTTAAAGTTATGAAACGTCGTGTGAATGGTTTTAAAACTTCAGTTCAACCGAAGTTAACCTGTCTAATTTTCCTTTTTTTTTTTTTGCTGGAAGGTATTATGAATATCTAAGTTATGAGTTTAAACTTAAAAGTAGCAGACATACAGACATGAAGTAACCGATTAGTTTCTTCGAAATTATCATGAATCTCTTTATACATACCACATGAGGTCTCCGACCTCTTCAACGCTGTTACATTGGTAAATTTTGCTATTGGCACGAGTAAGTTCGATAGACAAACTTTTCTACTACGCTAGTTTCTTCACATATGGGGAGAATATAAAATCTATTGAACAATAAGTCTGTGTAAGCACTTGCATTTAAGAAGCGTGCCAAAAAATATCGAAAACAAATTGATTTCCAGCGCCTAAAAGCATGCAACAAATCAAGCAGCAGCAGGAGCAGCAGCATTTGCCAAACGGCAAAGACAATACAGATCCTTTTGCTCTTTAAGTTGTTGTTGTGTTACTTCTCGCCACATTATTTTGCGCATAACAAATATTTTTTTTCTTTCAATTTTCCACTAAATTTGGCATGGTAACGCATCTATTTGTCTCTATTAAGCGGCATATGTAATCTGAAAGTGCTGCGCTAAAGCCAAAAATATCTTGCGCGGTCTTGGATATTTTTGCTCCTCCTTTTTCAGGATCAAACAAATGCTGCACAAAATTCGTCTACAAACATAAATGTTTCTGGTAGATTTGCTGCACAAATTAAAAGCAAATTGAAAAATATAAACAGCATCAGAGTTAGAGGAGAATTGGTGAGCGGGGTTATTGCAGCAAAAGCTTTGCCAAATTTTCGCATTAGAACAGGCAAGTAGAAAATTGAACGCTCTTTTTTTTTTGTCGTAAAATATTTTTGCGTAAAAATGTCGTCTGATGGCTTGGCTTTCGCTTCATTTCCGTCGGCATCTTTGCTTGCAGCGTCCATAATGACATGCAGCAGATATTAATTGGCAATTTACATACCGAATGATTAATGTTTGCAGGTTGTGTTTCCGTTTTTATGAAAAGGCAAAAGGTAGCTTTCATACGCATACTATACTCACGCAGACATGTGTATGCGGCTTGTTCAATGGTGTCTGTGTAGAAGTGTGTATGTATGCAAATTACGCTTGTGGCATTTTACCGCAAAAACTTTGTCAACATAAAGTTCTTGAGGCACAAACACGTTGCCATACCATACCCTTTCAGATACACCTATGTATCCATCTACCTGCCTAGTGTGCATGCTAACCAATATTTCACAGTTTCTGCTGCTGCTGCTGCTTGTCAGGTTTTTCGGTTACCTATACATGCACAGATATTTAAACACCATTACACACACACAGATCATACGCAGAACGGAAACGAACGAAACGTACCGGAAGTGTCTGCTATTTGCTTGAGTGCCTGCCTGCCTGACTGCTTGCCTGTGTGCAGTTGTATTTGTATTTGTAACCAGCTGTATCTCTTTCACTCTATAAGATACTCTTTCTCTCTGTGTATGTGTGTGTGTGTGTATGCATCTGTGTTGATTTGCACAGCATGAAATATTCATTTGTTTCCTGTGATCGGCAATTGTAATATATCTTCCTCTTGTGGTATCGTTTTCTACTCAATTTTTGTCATACTCCTTGTCGTACGTAAGGAGCTTCTTATTTCTATATGTGTGTCTGTGTGTGTTTGTATGCATATAAATGCTTGTGTGTATTTGTCATTACCAAAAGTCGCATTGCCTTGTGGTATCGATATATTATCATAGCATCACTGTCTTTTTTAGAAGTGTAGAACTTTGAAAGTAATTAAATCACTGAGATTGCATAATTTCAAACTAAAAATTGGCTTCATTAGATAGATAATTTGTGCCAGTAGTGTTTAAATATGATATCAGGCATGCGGACGCCGAGAAGAGCAGCATTCTGAAAGTTTAATTTTCGAACACTTTACCAAGCAATAAGGGTCGTTGGCTTCCAAGCCTTCACATCACCTGGGAGAAAATAATCCAAAGACGTTAAATCGCATGATTGACAGGTGCATTTCGAAAAAGGCTGCGTTTGCCGAATATTTGCTTCAGTAAGTCGATTGTATGACGCGATGTATGGCTGTATGTTGTGCCGTTCAATTGGAAAATATTGCTTCAGTAAATATGCCATTCAATTGGGGCACGAAATAATTACTGATCATGGGTCGAAGTTGACGGTAACGTTTCCGCCTTTCTCGTTTTTAAAGAAATAAGGACCAATGATGCGCACCAAACAGTGATTTTTTGTGGATGTAACAGTGCCTCGAGAATCTCTTGTGGATTCTCTTCCAGATGCGGAAATTTTGTAAATGAGCTTCCAGTTATTTTTAGCACATTGACCGAAAGTAGAATGCAGAACGATGGAACGGTTTTAATTCTTGCACCAGCTGGATCTTACAACATAACAGACTGACGCTTGACAAAACAGGAGCGCGCTGTCATTAGCCGTTTGATTGCTAAATTTGTAGCGTAAATTTGGTAACACTTCGATCTCCCACCCCGGTATCAATCACAACACATTGCTTTTCCCATATAATGTCGCTGCGAAAATAGTATTAGAGCAGCTGAGTGAGAATATTTTATTTTTCTCAGTATTTTTCTACTCTTAGAGATTTAGAGATTTAAGAATTGTCTAGTTAAGTCAACTTTGACACTCTGAAACTTTTGTACTTGACTTAAGTGCAGATTTGTTCTTAGAATTAAAATTTTATACTTATATCAAGAATTTTATACTAATTACAAGTATTTCTCCGCTTGATTTATATCTCGATACGGATTTGTATATGAGTCAAGAAAATTTAGTACGAATCATACTTCAAATTTTGAAGTACGTGTTTGGATGAAAAACCAAAATTTCAAACCTATGTTTATAATGCCATGTTTTCTGTGTAGCAGCAATTGTTACTTTGGTGCGTACTGTGCGACGTCTTTAGCGATGCATATTATATTTGGTTGGAAAACGATCCATGGTTAATCGAATTAGTTAGTCGGATGGACGATTATGTCGACCGTAAAATAACTGTATCCCACGGTAAAATTCCCAAACTGAACAACGATTTTCAGTATAAATTAGCACAATTTGCAAACGTTTATTCATAAAAAAGCAAACCAAACTGAATGAAATGACAATTGCATTGCCGGACAGTTTAACCACTGTCGAAAAATGGAACATTTAAAAAGTCACCCTTTATATATATATTGCTGTCATTATGTACATACAAATACCAACATCATATGTGTGCATACGTTTAACCATAGTTGAGTGCCTTTCGAGACTTTGTGGTGCAAATAATTTGAATTCATTTATCATATTAACTGCTTTAGTTCTCTGCACTGTATCGGCAGGTATCGTATTCGTATATTGGTAATATGCCATTGCCAATACAAAATAATTTCTTATTAAATGAAGTTGATGTGGTTCTGATGTGCACTGGCAATACACGTATCTGTGCCACTTTAATAGAATGAATAAAATCAAAGAGCCAAATGAATAAAATTCAATTATTGTAAGTCTGCTGAATTTCATGAATTTGAATTGTAATTTATACAAATATAAACTTATTGCACTGGAATATACTGTCTGAAATAAAACATATAAAAGATATAGGAAAGATATATGTATAGGTGTATAAAAAGACAATTACTAGTGGATATTCTTCTTAGTATTGTGTCCGACAATAAAAAATAAAGCTTATGAAACAAAAAGAATTTTTAATTTTGGTTGAGCCGATGATTTAGTTTCCTGCACAATATTTGGCGAACTATACTAAACTATAATAAGTTCACCGATCTAACTATTGCAAACAATAAAAAAAGGAAACTATACTATTTTGCACACTGTTTGCTGTTTGAATTAATGTCTTTTAAATACCTTTAATAAACTTGACTTTGTTTAGATATATTGAAATCATATTGATCATCGTCGAATATATAATAGCAACGCAGAATGTTTTAATAAATCTTTGGCGGAACGTTTTCATCAAAGAGTCCAAGTCTACGTGAAATAATTCCTTAATATTTGAGATATTGCTCTGTACAACCTGCCGTTTTTTACAGTTAGCTACAAAGCGGGTTGTCATAAGTGGGTAGTGGGTTTTCATGTAGAAACACGCCTATTGATATATATTTATGTGGTGCGGCCGTCCATAAGGTGCCACCATATCAAATTCCCAACCGATGTTGACTTAAAGCAGTTTTTAATACAACAGGATAAAAGTGGGCGATGGGATTGTATGGAGGCTACCACATAAATTGAGGATAAACGGCTATTAGTAAATGCATGTCCAACAGCCGCCAATAAGAAACTACCATATTGAGTTTTAAGCATATACTGGGCCGAATACACCGATCATTTAATTTCTGCAAAGCGGCCGTCCAGAAGAAACCACCATAAAAAAATTTAAGCTGATGATTTACAACAAAAAGTTTTTCATACAAAAAGTCGAAAGTGAGCGGGTGGTTTGTATGGGGGGCTACATTAAAAAGTGGGGGCTCACATGCATTGAAAAATATGTAAAGGCTTCTTTTATAAGAAGTCACCGTACTAAATTTTATGTTGATATCGACAACAATAACAAAAATTTCCATACAAAAAGTCGAAAGTAGAGGAGTGGTTTGTATGAGGGCTACCCTAAAAAGTAGGCGTGGCATGTCTATTTTGTTACTCTATTAAACTTCAATCAATCTGCTAACTTACAACCGAATATCTTAAAAACTGGTACCCAAAAAATGCGCAACAACATCCAGACAGACAGACGGAAATAGCTGGTTTGACTCGTCTTCTCGAGCTGATCAAGAATATATATACCATACCTCCTTTAATACGTTACAAACTTTCAGACAAGCTGATATGACCATTTCACACTATGTGTGAATGGTGTAGAAATGCGTAGAAACTATCTGATGGACGGACGGAAGGATGGGCAGGCGGACATACGGACAAGGTTAGATCGGCTCATCTCGACGAACTAATTAATATGATAATGTGTGCTTTACTTGATCTATGACAAACTGATAATACAATTTCACATAATATGTGGATGGTACATAAGTATAAAAATGTGAAATTATTACAAACATGGGTGTTTTTAGTTAGAGATATAATATTTGTGCTAGTGACCAGACTAATGAAGTGTCATTTGTTTAATTTTAATAATATTAATGTATATTCCCGTAGTTATAAAATATATATCCGTAATACTCGAATAAAATGAAATTTGAGTCAAATCAAAGTCGTGTGGCTATATTCATCTCTAGTTTATCAGCGCTTTCCATAACTATTTTACATATCCCTATAGAAAGTAATCCACAGTTGTTAGATCACACGATCTTGGAGCGCAATTTAATGCCGACGCCCTTCCACCCAGTTATTATGAATCTATAGTGGTTTCCATTTTGGCCTGCAGCCACTTGAAAGAAATATGGATCAATGATTCCACCAGCCCAAGTAGCATACCGAACTTTCAGTATGTTGCTTATGTCGAAATTATATTTTAACACTAATGTCAAAAAATTATTATTTCAATGAAGCCAATAATAGGTCATTACCACCCTTTTTAATTGTTTTATATGATTTTAAAGATTTACGTCTCAAGACGATGTTGCTCAAGAGCCAAAGCTATGGACGAGTGTGGTCGATTTTCTGTTACCAAGTAAATTGTCTTAGCAAAGATTATTGAAATAACACGATAAGTAATGCCATACAACAATGTGCCATAAGGGCAGCTTGTTGTTCGCTTATTTAAGAATAGATTTGAAAGCAAGTTTCGCCGAGCTTAAGTATTGGAGCGTTTGCGGTCACACTATACACAACTCACGCTCATTTACACACAACATGTTCGCAGTTACTTGGTGTTCGTGTGATCGAAAGCATAATCAGAGAGAAGCAGATTATTACGGTATTTTTTAGTAGCTTTTAATTCAAATACTATTGTACATCCTGTTATTTCAATTGTCGTTTATAATTCTACACACTTGCCTTTTCTGCTCGGCCTTTTTAAAGCGCTTACAATTTTATAACAATTTCTTCATATACAACATGGTACAATAATAAGGTAGCGCGTTGCGAGCAACCCTCACATTTCACAGGCCAAATATTAGTGCCCTTTGAATGCTTGTGCTGAACAGTTCGGTACGCTGTCCAATCTTGCCACAGGGGCATAGTGCAATACGAATTGTATTGCGCCATGGCTGTGCGTATTATGTTGTTTTTCCCTTCTTTCTTTTTTGTTTTAGTCTTTTTACAAGACACAAGAAAAACTCAAAGCAAACAGCTAATCTTGCTTCTCTTTCTATCTTAACTAAGTCAGCGCTCAGTACGCTACCTTATTATTGTACCATGATATACAATATGTATTTGGCACCAATTTTTTATGCTTGTAGATGGGATAGAGGGTTGTGGAAAATTTTGTTGCACATGAAATAATTCGAATGAAATAAACTTAAACAAATTTTTTATTAAGTGGGGATTGAACCAATGAGCTCATCTGGAATGTAAGGCAGCACGCTGTACATTTGAACTATCGATATCTCATATACATATACTGACATAAGTATACAATTTATACAATATCTGCTATTATTTCAAATGCTTGAGACAGAGGGACAGACCTATATACTCACTTAAGCTATGGGTGTACCCATAGGGTATGAAAACATTCAGAACCATCAAAACATAAACAACTAAATTGGTGCTAAAGCTGCCTTTTCCCCTATATCAGTTCTGACATGAGCTGCTGGAAAACGGATTTTAATATAAATATGAGCGTTTGGTTTCCTTTTTTCGCTATGAAATATGTTTATATTTGTTCGTTAAAACTATACGAGCTAAGCATACTAATGTGAATGTGAATAAACTAAAGGAAAATTTATTTTCGAATTCAATTTTTCTGATTTTCATTAAACAAGTACAGCCAAATTGTATACAATTTTTAAACTACATTTTTATTTTCCCAGCTACAAGTGTTGAACCTTGTTAATTTTGTGCATTTGTGTTTAGAGAATATAGAAAATATTTATTTAAGCGTAAATCCTTTTTACATGCATACGCACTACTGGCATGTGTTAAAATTGCATGTGTGTAAAAGAGCAAACAAGCTAAATAGACAGAGAGGCAGATTGTAAATTCTCTTATAGCAACAATTTCACAGTGAATTGCACTAAATAACTGCCATTAAGCATAAAAGCTGTTTTCGCATGAAAGAGTTGGCAGCATTTAAGCCAAATGCATGTTTAAGCATCTTAGAGCACAAATAAAGTGGACTTTACTTTATACAAATACAGACATGCATACATGCATGTGTATATGCGGCACTATATATTTATTATATAACTAAAAAATATCTACAGAGACACTGCAAAAAGCACAACTTCAAATCTAAAAGCAGCACTCAGATGGAACGCAACAAAAAAAGGGAAAGCGTTAAAAAATCGAAAAATATAAATATGTATATAAAAATAAAATATAAGTAGTTGCATATGTATGTACAACGCTGAAAACGAAGCAAGGACGACAAGGACGATGACGCCGACGAAGCTGAGCGCAATGGCGCAACAAAGCGGAAATGCATAAAAATGCAGCGTTGAAAGATGGAATAAGCGCCACGAAAGAAATCTAAAAAGAAACCAAAAGAAAAATGAATGCTTTGGACGGAAGTGAAGCTCAAGGAACTTTCATCAATGTGTCTGGCTTTTCTTTATTTCTTGTGCAATGCATAATTGTATCTGTATCTGTGTGTATCTGTGTGTCCTTTTTCCACTTTCTTGCTCACTGCTCGTTTGTTTGCATGTGCTCAGCCACTAATGTGTGCAATTGTGAAAATCTTGCTTCCGTTGTTGGATTTTGTTTTTCTTGAGTAAACTGGCAACTTTTCTCCAAGATGCAAGTAAAGAACTAAAACGACAACGACTGCTTTTTTCACGCTACTGTGAAGCTTGAGCAGCATAAGCATTCGAGCGTTTATTCTGTATTCTTTCCCCTCAAGCTTTATATAAAAAGGGCATTGTAAATTCGTCCGAAAATTTGTAACACCCAGAAGTAGTTTTATCAAGTACAATGTTATTGAAATCTACATATAAATAGGCAAGTGAAAATCATTCACACCCTTTTTAACCCTCTTAAACACAACACAACAAAGACTCTCTCTCTCTCACAAAGCTCTCTCTCTTTCCCTGTCGTGTTCACATTGTAGAGCAGGTCGATCGGGCAGCTCGACGTTAGGCTCCAAAGTGTTGTGGAATCAAACTAATATTTAAAACAAAAAAGAGAAAGAATTGATACAAAAAAAAAAAAAAAATATATATATATATATATATATATATATATATATATATATATATATATATATATATTTTATAACTGTGAATTAATTAATTGCATACCTTCGCATTAATTATTTCAAATAAATTGCTCACATAATGCCGCTCTCTTTCGGGCGGCTCTTAGAGCAGGGCTCGTTCAAAAGGAGAGCACTCAAAGTGTGAGTCACGTTAATCAAGAAAAGCAAATCATTCAATGAAAATGTTACACATTAAGCAATAATGAAAGTGACGTCGCAATGTGAACACAAAAAGGAATGTTCAACCTACATGCCCAAAAATGTTCAACCTTCAGTTTTTCTAATGCTTCACAGTGCTATATGTGATATGCTTGAAAATATTCAAAAATATTGCATGCCAATCAAACTCAACTTTCAAATTAGATAAATTTTCTCTTTACAAGGAGAAACATTTTTTAAAATTTTTATAAAAAAAAATAAACTTAAAAATGGGAGCTATCCCTTAAATTGGGGTTGGCATTAGGTTTCCGTGCATTTAACACTAGTTATCGAAAGTGGTAGAATGAGAGGGAAAAGTATCCGAGATCTGTTCATTCCGACAGACGGTCAAATGAACGGCCATGTATATATCGATTTGTCTTCCGATGTTTATCAAGAATTTGTATAGTTTATAGGGTCTGCTTAATTCTACATGTTACATACATTTTCACACACAAATGCTATGGCGTCTCCAAAGATATAAATGACAATAAAAAAAAACAACCAACAAGGAAACAAACGACACGCTCTAATGAAAATTGTACACCAACGAAACATACGTCATTTCCCAATATGCTTTTTCTTTGTCTTTTTTTATTTCTTAATATTATTTTTGCCTAATTCTGTGTGAAATGATTCAGTTATGCATGTCCCACCAATAATAAGAGAAATAAATTGAATAAAACTTTTTACCCCTAGAAGTCGATCGATTGTGTCGACTGCTAGAGTTACTAGTTAATACAATGTCTAATAGATCTAGGCACCTTTTGTATATAAATATGAATCTTCTCAGTTTAATATAAAAAAAATTAGGAACACGACTAGACTGAGGTAGCACATGAGTTTAGAGCTTTCGGCATGTGAGCTAAGAGATTTTTATGAGCTATAAGCTCAAAGCTTAGTTTAAGCTGCTCATGAGCCTTCGTACTCATAGTTCGCTGCAAACAGTCCCATGCGAACAAAAAATAGACGCAAGCTATAACTAAAGATGTACCCTTGACCCTTTGAGTATAGGGTACAAATTCTTATAGAAAAATATCAGCTGTTTGTAAGAAAGTTACTGAGAATTGGCAGTCAGAATTTCCTATCGAATGGATATTATAACAGCTTTCTGCCACTTTGGCCGTCATCTCTTCTAGGATCTGGTCTTCTGACGTTCAAAGTGATATTAGCTTGGGTTCTTTTTAGAACTTACAATTGCTGTTTTCTGAAGTCCATGGGTAGTTACATTCTTATAAAATATTAAAATTGGTTTCAGTCCTTTCGCTAAACGATTATTTTATTTTTAAATATTATTTTAAGTAAGTATAGCTCGAGCTTAGAGTACAAGAGTTTCGATACAACCGAATACAAAATTTGTAACTTCCTGTTTTTGTAAAATGCGACGTCGCGACGCCTTTTTGTATGCTTTTTGCTGCATTACATTAACACAGATAAAGTTCTTTGATATATAATTCGTATCTACATACGAGTATATATACATATGTATGTAGATAATTTTGTACAAGTGGCTGTTAGAGTGTTATTTTTTGCTATGTGATTCTATGCGATTTGTGTTTGTATGCCAACTTCAGAAATGGCGACACAAGATGCAGGCACTTACATACACAATCACACACACGCTGCCAGGACCAAAAACTTTTCAGTTTTGTAATTTATTTTTTTTAAGTACGAGTATCTACCCTACACATAGACGAGTGCAGACGACTAGCAGTAAGAAATGCTCGAACATTGCCAAATTTGTGAAATTCAAAGAAAAAGCAGTAGAAGAAAAATAAGAAGAAGAAGAAGAATAAGCTGCTCGTATTGCTGCCAGTTTATATCCTTAGAACATATGTCGCAAAAGTTTAACGCTAAAATATGCAAATAGACAGCGTGCGATAAACGAATGCCAAACACTTTTAAATTTTGCCATACAACTAAATTTCGTTTTTAAGAATATTCTCGGTTTTTTGTTTTGTTTTCAGGTCACCAATGCCGAAACTCAGTACATACGCACTATCGACAACCTAATTGCTTCACGTATTAGTCTCAAATTGCAACTACAGGGTGTACATTTCTCCAGCGCCAATCCGAGCATTTATGGCGGCAGTGGTGGTGGCTATTATGGCGGTGGACAAATACAGAACTCAGTGCATGGCTATGGACATCCCGCTGCTGGTGGTCTGGTGCTGCGCTGTACCGCACAGATTGGTGAGCTCTATCAGGAATACAAGGAAATTGAATTAGGCACACCACAAAAGGATCCGGTGCCTGCCAGAGGTAATATGCATTTAAGCATTACAGGGTTTTAAGAAAAGAAAAGTGTTGGATGTTGAGTCATGGAATTAGTCTCGGTTTTTTGTAATTTTTTTCTGTAAATAGACATCTTTTCAGAATTTATGAATAGAGAAGTGAAATACTAATACGTTCCAAAGAACGTTCAGAACAATATATGTATACTTCCAGAGATAATTATGCTCTTTCGTTAATATTTGTAAAGCAAAATCATTCAGTTATTTAGTGTATAAGTTATTGATAATTAGTCTTTAGTCTTTGTAGATCAACATTGTCCGAATTCAATAAAAAATAAACATTTTTCTTCTGACCACATCAATGTCATTAGTCTCATCCAGAAGATAGTTTTCATAATAATTTTACAAAACATTTTTATTGTAATAAAGTGCATGTTCCCTTCTGAACTTTATTTAAACCATAGATTTGTATGAATGCATAGCGGCCCAAACTAAATATGTGTGAGATATTTTATTAGGATCGAAGATAACATACATCAGCATCATAATTTAAGTTGAGTGGTGTCTTTCGTGGGGTGCGTGCTTCGTGGGGTGGAGTGGTTCGTGGGTGATGTGGCTCAGTAGCCAGTAGCCTAGAAAAATCTAACAGCTGAGTTCTTCTTCATATTAAGTCAGCTGATTTTTCAATAGTCATCGAAAGAGGTCTCCCAAAAATAAATTTCAAACTGACAGTATAAAATTCCAACAATTTTCCAAAGTATTTATATTAAGCTCGATTGAAACGTATTTAATGGTATAATAAAGTAAATGTTTCGTATTTGGTTTAATGGGGTCAGGTGGGGTAGGAGAGGTAGCAGCAATGTATATCATGTGCACGCAACTATTCCGAGTGGTGCGGGGGGTATGTCAATCGGTAGCATTACTTTTGGGAATTTAGTCGCTATGGAGCGTTTCTCGGGAGCGGACCGTGCTTTGTGCGTACGTGAGTTTTACAAAAACGGTAATTCAGCGACTATAGCGAGTATAAAATTCTGCAGTATCCGAAAGGTTCGTCATTTAAATGATGCGCCAAGCCCTCGACTTATTGGAAAATGGGTCGAGAAGTTTGAAGAGACCGGCTCAACGGTCAAATCAAAATCCGGGCGTCCAAGGTCTTCGAGAATGTTCGAAAACGTAGACAGTGTTAATGTGTCTGTTCGTGACAACCCGGACCTTTCGATTCGGAAGCGTGCTGTTGCTTTAAACGTGCATAGATCATCATTGTTCCGTATTTTTAGCAACTTCATACACGTCCAATAGGTCTCTACCTCGAGTTTATGAAATTTTTCTTGGCAAATTGATCTCCAGGAGAGGTGACATAAATTGGCCTCCGCCAAGTCCCGATTTAACCCCTATGGACTTTTTCCTGTGGGTTTACGTCAAATCTACAGTTTAAGGCAACAAACCGACTTCCCTGGCACAATTAAAAGGAAATATCCGTCACGAAATGGCAGCTATCACGGAGAATACCTGCCGAGCCGTCATAGGAAATATTAGTTCTTCATTAAATGAATGCAGTGATTGCAACGGTTTACATTTGGACAATATCATTTTTATGAAATAAATTCCCAAAGTGTGTATTTTAAGATGTAATAAACATTTTTTCTTTAAACTACTTACTTTTTTTTATCGATTTTTTACTTGTGAACTTTCTTTTGAGACACCCTGTATATAAAATTCACGTGTGTCAGTGTTTGTAACCAAACTCCTCCGATACGGCTTGACCGATTTTTATGATATTTTTTGTGAATATTCGGTAGGTCTGAGAATAGGTCGTAAACAACTTTTCACCCTCCTACCCCCTCCCCTATTTTTTAATCGCGATTTTAGTATTTTTGTATGAACAATTTTATAACTCGAGAACGGTTGGACCGATTTTAATGATCTTTGATTTGTTGAATTCGTCTCCGCCCAGAATAGCAGAACAACTATTAAAATATAAAAAAAATTCACGGAAATTGCATGTAGAAGTAAAAGGGTATGGGGAAGGTGGGGCAGGGGGAAGGAGTGGCTGGGGAAAGGAGTGGCTAGAGGAAAGGAGAGGCTAGGGAAAGGGCAGCAACGCGCCGGGTACCAGATAGTAAATTTATAAATTGAAGAAATTTTATAGTATATAACACTGAACAGGAATATGTATATATATATTTTTCAATGCGAACAATTTGTTTTCAGTTAAGCTACGGAAAAAATTGTTTCAGGTTCTGCTACGAACCTTTATCCCGTTGTTACATTTGCAAAATGGCTACGTATAGAAAAGTTGAAATATTTTGGTAGCTCTATTTTTTTATAGTACCCAGAGGCAGCAATTTGAACAGTTTCATAAAGCCGTAATGACTCTACAGTCCGAATGCTGAAGAGATGTTTCGTATTTTCAATTTATGTAATCTTTGTTCATAGTTTTGCTCATAGTTTCGAAATTCGGACTACTGTACAGAAAAACAAGAATTTTTATTTTCACTTTGAGACCAAATATACATTTTTAAAATTTACCAACTAGAAATTATTTTTATTTCAATATGATCACCGGAAATCAAATTTAAGCCCGTTTCCAATTCGACAAACAGTATTGAAACTAAAACTAAAATTTAAACTTGCATGTACACAGAGAGTTGTTAACAATACATTTCCACAGCAACCACTTTTCTATTGTTTTAATCATTTCAAAACTTGCCGCAACATCTTAAATACGCCTTTTTCGCTAAACTTTCTTGTCTGCTTATTTGCAGTGACGCTTTCTTCCGGTTCGAGCATGAAAAACTTCTTCAGTTCGTATTTCTCAGCAGCGTCCGGACGCAGCGCCATGGCGCCATCCTTTGGACTACTTCTCAGCGCTACACTTCTTGTCTATAGTCGCACTCGTAGTTTGCGTTCCCAATTTTCGTCCTTCATGCCGGTCCTTGCTGTCGCTGGTGCAACAACAATTGTAAATGCACTAATTGCGCTACTCAATAGTTTGCTGCTGACGTTATATAATTTCTATTTCGCCAAGAAGCCATTTTCTTCGTCTTCATCTACGTCGTCCTGCTTGGTTACCAAAGCAACACATTCCGCTCGTTACGACAACTCCACCAAACTCCGCGATGAACTACTAACTTATGAAGAAGCCATTTGTAAGGCGCCACCGTCATCTCAAAGATAACTAAATTAAGCGCATTGTATTAAATTTAGATTAATTATGGCTGCATTGATATTATTACAGAAAAATATTCTTTGAAAAAAATGAAAAAAGTGTATCCGGATGGACGGCAGGACATGCATACCCGTACATACTTACATATGTAGGCGTTGATAATTTGTATTTTTATGCTAATTAAGATTTTTTATTACATATAGTGCATATATATCGTAAGTAAGCAAATGTGAACGAGAATATATACGAGTATGTAACGATTTAATTTGTAAAATTTTTCATTTACAAGCGATTTTTTTATTATTATTTTTATTATTAATATTCACATATTTGATTTGCCATAACAAGAAAAAAAAATCGAACAAAAAATATAAATATATGAAATTAATTAGCATTTATGTGCGCAGTAAATTAAAAATAAATGGTATAAAAAAAAAAAACAAAAAAAAACAAATATTAAAATTAAAAGCGAAAAAAAAGAAATAAAAAAAATATTTCATAAATGTTGACTTTTAAGCAACAAAAAATTTTAATGTGAAGTAAAAGAAAATTTAAATAATATTAAAATGCCATGCAGAAAAAAAAAAGTGAAAATGTGTTAAAAACCAAAAATGAAAACAAAAACAAAAAAATGCTAAAAAATCCAAAATCTGTGTAAAATATTATTAATTAAACAAAAATAAAATATGTGCATAGGGCGATAAAGTGAAGCAGAATAAAAAGAAATGTTAATTTTAAAATAAAATCAATGGACATTCTTCAATATCTTTAGGAATATCCTGCTTCATATAGCAGTTTATATGATCCACAAGAGCACCGAAAAAAGTAAGACACACTGGAAACTACTGCTGTGCCTCGCCCACATATAATAGGAAAACCAGAGAATGCATATCAACGCACGCCGGGTACTGAAGGATCTTCTCCAGGATCTATTCTTGTGTGAAGATTTGTTCACTGGTCGACATTTTTGATCTGAAGCCACACTGATACTGTCCTCTTAGAGTATCCGTGTATGGTTTCAGCCGTATACACAATACGCAGAACCGAATTTTATATTGAATTGAAAGCAGACTGATTCCATGGCAGTTTGTGCTGAGAGCGGAAATTCCTTTCTCTAAGATAGAACATATAGCACTGATATTAGAATGCTTCGGTATTCATTCATAGATTAGAAAAATAAATTTTCCATACTCTCAGTGATTATTGTGCATCTGTAACCATACTTCCAGACTTTCGACCACAAAGAAACTTTTTTCGGCCCGTTTGATAAAATTTTTATCTTTATTTCTATCGCGTAACACCTCAACATTATCAAGATCACGCCTTTCTTGCTTCATTTTTTTGCATCCAAAAATGTATTTCTCCTCTCTCCGTTTCGCTCGATACCACTCTTTAATTGCTCGCATTTCTCCCGGCTGCAGAGTGCATCTATGGGTGGCTTCTTTCTATGCAATAGCTAGATGACACTCCCTTTCACACCAAGAGTTTGTCAAAGATCTGGTGTGTCCAATGTGAAGTGGGAGATATCTTCACTAATCACATATACCTTCAGAAGCCGGAGAGGACTCCTGGAACGGATGAGAGAGTTTGAAAAGGCTTCGGTGGTCTGTTGTGGTTGCAGATTTCCCACGTATAGCATTCGTCGAGTGCTGGGAGATACGGTGTACACCAAGCTGAGAGAGATAGTTGTCCAAGTTGATGTTGAGACCTCGCTCACACAATCCTGTGAAGTCGGTGAAGTCGTTTATACTCTCTCCATTTCTTGAGGTAGCGTCGCCAATGCTTTTTTCCGACTGTTTTAGCATATGTCTTCTTTTCTCCTTTGTAGGTATTGGTGGTGAGGGGCAGAGCATCACATCGTGCATTAATTATTGCACTTAAACAGCTTTTTTGCAAGCTTTCAGAAAGTTCTTCCAATTTTTGTATTGTGTGTATGCATTACTTTCCATGGTTTTACAGAAGATAACGCTACTAATATATGAACCACTATTAGACAATGACAGCTATTTTATCCGCAACCTATTAGTCTTGATTTGTGAAAACAATTTAACACACATAAGTTTTGTATTACATAGAAAATGTCATAAATTAAGCAAAATAGCTAACATTTGCGATTAGCTCTCGCAACTTTGTAAGCGGAAAGGTTTTTTACATGGTATTGTGTCTGTTGATGAAAATCGATAGTTCCAAGCATTAAAATCGATGGCAAATACAAATTCCAAGCTCATGCTTTATATTTAGCGGGATCAGCTAGGTGTAGTGAACAATGAGCTGTTCAAATCCAATATATCAATCACAAAGTTTCGCCACAAACTACAATTGATGCGTTTTCAGCACGACAATTCCAGGCAAAACTGGTTAAAATCAACTAGGAAACGCTCAAATGGAAATCCTTCCCCACCCGCAGTATTCACCGGACATTGCTTCCTCCGATTATCTCTTCTTCTTATCGTTGAATTTTGACTTGACTGAGTTGCTCTCTCATAGTTACGAGAAAGCCAAATTTGGACTGAATTGTGGATAGCTTCAAGAGACGAACATCGATCAATGTATTGTACTCATCTGACCAAAATAAACTCTTTTGTTCAACCCTATCAAATCAGGGTATATACTCCATGTACAATGGGTAATCTCAGAAGTATCTGACGTCGGTTGGCGCTTGTAGTTTCCGTCTATCATTTGGCTACTGATAAATTTTGAGCATTCTTCATCATTAAGTTTGTATTTGACTGCCATCGAGCGCGAATATGAAAGGCAGACAGGAAGTACAAAAATGGATATAAATCAGGTCGGTGTTGAAGTTGACCTCAAACGCAATCATCTGACAACTTCAAAGTAGTGCTTGATATTGGTTAACCGCAATACGGTCGAGTTATTCCACAGTTTCAAGAACGAGGATGAATCATGTATCCATCACAACATATTAGAGGTCAAGCAGTAGTTGAAATAATTGGAGTAGCAAACCGTCTGATTTCTGTGCGCCTGTATGCCTTTCAATGATAGGTGGTATCTCTCAGAAATAAATCATGTTTAAAAACTACAAGTAAAACCTGACGTATTGTAGCGTTCTTTTGGGATTATCCCTATTTAATTATGTGGCCATCGTTGTTGAAGGCATGGATATATAAAATTTTTTGATTCTCAACATTCATGCGACATTGAAAGTACCTCGATCTATCGATTATATTGACTTAGACGTATTATTACCGGGGAACATACACTGTACAAAAAAATATTTTTAATAGGATATTTTGGGTTTGTTGTCAAATTTTATGTAACATTGCGAACGCAACATGAGAGACCCCATAAAGTATATATTTATTCCCGATCAGCGCGACGAGATAAATCGATCAAGTCATGTCCGTCCGCCCGTCCAATGTATGTACATATGTCTGAGATAAATTCTAAGTAGAGGAGAGTTAGAGAAACTAAACTGTAGATAACGCACTGCTACAAGAGCAATTTGAAATATCAGTGAACCGATTTAATGCAGTGGTAAGAGAAAACAAATTCAGTTGTCCATTTTTTCGAAATGTTTGTTATATTTTTAGAGTAACTAGGCTTTCATTTGCCTTCAAAATGTGTTAGCATACTAGTTTGTAATATAGTTTGCAGACAAATTAAGGCCTGCTATGAGAAAATATGGAATGAAGTGGTTGTTTTTATATTGAGAAATATAACAGTAATATGCATGAATTTGAAAATTTGAAAGGGATGACACGGCAATTGTTTCTGATACGCTACCACTTGCTTCAGGCCCTGTCTGTGCATTGCAACTTTTTGTTTATTTACATATTTACATTAAGAAATATTTTTCCCTTTGTAAGTACAGATTTGAATCTGTGGTTGGACATAATCTTCTACGTCTGTCCTGTGCGTACGTAAGTTTTACAAAAACGGTAATTTAGCGACTGTAGCGCGTAGAAAAACATGTTCGTCATTTAAATGATGCGCCAAGCCCTCGACTCATTGGAAAATGGGTCGAGAAGTTTGAAGAGACCGGTTCAACGCTGGAAAAATCAAAATCCGGGCGTCCAATGTCTTCGAGAACGATCGAAAACGTAGACAGAGTTACTCAGTCTGTTCGTGACAACCCGGACCTTTCGATTCGGAAGCGAGCTGTTGCTTTAAACGTGCATAGATCATCACCGCATTTCACACACGTCCAACAGGTCTCTACCACGAGTTCATGAAATTTTTCCTGGCAAATTAATCGCCAAGAGAGGTGACATAAATTGGCCTCTACGAAGTCCCGATTTAACCCCTATGGACTTTTTCCAGTGGGGTTACGTCAAATCTAAAGTTTACGGCAACAAACCGACTTCCCTGGCACAATTAAAAGGAAATATCCGTCACGAAATGGTAGCCATAACGGAGAATACCTGACGATTAAGTCAATGCCGTGAACGCAACGGTTTACATTTGGACAATGTCATTTTTAAGAAATAAATTCCCAAAGTGTGTATTTTAATATGTAGTAAACATTTTTTCAATAAGCTACTTACTTTTTTTATTGATTTTTTTAAATGTGAACTTTCTTTTGAGACACCCTGCATAATACTATTAGGGAGCGAACAATAGGCCTTTTTTCCGAGGACTTCTACGTGTACAACCGAATTTTATAAAACAAAAAAGAACACTGCAGTCGATTGTGCATGACTTTTAGCTTTCTTAACAAAACAAACTAATTTTCATACAAAATATTTAAAATTGTGAGTCTGGTATGCCAAGGGCTATAGCTTCTAGTGATACAATTTATACCTTATTATAAATATGTTCATTTTATCTAGAGAGAATGTAGAATTGTAAATACCTAAACCGGAAAGCTATCTCTTTCATAGTGTCTAAAATCTAGTCGTTCGAACAGACTGTCAGAGGGGCAACCATACATGTCTATATCGACGTAATTTATGATGTTAATCACGAATATATATGCTTCATGATGTTTACCACGCCTCTGTTGGACCGTTACATATTGTTACATACTCCTTTCCGCTATGTATGCAGGGTATATTATATGTATATGTAAAAATATATAATTTGAAAAGTTTTCATTTCCAATCTTCTCTCACACTCTGAAACACACATTCACACGTACATTATGATCCTCCCTGTATCTTTCACCTTCTGATATACACTCAGAAACTCATTTCTTGGTTTCTATCTCTCTCTCTCCTTCTCTCTCTCTCCTTCTCTCTCTCTCTATTTTTCGTAACAACGCGCATACCAAACAATGATAAAGAGCAACAGGAAATATATGTGTGAGTTATATGAAAAAAAAATTTTTATTGTGCTCAGTAGATCTGTTTGTATTGTCGCGAGTATTAAGGAAAAAAACAAATAATAATCTTATTTAAACTCAAGAATGTGGTCGATAATATTGTAGAATACTTTATACAGTTTTCATTTGGTTTTATAACGTGTACATATCTTACTATAGCTTAAAAATTATTACACAGAATATAAATTTTACTTTGTAGCATGGGCCCCCCTACTAATCACATTTATTGTACATAGTTCACTGTGGCGACATTATGTCGATCTTTGAAATATTTACAAAATAACAAAAAGAAGTGAAAATGCACTTGGATTCCGGCTTCGAGTTTCCGGCTTTGAACTTTTGCGTTATGGCGTGAAACAACTTGCCGTATTTCCGTTTTGACTTCGACTTTTCTTTTATTCATTCTGAATGTTCTGCGGCAATAGCTCAAAATTCACATGGAAAAGAAATTGGTTTATTCAAACGAGTATGTATGTATTTTACATACCCTTATAGTATATTCGTGCAATAAGAAAAATAGATAAAAATAACAATAATAATAATAAAAGGAAAAAGGAACCTTTGCTCTCATACAAACTTGTGCTTTGTATTTTCTTAAAATTTTTTCTTTCGTAAATTTGGATCAATTTTTCATTTTTTTTTCGAAGAAAACTGCCATTGAAAGTGTTAAAAAAACATTTGCGAAATTTTGTTTTGAGAATAATTCAACTCTTTTGCTTGCTACGCTTCTATTTATTTTACATTTTTCGAAATATTTCTTTATTTTGGTTTCGTTTGGAAATTATTGAAGCGCATTTAGTTATTTCGTTTCGATTGTTGCAAAAGCTGAATTGCAACATTGATACCCTGCACTGTTGCAAACTGCGGGCTGTATTAAAATAATTGAAAGGGTTATGTGCTAATGTTCAAGGAAGTACTTTAAACCGAATTTATCATATCGGAATATACTTTAATTATATTTGAGAGTATTTAATAAAGAGTAACTACCTTTCAATTCTATGAACATATCAGAGCTGTAAAAGAAAGATTCTTTGAAATGAAATTTGAATCAATCAAAATGAATCATTCAAAATGAATCATTCAAAATGAATCCTTACCAATTATTCATTTATAAATATTAATTGAATTGTAAGGAACTTTGAAACATTCTCTTTTTAATAATAAAAACTTTTGCAATAACTGTTTCAAATTTGTATTCAATTCAATTCACTTTTTTCAAAAGGAATTATTCAAAACGAATGATTCAGAAAAGTGTATTTTATTTAGAATGATTTAAATCTAAATTTCAACGAAACGTGAAGGAGACTCAACAACCCTGTAAGAAATTTCTTCTAATAAGAGAAAGTAATTTTTGAAGCTTTAAACCGGTTTGAAAGAGCTTTTACAGGGGTCTGTGATAACTTTCTCATTTTTAATCGACTATGTGTGAATACCTAATATATGTATATATACTAAACTTATAGAGACAAAAAATTTTTTCAAAGTTTGGTGAAAAAGATCGATTTTCTTTATCTACTCATGGAATATATTCATATTCACTTTACCAATTGAGAACGTCTCATTCCTTATAAATTATTGTACAAATGGTTAAACCTAGTCAAACACTCAATTCTTTCGTTCATATACGAGTCTATGTGCAGGGTATCAAAATACTTCTGCCCGACAGAAAAGTATCTTTAGCTTGTTTTTTGCTCTCTGAAAGTACTGTAGAAGTTCAGTTAAATTTATTTTTTTATCTATTGAAAAAATAATATTTTTTTTTTGCTGTTGTTTGTTGCTTCTGTTAGCGCAAATAATTGCGTAGATATTTTTATGCATGCAAGCGTAAGGATAACAAAAAGCAAGGTTGCTCCTGCTGCTCGTTTTTGCAAGGCTGCGGTCGATTTTTTCACTTGAGTTGTGCTTTGGGTGGAAAAAGAAAAACATGTTGTTCGTTTATTTTTTTTTTTTTACTTTGTGAAATTGAACATTTTTTGGGGCTTTTTTTCTAAATCACTATGAAATGAGCTATACTCGTACATTGGTAATACAAGTAGTACGAACTTTAATGACCACTTGATCTTATTTTGCCAGGTACTTATTGCACATATTTTTTATAGTGGATCTTACTTTTCTTCGGTGCCCTTTACATATATACCTCATTCTCATCCATTTGTACCAAATAGTTCACAGACCCAGACAATACTGCTGTCAATTGGTAGTGTTCATGCTACGAAGCTGCGTACTCTGCGTTGTTGTCTACTTTCAACTTCTCTTGAAGATGAATTAGTTTGGAGTTGTTTAAGGCTTAATACTCGTTCTTCTGATGTTTTATTTTTCCTTTTCTCCATCATTATAAAGTATTCTTGATCAGCGCTATGAGACGAGTCCATCTAGCTATGTCCGTCTGTCTGTCTATCTGTCTGGGTGTTTTTGTGTATCAACTTTTATGTTATCCAGTTGCAACTCGGCACCTGGAATTTGTATTGGAGTTACATAGAGTATCCATATTGACATGTCACGCCCTCTTTTTGGGGCAGTCTATACAAACCCTCGCCGACTTTTGACCTTTTGTATGTAAAACTATTTTAAATCAATATTAGGTTATAATTCGGTGTGGTGACATCTTATCATACATACACCAATGGACACGTCCAGCCCACTTTTTGGAGTAACCTCCATACAATCCCACCGCCTACTTTTGTGTTTTTTTTTTTTATAAAAACCTGCTTTATTTAAATCAATATTAGCTAGAAATTCGATGTGGTGGCTTTTTTTGGACAGCAGTTTCGAATGGGTGCGTACCTCCAACTTTTTGAGATAGCACCATACAAACTCAACGCTCTCTTTTATGCATTTGTATGAAAAACATTTTTATTAAAGTCAATATAAGCTTGAAGTGCGATATGACGACTTCTTATGGATGGTCGCTTCACATACATATGCTAATGGGCGTATTCAGCAACTTTTTGGAGTAACTCCTAAACAAATCCACACGACGTTTATGTTTTACAATACGATTTCAAATTTCGTGTGAATGATGTTAGAGCTTCGGTTATTTCTTATTTCAAGAATTTTTTACTAATTCTTAGTATTTCTGCGCTTGATTTATAAATCGATCCCGATTTGTACGAGAATCAAGAAAAGTTAGGAAGATTCGTATTTAAAATTTTTAAACAAAATTTTTAAAATTTTTACAATAATAGTTTTTTCTTTGTATGACGTATTCGGAGACATACAAACATTAATGAAACAGAAAATTAATAGCAGCACATTTTTGAACGAATATTTAAAAACATTTCATTGTTCAACTTCTATCGATCTTTGCCAACTTTTCTAATTTCCGTTCACTTAACTCACTTTAACGAACTATAGAAATTATAATGAAAACCAATGCATAGCCTTAAATATGCTACGATTTTATGTTCTCCACACTCTTCTCTTTAAAAAATTTTGGCTAAACCCCTATAACACTTCCACAGCTTCAACGAGTCTAATGACAACTCACATTTTAAAATCCATTAAGAAATGTTGGTTGCAGAGCGTACCAAAGAACTAGACAGACACACACAAGAAATAATTCTCTTAACTAAATTTTTTACATCAATTTTATTACAGACAATTTTTTTTTTACATTTGTATTGTTGGGATTGATTGTAGTAAGTGAGCGTTTGCTATGTAACGTATTTTTATATTTAGTTTGTGTAAATGTATGTGACAATCTTAGTTCATGCTAATCGTTTGACAGGTTACAAAATGACACACATTTAAATAACAGTAGTTTTTGTAGTTTTGTCGTAAAAACAAAAGAGCAAATATTCAATTTTGTTTTAAACTCCGTAAAAAATTAGCTGAGAATCACGAATTGTTAAAAAAAAGTTTTTGATGATGATTGTATGAGTCGCACTCAAGTTTACACGTGGTTTACACGATTTAAAAACGGCTTAAATGATGATTTAAATGAAGATCCAAGACCTGGACGACCCGAAGCATTTAATTGTGCTGAGTTAAAAAAAGTAAGTAAAATAACCGCTATCGATGGATTTTAAATTCATCTTACTGTACAATCTGCAAAATATTAACTGAAGATTTGGCTAAAAGAAAGGTGTGTGCAAGTTTTGATCCACATTAGTTAAATTATGATCAAAACATCGCTCGTGGAGTCAATAAATTTTAGATGAAAAAAAAAAATGTGTCTCATCGACCACCCACCGTATTCGCCTGATCTATCACCGTGTGATTATTTTCTCTTCCCAAATATGAAAACTGCAATAAAGAAGCTTTTTTTACGATGACATTCCAGCCATACAAACAGCCAGGCGACACAGGTGCTAAAGAACATCCCAAAAAGCGAGTTTAAAAAGTCTATGGATAAATTGGTTGCACGTTCCAAACGTTGTATTGTGTTAAATGGATCGTAATTTGCATAAATATAAGCTTTGAAACACAATACCATGCTTGTTTTATTTTGTAACTAAAAAGTTCGGTTATTTTTACATCACACCATGTATACATGACATCAAGATTTTAGAAACTATAAAGTATTGGGACTTCAAGTTTGGATAGTTGTACTCTCCTTTTCCCAGTTTAGAGAAAGTATATTAAATGAATATGACAACCACACTTTAAGGGGTAGCTCCCATACAAATCCCCCTTATTTTTATTCATTAACTAGTTTCAAAAAATCATAAATTTTAAATTTATGCTCCGATTACACTGTGCTCTTTCGACTCATCTCAATATCATTTTAGGATTTGTGATTTCTGTAGCTTGAATTTCGAACTGTTGTCGAACGTATTTCACTTATATTTATATTATCTGAGTCTAATTTTTGACGCCGAAAATCATGCTTCGATTTGACGCAGCAGTGAAAGGTGGGCTTTGTTGACTTGAATGAACTGCCGTTCACTGTGATACTAATCACAATATGAGTGAAGATTATAGATTGTATCTATTAGATACAATTTCAAACTACAAATGAAACAAACAACAGGCTTCGATAATACGAATGAAACACCAATCTATCTATGGGTATATTTTTGGAACACTTCTATTTGACTCTATTAAAAACATTTTATTCGACGATGATAAAGGAACAACCAGATACAATGTATATGCCATTAGTTAATGCAGTGCATAAAAATCAAGCTCATCAATATCAATTATCGGTTGGCTTTGTTCTAATGCGCATGTTTTCGCATTTCAAAATTGAATAACATTCATGGAAATTTCATTAGGCCTAATTAGCTTTAGTCGCGGAAATTTTCTACTTCCGTTTGCGAAAACACGTGGCCATAATTTAATGGTCAGGCAAATGTATCTATTTAGTGCAGATACTTAGCTGCTCGGCTGCTGACGATGAAGTTGATAAATTATTTCACAGTATAGTATACTGCGCCAGGACATTCATTAGGACTGTGCCATGTGGTGAAAATATGCTAGTTTCGCGAA
This sequence comes from Leucophenga montana, assembly GCA_035044765.1. NCBI lineage: Eukaryota > Metazoa > Arthropoda > Insecta > Diptera > Drosophilidae > Leucophenga > Leucophenga montana. The sequence goes on from JAWNNQ010001731.1 coordinate 288,182, forward strand.
ACAAATTCAATTGCGAGGCGGGCCTAATTAATGAAACAGCTGCGCGCATTTTAGCTAAATGCTAGTTTAAATAGCGCACAAAACTGAAACTAAAATTTAGGCTATCTAATTATATACCATACGGATTTGTTTCTTTATATTGCAAATTATAACTTTAAATGCTCTTCGGCACTGTGCGAAATTTTGAAGCGTTAAATTGAATTTGACAGACCGCAGAGAACAATTAAAATCAATTAGCTGCGTGTATCGAATTACAAATTGATTTATTTATGATGTTTACACAGACGACATGACGCGACACAGTTACAAATAATACACAAAGGAGATGGGTGTGTATGAATGCGAAAGAAAGAGATGTGCGAGGTGTGAGAGTGATATGAAGAAGTTTTTCACACGCAAAAACTTATATATATATATATATATATATATATATATATATATATATATATATATATATATATATATATATATATATCTCTCTCTCTCTCTCTCTCTCTATATATATATATATATATATATATATATATATATATATATATATATATATATATATATATATATATATATATATATATATATATATATATATATATATATATATATATATATATATATATATATATGCGTCTATATAAAGATATAACAAGGAACAGAAATCCTCGCTGTTCCTTACTGTTCTTTGATTTCGTTGTGATTGGTGTTTATTGATACGCTTATTGTTTATTCTACGGGTTTTGATTTCGCTCGACAGATACTAAGACAGACAGACGGGCGGACAGACAGATAGTCAATAGACTCCGCAAGAAGTCAACAAAGTCGCATTCGATGACATTGTCCTGCACTCAGTCAGCCATGCAACCAGGCGGCAACCTTTGACTCCTTGCAACTTGAGCGCAGCCAGCTTAAACGTTCTTTGGCAGCAGCATTCGTTCAATCTGGCTGCTCCTTCGAATGGAAGTCAGCCATTCCTGTGAGCTATGAGTTTGAGAATGTGTGCCGCTCTGTTTATTTAGTCTCAGTCTCTGGTAAATTGCTGTCATCGATTCATATCAAATTTATGGTTAGCACCCCTTGAGGCACCACGTTGAGCTGAGCGGCGAAGCGAATGTGTGTACCGCATAGATTGCTATTGCAGCGCTACTTCAGTGTCCTTTATTTGCTGTCGGAGAGCGTGTAAAGTAGTGTTGCGGACAGATATGCGTACTGATTGAAAGGTTTAAGACCTCGAACAATCTCTTTGTTGCACAATGCAAGCTAAATTGTACTTTCTTCCCATTTTCTTTTCCGAGGTTAGTTGGAAGAGACGAGGTCTCTAATTTGGATCAATAAAATTAAGTTAAAATTAATAGTTAAAAGTTTTGAAAAATTCAAGAAAAAAGTAATTTTCAGAGGCTTGTATAATATGTATGTTAATTATGTGTCAATTTTTTGAAACAACTAACTATCTATGAATTGTTGGTAAAACATACAATGCCAAAGTCATTATGAAACCTCTACTGTTAGAGGTAACCCTATAAAATCCCACAGTCAACTTTCACATAGAAATTTGTATTTTATTATCAATATTAACATGATTATAGACAAACTGGCTTCTTACAGGTAGATGCTTCATTGAAGTGTATTAAGGTTAACACTTTACCTTTTAGATAAAAATACTATACTCACCTATTGAGACGGGATATCCATCTGTTTTGAAAATAAAGAAAAAATTGAATTAATGTTTGTTTTAATAAAAATTCAACATCTGCTTAAAAAAGAAATTTTGTAGGGCTGTTTGAATTCGTGTGCCCACGACTAGAACATTCTGCAGTTCCCCACAACTGGCTTCAGGACTGCCTTGTAAAGTCTTATTTTGTTTACTAGACTGAGCTTAGAACGGGGACCATGTAACCAGAACATGCGCTGTGTTTTAAGGTTCAGTTGTTTTCCTTTTACTTTTATGTGATTTGTACAAGTCAGTATTTTGTATAATGTCACGCATAGATATTTTATAACATCGCACAAAGGTATAAATATATTATTAGTTCTGGTTCGAGGACTATAAACTCTTCTGAGCGTAAATAGTATGATATGATGATACTTTAGTTTCAGGTTTGCCAGTCTTTGAGATTAGAATTATCTCCGCACATTTCCATTGACTGGGGAAATAGCTAAGCCTAAAGCAAACGTTGAAGATGAGAACAAGCAGAAGATGAACTTTTATTGGTAGCGCTTTTATAGTTGTAGCTTCTATTCTATCATATGCTTTCGATTTTATTGCATCAATTGATTTCATTTCAGCTTGAACCTCCGAAAGTGTTACTAGTGACATAGGTTGGCTAAGTTGGTAGGGTGTATCAAGAGCAAGGTCTACTTCTTCGACTTTTTTTTTTTTTTTAATTAAACAAAATGTCTCAAAGACGAACAGCTCTGGTCGAACTGTCAGTCGTTGCATTTCCGGTGATGGATTTACATATGTATGCAAATAAAACTGGGAAATGTAAGATCCGTTTGAAAATATGTAATGGCTGACCCTCCACCAAATAAGAGAAAAGCCGAGAACGTTAGATGGATGAGATGTTTCTACATCTGTAAAGGTCTCCGGAAATAAAAAGTCTAAATAGGGGAAATAATAAATGAAAAAAATTATTTTTACTGGGGAAATAGGTTGAGTCATAGGTTGCATAAAGATACGTTAAAATAAATAATGCAGTACTATTATAAGGTGTTTATTTTTATTTAGTTTTGTAGAGATTAATAAGAAGATATGCACAAACAAAATTATTTGCCAATACATTTGTCTATTTTGGCTTAAAATTGAATAGTAAACTCTACCTACAACCTAACAGCACTTCTAATTTACAAATAGATTTTAAATTTTTTTTTTTTAAGTGCGCGGCAAAATAATGTTTTTTGATTTAGTTATTTTTTTCGCATAATATGCCAATATTTCTTAACAGTATGACACAGCAAACTAGTGCCATCCAAACAAATAACAAATGGCAACGCTGCATAGCCTGGCAGCGTGTCACTGAAACACGTAAACAAAAAAGCAATGGTCTTTTGAAGTTTAGAAATTAATCAGAATTCATACTACATTCTCGTCATCACGCAGTATTAGGTTGCTGTTGGAGATATCACACGGGCGCCACATTCGTATGCACACCGGCTTGCCAGCCAGTCAGTCCACGTGTCGTCGCACTGCTGCCTAGTGAAAGGGAGAGAAGAGAAATAACAGCAAAATGTCGCAACGCGGATCAGGTCCAGTGCCCAATCATTGGCTTTTCTGTCCACGCATTAGCGACTCGATAATAGCCGAACGATTTCTTGCATTTAAGACGCCTTCGAGTAAAGCCTTCAATGAACAACTGCCCACCGAGTGCATTTTTCAGCCGCAGATGATTTTCGACTACTGCAAAACTCTGAAAGTCACTTGTCACGACACAGCCAATCTTCTGTAATCGTATTTATATATTTTTTTGCTTTTTCCTCTGCAGCTCAAGTTGGGTCTCTGGATTGATTTAACTAACACGAACAGAATGTGGTGTAAAATATAAAAATATATCAAGCTACATTGTCGAGATTATGGTGAAACGCCGTCGCCGGATCAGACACGCTCCTTCATCGAAATTATGGACAATTTTATCAATGAACGTCCTTTCGATATTATTGGTGTGCATTGCACGTATGGTTTTAATCGCACTGGATTTCTGATAACATCATTTTTGGTCGAGCGTCTCTATTGTACGGACGAGGCGGCGGTGTCAATATTACACATTATTGAGATATTTCGACGCTACGAAGACGAAGACAATGCACCGCAGGCGCGTTTAAAGCTTAAGCAAGTCTATAGAATTCCTGTTAAAACATCGATTTATCCAACAGCAGTCCACTATGCATAAATTAGCACTAAACCCATACAGAGCCATTATAATGTTGACAATTTCAGATGAAATTTTTCTAGTAAGTTTCAAATAAATAAAATAACTACGATAAAACAGTGTAGATCGACGTTGAGAATTCGTTGCTTTGTACAAAGTTTATTCGCACGGTGTTAAATAAATCATCACATGAGCGGCCGATTATAAAGCAAGTATTGGCTCAAAGAGAACAATCGAAGTGTGTGCTCTGAAAATATGTATGTTTTGTTAATACATTGATTTAATTTATGCTTTCTTTTCGATTCGTGTTCGTGTAAGTACTTGAAGAGTGTTCGGCCACGGTGACCACGAGTGCCCAGCTTTGTTTTAAAGCCTAATTAGTTTTCTCAAGGATATCTTACACCCAGAATTATTATATTGATATAGCTTGCTTGACTGTGCTGAAACACAAGAATATATTATAAAAACCTTGATATAAAATCTTAGTACAAATTCTACTCAGAAAAGAGCAGCTTCCATTTAAACCAACCTCGCATTTGCGCATATTGCTACCAGCGTAAATGGCGCTAATACACATTTAGTTTATGGCTTAGATTTTTCAGGTTAAACATTTAAACCAACTAAAGAATAATTTATATATGTGAGACGCTTTTGCTGTGAATGGCTAGCCTTGCAGAAAATTTATATTTTATTGCCCTGAAAAGGATTCTTGTTCATTTGCATTACAAATAAGTTAAGCAGTTGAGGAAAATCGTACAATCGGCAGTTCGAACTGCAAGAATCGCAATTGTTCAGCAATTTTATTAATAATTTCTTTTTGCAAATACTCATTTTTTTTACAGAGTGCACGAAGTAATTAAATTTTTGCGAATCATCAATATTTACTTACACGTCCAGCAGTAATACAGCCACTCACTCACTCAGCCGTTTCATCTCTCCATTCGATCGCTGCTCATCTCTGACATTTTCAACAGGATACGCATGTATTTTTATCGCAAGAAATTGATTGAATGCGTCTGAATATGCGGATGAATGTTTTTGAGTCTGTATTTTAATAACGCCCAATGTCCTTGCATCCTTGCTGATGCGCTGATGAAGCGTTATTAATGAAAATGTGCATTAATTTTGCATGAATGAATACGCTGATTAATGCGCCAAAAGGACACAGATACATGCACGATTGAAACATGTAGTAGATGCATACTTCAATGTACATATAAATATGAAATTAAATACTATATTAAGCGTAATTATTGATGAAAAAAATAGTAATAATTTTTGATGGAATGCCAAATGAAAGTAAAGCAAAACTGTGGCATTGTTATTAATAAACTGCAAACTCAATGAAATGAGCACAAAGTATGCCAACAAAAAGGACAACTCACACACATACACACACACAGCGCACAATAAATGAAAAATGTGCAATAAATGTAACGCAAACTTTTCTCTTCTGTGACAGAAACAAGGCTCATTTAAAATGGCACCACAATCCTTTCGTGTGATGTGTTGCAGTGTGCATTGAGATTGCCAGGTGGATGCTGCTGGGCTGTTTTGGGTTCGGTGTGAATGTGAAATGCTGCACGGTTTTATCACATTTCCATTTTAAATAAAATGACTGAAAGAGCTCGAATGCAAAGAAATAAAAATCGACTGTTATACGCACGAATGCGCAATCGAGCATACAAAGAAAGAAAAAAAATTAACAGCAAAGATACAATATAAGAAGGACAATCGGACCGGCAGTCCGGATGAGGGCAGCACAAGAAAGAAAAGTGGCATGCAGCGCGAAGGATCTGTACAGAGCGAAAATTTGCCAGTGCCTTCCAAACATGAAGTCAGTCATTTAGTCGAATAACTGACATGACAACTGTCTTCGCGCGAAACAGTATCCCTGTACTCCAACGTGTTTCGCTGTCCTGTCCTGTCCTGTCGTTCTGTGCAATTGTCAGCGCTAGCATCCTGTCCACTTTTCACATTTCGGTGACATATTTGTGGGCCGCAGCTTGCGTGCATTTAAGAAAGTGTTTTACTCATGAATAAATACTGAAGGACATGTGCTGTTTACATTTGTTTGAGTCTACGATTGAAGTGAAAGACTGCAGCATGTTGTCCATTGAGTCGAAATGGACAATGTTTGGACTACACAGCATGTGAGAGATAAGAAGGAGACGCAGCCTGTATGGATGCTGTATGCAGTGTATGTATTACAAATTTAAATTTTAATACTCACTTGAAGCTGAGATTGTCTCTTATCGAACTTATTGAATGTTGAAATGCTTGGAGTTTGGCAAATTAGGAAGGAACAAAATAAACATTGTATATTCTCGTGTATAATGCTCGTACGAGATACAAGTATATTTTATTTGATAACTAATTTCACTGTGCGGTAGTTAAAGACAAGAAAGAATGTTGTAGTCGTGAGTGCTTGATTTGAGATGCCCTGTACCTTGTTTAAGCGCTTTATATGAACCTCAGATTTGTATTGGCTATATTCTTTAGTGGTCCGATCTGAATATGATATGAGTGATTTTTTATTAGAATTAACGAAAGAGACACAATAGGTTGCGTTTGTAGCTTAATTACTAGGAAACATAAAGAAAACATTTTCACTCAAAAACCTCAAAAATGGTTTGTATTTAGGGCTATCCCTCTGAAGGACACCAAATTGGGAAGGTCGCTAGCGTTTTTCGTTTTGGCCAAGAATTTCTTTGTGTATACAGACCGCGAATCACGAATGAAATTATTGAAGCGGTAAGAGAGAGTGTTGTTGTTAATCCAAATGTGTCTTATCGACGCCAATCTCAGGAGTTAAAAGTGCGTGGAACGACTCTATGAAGGATTATGAAGCAAGATCTTCATCTCTTCCTATACAAAGTGCAACTTACTCTAAGATTGTTGCCAGCAAGAATAAGCGATGCCGAGCTTGATTTTTGGGACAAAATTTTGATGATAGACGTGTATTTTACTACACACTCAGGCGGAGTCAATGAACAAAACTTTCCAATTTGGGGAAGAATGAACCCACACGTCATTCACGAAATACCACAGTATGAGGAGAGAGTTACTGTTTGTGCGTTCAAAAACCATCATCAAGAAATTTTTCCACTTTTGTATAACAAATCAAAAACAAGAAGGAACGTTAACTTCGGCTAAACCGAAACTCTAATACCATTCACATGAAATTTTCAATCGTATTGTAAAACATAAACGTGAAGGGTTTAAATACGGGCTACCCTAAAAAGTGGGCAGTACACTCTAACTAGTAGGTGTGTATATAGCAACCAACTATAAGATGCCAACATATCGAATTTCAAGTTGATATTGACGTTTTTCATACAAAAACACAAAAGTGGGCAGTGGATTTGTATGAGGGCTATCCAAAAAAGTGGACGTGGAATATAACATTTTGTACAACCTAAGAACATAAACGTAAATAGTGGGATTTCCTGTTGGCTATCCCTGTAACTGGCTGGGATACGTCCATTATTATAAAGTTCTGAAGGTTCTGTCCATAAGAAACCACCATATCCAATTTCAAGTTGACATTGACAATAACTTTTTAAACTATTTAAACAGAGTTTGAATAGTATTATCAGTTTGTCCGCAAGTTTATAACGTATTTAACGAGGTTTCGTAGACCCCATAAAGTATATATATATATATTTATGATCAGCTCTACAAGACGAGTCGATCTAGTCATGTCCGTCTGTCCTTCCGTCTGTCCGTCTGTATATTGTTGCGAATTTTTTGGGTACCAATTTTTATACTATCCAGTTGAAAATTGCACGTACACTTCTTTTTATTACAATAGAGCATCAAGATTGACCCGCCACTCCAACGTTTTGGGGTAACCCCCATACAAACCCACCGCAGACTTTTGACTTTTTGTATGATAAATCTTTATTAAAAAACTTTTTATTGCAGTCAATATCAACTTAATAATTGATATGGTAGCTTCTAGTGGACGGGCGCTTCACATGTATATTAATTGTTGGATCCGCCCACTTTTGGGGTTGCCCCTATACAAACCTACTGCCCGCTTTTGTGTTTATGTATGAAAAACTTCTTTATGAAAGGTAAAATTCGGTTGAAATTCGATGTAGTGCGTTTTTATTGGACAGCCATTTAACATACATAGACTAATGGGCGTGTTCCGATTGATTTTATCACCCGATAAAATTTAAAAGAGACCACAAATTTTAAAGTAATAAAATTTGGCTTATATGAGAGATGCAATGATCGTGGCCCCATCGATTCAAACATGTGGAAAGTTTGAATACAAAATTTTATTTTTCGACCGTAGACGTTTTTAAATAAAAGCTAGTGAAAAAGAAAGGCAGAGAGACGGACAGAAATTCATCTCAAACGTAATCGTTTGACAACTTCGAAGTAATGTTTGACGTGGGTCAACCGCAATATTGTCAAGTTTAAATACGTTAATACACTGTCTGCTGAACACCCTCACAGTTATCTACTTTTCTAGTTGTTTAAAACAAAAACATGGGTCAGTTTACGTTGGCTCGCCCTGCACTTCAGAACAAATTTTTGAACCTTATTTGTCAGAAACAATTTTGCAAATTAAATTTATTTAACTACAACGAATTGCTGCAGCATAAATTACCATTTCAAAATCGAATTTAAACTATTTACAACTATCAAGCCCATAACACTCGTTCAAATTGTGCTTTATTGAAATTTGGTTGCAGTTCACAGTAAAAATAAAATAAATAAATAAAAAAAGACCAGAAACTTTTCCAATGATGAGCAAATAAAGACAACACTAAATGAACTTTTACGTTGAGGTTGAGGAGAACAAGGACGAGGACGAGGGCGAGGGTGTCGATGACATCTAGTATAGGCAAAAGGACTATGACTACAAGTAGAAAACTACAAATGACTCAACAACTTTAACATAATTTTGCACAACTGCCGCAATGATGTCGGACGGACATAAAACTTTCGTCATTCACTCAAATACTCAAACGCCCAGACACTCAGAAGATAGACATTTGTTCGTGTATGCAGTCATTCAGTTCACTTAGTTATTCAGTGATTCAGTCAGATAGTCAGAGAGATAGACAGACGGTAAGTGACTCGGTCAAGTCGCAGAAGAATATGTTTGTCCAAATGTTGTAATAAACTTAAAAAATCGTCTTTTTTTAAATGTTGCTGTTTGCATGCCTGCAAGGCGCTAGTTTTGAAACTACTTGGAACAAGAATTCAGTCTGCGACAACTAAAACTTGACTCTTTTTTTTTTTTTTTTTGTTGGCAGGAAAGTTTTGTGTGTGGGCAAAAATCCTTTCGACCCACGCTTATGTCTCCTAGCAAGTCCATTTGAATATGGATGTGTTAGTTGTACATCTTGCGCTTTTTCGCTTATTGAACATAATTGCATTGGTATATGTATGTACTTTTAGTCCTTTCGTATGTCCTTTAGCTCACCATTGGCAAGTGTTGCCAGGCAGCATAATTTAATTTGCGCAAAATTTTACAAAAGTTTAGTTGCAAAGCATATCAAAATTCTTTCACTCATTCGTTTGCTTGTCTTCTGAAATTCTTTCCATTTTTCACCCCCTTACGAATGTCTTTTGCAATATCACCATCTTTTTCTCCAACTTTTTCTCCATCTCTTATTTTTTCTCTCTCGATTGTAAATGAATTATGCAGTAGTAAATTTACTGCAGCAAACTTTTTCGTATAATTTAATTTTGGCATGAAATGAACATGTGCAGAGGTTTTGCTTTTCATTTTCTTAAAATTTTCCTCCTTCACTGGTGACTTCATTCCGTCTCCGTCGTGGTGGCGTTTTGAATAGTTCAACACTTTGATGAAGATGCATGTAAAAGTTTTTACTATTGAATTCGTCGTCATCATCATGAATTTGAATGTTTTATATTTGGCTTGCAATTAGAACGTACAGATTTACTTCTGCAAATAGAACCATCCTCTTTACTTCATTTTTATGTTGCGTATAAAATTATAACTTTAATAGCTTTTTCTTTCGTTAATAAGTAAGTCGGAAAATCATTCGACACGTATGCATCGCATAGCATCCAATCAAATTAAATTAAGTATCAAAATTCGAAAAACAATAGACGGAAACTTTTAATCCAAACAAAATTGGGTTTTACTTAATACAATATATTTGACCCTGCACAGCACTTCACCACCGTGATGTTCATGGTTTGCCTTTTTTTATTAGGCTCTCAATTTTCATAAAATTTATTTAGTAAAAGTTTCTACATAAAATGAAATTTTGTTTTTATTTGGATTTGTTTTGTATTTATTGAGTCGAATTAGTTTAAGCCGCTTGTTTTATTTTTTTGTATGTTGAAATTGAATGCTTAATAAAATGTATTCGAATTTGTATATTAAGTAGATCACGTTCCTTCTGCGAAATGAGGAAGTAGATATCATCTTTTTGTAATATGGAGCATTGAAAATGGAAGAGATATCGTATGCGAAGGTAAAATTGAACCATATACTAGGATTTGTCGAAATTCAAAAGAAAGTTAATAAAATTGTATTATACTATGAACCCTACAGACCGACTAAATCGTATAGCATATGTGTGGGTCTCCTATAAGAGGGCGTTGTACTGACTTCGATATTTAAAACATTCATACTAGGAAGTAGCTCTTCCAATTTTAAGAAGGATATATATAAAGTTATATAACAAGTAAACTAAACTCATTTTTCATTGGAGCTTTAATTATTTTTTTGAACTTCTCTTTTAAAAAAGAAATGACGGACGGACATGGCTGTATCGATTCATATTCGATATATATTCGTTACAGTGTGCGCCAATCCTCCTTCTGATAATGAGTGATTTGTTTTTAAAAGCTAAAATATAAAAGTTTAAGCTGATAGTAATTGATTTTTTAAAAATTCAAAATCTTGGATATTTTATTTTGTGCATATTGCCAAGTTTAGACTATTGTTGAAAAAGCGTACATCAGCATCAGCTTATTGATGCTGGATTAATATAATTTTGAAAAGAGAAACAAATATTGGTTGACCCTCGTAGATAATTTATTGATCCTTATCTTTAAAAATGCGTCAAACACTAACCCTTGAGGCGATCCGTTTAAACAAACAACATGATCTTATGCCAATCGGATTGACTAAATTGGTTAACGTTTGTTGAACTGATTATGTCAGCTGTTTATGTCAGTTGCGGAGAGGTGCCTAGGCCAATTTATTGTGCCTACTTGTAATTTTAAACAAGTATCGAATGACCAATTCCCTAGATTCTTGAATCATTTATTTCGAACGAATTCTTGCAAGGCTCCCTAATAAATTTCACATAAGACCTTTTCACATCTATCCCATGCCAGAGTAGAGTGCTAGCTAAGAGATACACACAGGAATGTATTCGATTTATGAAATGAATGCTTCTGTGTTGGGCTCTCATTGGTACTATTAAAATGTTAAAAAGTAAACAATGATTTAATTCTTGTAATCGGCACTCGAAAATTCTTCAATTGAAAGATGCAGTTCTACTGAACTGATCAAACGATGCACATCTTCAGACGGCCAGTAATTTGAGACTTTCGGCTTTGATTTGTTTCCTTTTTTTTTGTTTTTTTTTTAAACTCAACCCAATTTCATCCACAACACTTATCATTTTGTTTGTTTATTATATTGTGTAGTTAACACAAGCATATATCAGCAGTACAGATGTAGTTGTTCAGGTTCAGTACAACAAATACTGTACAGACGAAGTATACCAAGAGTTTGCCATAGAAAAATAAATTTTTTGTCAACTGTGGTTGGTGCTCGAGTTGCCAGTTGGTTTTCTGTTGGCTCATATTTAAAAAAAAGTAATTTAAACGATTGACAAGAAGGTATCAAATTTGGTTGATACAAAGATACGTTAACATAAACAACCAAATTGAATGCCCAAAATATTGGGCATTCACACGATTGACGTTCGATTGGTGCTATAAAGCAAATTTTTTCGACTTTAGTCTATAATCTAAGCTCGGCATATCTCTGCTTGCACAAAAAGACGAGCGTATATTAATTTTAGTGCGAATGTATTTAAGAGGCACAAGAAGGCGTGGTAGACCGCCTATTTATTCTTTTGCAGGAACGGAAACTGAGTCGATTTAGCTATGACCGTTTGTCCGTTCGTACGTCTGGATGTATAAGACTACACATCTCAGGAACAATAAAAGTTAGAGACATTTAGATTCTCTTTGAAAGCACGAGATGCATTTTTATAAAAAAGGCCGCAAAAAAGTTTGTTTTATTATTGTACTCATCACACAGAGTGTGACTGAATGTGTGTGTGTGTCTGTCTGTCTGTCTGTCTGTCTGTCTGTCTGTCTGTCTATCTATGCCTTACTTTCCTTCCTATTCACCTAATCTTTTAAATATTGGTTTCAAAGTTGGTATAAAGACAACAAAAAGTTTAAGCTCCCTTACAAAAAGAATTTATTTTTCTAACACCATTCACACGAAATTTTAAATAGTATTGTAAAACATAAAAGTGAGGGTTTAAATAGGGGCTACCCCAAAAATAGGGCGGTACACTTCCTCTAGTAGATGTGTATGAAACGATGTAATAGATGTGTAAGAAGCCGCCATATCGAATTTCAAGTTGATATTGACGTTTTCCCTACAAATGCACTACCACAAAAAGTGTAAGGGACACGCCCATTTGTATATGTATATGAAGCGGTGGTCCACTAATATTGATTTAAATAAAACATTTTTTCATAAAAAAAAACACAAAATTGCTCGGTGGTTTTGTATGGGGGCTACCACAAAAAGTGGGCGGGCCATAAAATGTCACCATATCGCATTTTAACTTAATATTGATTTTAATAAAGAAGTTTTTCTTACAAAAACACAAAAGTTGGCGCTGGGTTTGTGTGGGGGCTACCTCAAAAAGTGGGCGGGCCGCAACCATTAGTCTATTTATGTAAAGCGGCTGACTATAAAAAGTCACCACATTGCGTTTCAACCTAATATTGACTTTAATATAGAAGTTTTCATACAAAAAGTCAAAAGTCGGCACTAGGTTTGTATGAGGGCTGCCCAAATATTGGGCCCACCCATTAATGTATATGTCAAGCATACGTTGAGTATTGACTACAATAAAAAAGATTTTCTTAGAAAAAGTCAAAAGTGGGCGGTGGGTTTGTATGGGTGCTACCCCAAAAAGTGGGAGTGGCGGGTCAATCTTGACACTCTATTAAACTGCAATAAAACTCGAAAGAGGAGTTTATTCAGCGTGTTTTTCCAGACATAGCTCAACAATTCAAAAACCATAGTTGGCTAAGTAAACGAGAAATATTGGCGGCGAAAACAAAGATGTCGATGATCTCAAAGCGACCATTCAGAAGTTTTTCAAGCTCAGATATTTTCCTTCAAATCAGTCGACACATTTATCAACCAAGATGACGTAGTGAACTATCCCACATAATTTTTGAATTCACTGGAATTGCCTGGACTACCACCTCAAAATTTGATATTAAAAGTAGGTTCAGTTGTCATCATGTTGCGTAACATTAATCAACCTCGACTATGCAATGGAACGAGACTGGCTGTGAAAAAGATAATGAATAACGTCATCGAGGCAACGATCATCAAGTGAAAATACAAAGATATTCCGCATATACATATGTTTTCAACGGATTTTCCATTTGATTTTAGGCGACTACAATTTCCCGTGCGACTGGCTTTTGCGATGACCATAAATAAATCACAAGGCCAGTCGTTGGAAGTTTGCGGAATCAACTTGGAGTTTCCGTGTTTCGCGCACGGACAACAATATGTCGCGTGTTCGCGCGTCAGAAAGCCATCATCTTTGTATATTTACGCACCGCAAAACAAAACAAAAAATATAGTTTATCAGAAAGCATTACATTGATTAACTGTATTTATATTTCATGTACATAAAAGAAATTAAATTCATTCAATATTTAAAAAAAAAAAAAATATTACAATAAGTAAAAACGTTCTTGAATTTAAGCGAGATTAACTAACAGCGATTGTAAGTGATATCAATTTCACCGGGTCAGCTAGTCCTTAATATACAGGGTGTCTCAAAAGAAAGTTCACGTTTGATTTGATGATTGCGTGAACACAACTATTCCGAGGGGTGCGTGGGTATGTCAATCGGTAGCCTAGCTTTTGGGAATTCAGTCGCTAAGGAGCGTTTCTCGGGAGCGGACCGTGCGTTGTGCGTCAGTGAGTTTTACAAAAACGGTAGTTCAGCGCGTAGAAAATTCTGCAGTATTCGACATGTTCGTCATTTAAATGATGCGCCAAGCCCTCGACCCATTCGGAAGCGTGCTGTTGCTTTAAACATGCATAGAACATGGTTCCAGCAGGACGGTGCAACTACACAAACGTCCAGCAGGTCTCTACCTCTTCCTGGCAAATTGATCTCCAGGAGAGGTGACAGAAATTGGCCACCACGAAGTCCCGATTTAACGCCAAATCTAAAGTTTACGGCAACATACCGACTTCCCTGGCACAATTAAAAAGAAATATCCGTCACGAAATGACAGCCATCACTGAGAATACCTGCCGAGCCGTCATAGGAAATTTTAGTGCGCGATTAAATGAATGCCGTGAATGCAACGGTTTACATTTGGACAATATCATTTTTAAGAAATAAATTCCCAAAGTGTATATTTTAATATGTAATAAACATTTTTTCAATAAACTACTTACCTATTTTCTTTATCGATTTTTTATATGTGAACTTTCTTTTGAGACACCTTCTATATTAAGACCATTTATATATATTCTTGATCAGCTTGTCTAGACGTGTAAATGTTTCAAGCATCCGCAAGTTTTTTTACACTTCAATGCAAATTTTTGTTCAGCATGAGGTTTTTTGATTTATTACTTGAACACAATATTCAAATCTTAATAATATGCCTTTCCAGTCAACAAAATTAAATAGAATTGGTTGAAAATTTATTGAATTATTATGTGACCATTGAGGGAAATGTACAAAAAAAGTTCTTTTTACCAATAACTTGAAAATTTCTAATCAATTTTTGAAAAATGCATACATTTTGTACACGACTAGATCTACAACTTACACTAGATCACTTTAAAAAATATCTGTATTACCACGGAACTTTGTTTTTTTTTTTTTTTGTTACACCGTACTGAAGTGTGATACATTCCGAAACGTGTCACCAAGCCACTGTCTCTTATATAGATTTTGAGCTGAAACTTGTTATGACAACTACTTTTCATGATATTTAGATGAATTATAAAAATTATCGTGCGGTAACGCCGCATTAACTTCATTAATTTTGATCCACTTATTGGTCCAATGTACACATAAACTAACTATACAGACAACTGTTACTTTGTAAACTACAGTTTGGGCTCGTGCAATCAGAATTAATATGTAGTAAGTTATACAATATACTCAATAGATTTTATTACTGCTCCATAAGCCCAATAACTTTATGGACAGTTGAGAAATCGAAAATGGATTTATCAGCCAGATAAAGTCACCTATTAAGATATTGTTTCAGTGCATTTTTTAAATTATTCAAAAAATTATATTAAATATGAGAAGTACTACATTAAATGCTTGTTAGAACAAATTTTGTAACATTTCTTGCGTCAATCAGTTGCAAAAGTTTCGTTAGAGTATTTAATTCTATAAGTTTTTTTGCGGCTTCACTCGACTGATTTAAGTAAACTTTTCGGTTTGAACTTTGAAATGCAGCTAAACTTGTTAAAAAGTCTAAGTTGTAGTTAATTGAATATTAAAATATAAGTGCATACTTAACAATATATTCTAGAACTACCCAAAATCAAACAAATCAAAGCACAAACTGCTTAGCATATTTTATAGATGCATCTGAAATAACATCTTAAGCAAATTATTTAAATTCGAATTGAATGCAAATCCATAAATTGAAAATATGAAAGACAAACAGATTCACAACGTATACACATACATGCGTAACTAGATATAAAATATTATTAAAATTCTCACTTTGAGCGTTAGGCAAAACAAATAAAATAGTTTAAATATTTACGAGTTAAAATTTGTATCCTCGATATTTCAAAAACAACATCAAACGCAAATGGCACGCAAGCAAAACTTGACACAGGGCAACAAAACAAAAGCAATTGCAGCTGCAACAGTTTAGCATACGCTATGGCATGCTTACAGATACTTCTGTACGGACAGACGGACATGAATATACTACATACATATGTATCTACATATGTATCTAAGCATGTTAGTGCGTTGCGTGTGCCTTGTGTAAACTTGCCTTAAATTCAAAGCCAGATGCATGACTGTAAACGTTGCTTCTGGCAACGCATTTCATTTAGGAAACAGCCTGAGTGCCTAGTTTTGGTTATGGTTTAAGTTTTGAGTTTAGTTTCAGCTTTTGTGCCTTGTAGGCAATAAATTTATAGAATATTTAATATGCATATTTACAAAGAAATGATTTGTATGCGAAAGTATCTGTTTGATTGCATATGCCTAAATTAAATACATATGAATAAATGCAGTTGCAATGACGAGGAGGCTAACATAATTTAATGAGTTTGATTGGAATAGAAATATAAACAATTAAGAGCGATAGTTGCGTGACTCATTTCTAATATACTCTGAACAGATAAATAGGGTATTTTCTTTAAAAAATCATGAGAGATGGAGTCTTAATTAATAATATTTTTCAACTTCGTTTTGAGAATTCGCTTAATAACACTTCAAGATAGAAGTCCATATCTTTAATATTGTGTGATAGATACCATTTATCATTGTAGTAAAACAGCTGCGAATAAATAATACTTTTTAAATAAACTTTTTAAAAAGCGGCACCTAGAGAGCCTTATAGTAAAATAGTCTCTGAAAACCAATATCTCTTAGTTAGACGGTGAAAATGAGATACCGATGACGTACATGGCTAGATTGACCTGAGCTGAAGACATATATAAATAAATACATCGTCCCCTGGCATTAAGTGTATTACTTTTGAACAGTCCTCTTCAACTCAAATATATAAAAAAGGTGTTTTTTTAGCAGGTAAGTTTCTAAATGTGATGAAATTTTAAAGGTTTATCGAAAAGCCTATTACATATTTACAGTCAAATAATCGTAGTTCATTTTTGCTACTAGCAGACACTTTGAATTTTTACGTCAATTGAACTGCGCTTTGTCCTGGATTACGTTGATTTCTGGCCTTCACCTTTCTTCACATTTCTGCCGATGTTTCTGTTTTTGGATGTCCACCTCCATGGCGTTTTTTGAAGCTACCAGTATCATTGTAACGTCGAATGGTCCGATATCAAAGTAAATGACGTAGTTAATTAACAATGGCTGGTTGAGATTTTCCAGCCAAATACAAAGCAATAACACTGTTGCTTTTCAATTCCATTTCGATAACTTTTTTTAACTGGGACATAAAATGATATGCTTCCGTAGGCTTGTAAACAACAAAACAGACCGACGCTTGACAAAATAAGAGCACGCTGTCATAAGTGAAATGTTTTTATTTCATGAATTTTCTTGACATTAAAGCTCAGTTCATCAGCAAACCATTTGCTATGTAAGTCTTGAAGCTTTGAAAAGAGCCAACCTTACATCATCATCCTTCGCAATATTTTATCTTATCTGGAGTACCACTATATTATCGCTAGTATCACTTAAACTCAATGTTTAGGAATGGTACATTCACTCCGTATATATTCTAGTTTAAATCAGTGAATTTGAAATTCCAGAAATAGAGAATGAAATACTTTAAAATCTATGTAATTCGTTTCAATTAACCAATTTACTTTTTATAATTGTCGGTTTAATTCAGAGTGATATCTCTTGTATTTGTGTTTGTGAAATAAACTCTTTGCAGAATATGCAAACCATTTAGAACTGTTTCGGATACATTTATGGAACTTCATCGGAAGTTTTTGTTTGTGAACTTTTGTTAGTCTTCTCGTATTATTCGAGCGTGTTTGCGTTGCATATAAACATTTTTTGAGGTATTTTGTTCATTGATTCATGCCAATTTCATGCAATCACTTAATTCAATTTAATTTTCGATCGGTTTTCGCATCGAGAAGTGAAATTACCAGCTGAAATATTGCGTTCAAAAACTGTCCGACTTTGGCATTTGTGTAACTAAAGCCGGTATAAAACCAGCAATGGCAACCACAAAATATCCCTTTGCATGTGGTCGACTATCTGTTTATGTAGTTGGTTTTCTGTTTTTCATCCTTTTTAATGTTACGCATTGTTGACTTCATTTCCGTACTTAGCTCCGTACGAGCTATCGAATGAACGAGCGGATAAGAGCAATAGAAAATCATTCAATTCGCTTGTACCATTGGCACACCCAGCACAATAACAGCTTAGGCATTCTTGCATGTATTGATAGTTACAGATACAGATGGAGCTGCATATCTGTGAGATACATATTTCGTTGCGCATGTACTTGTACACATACAGAATAATTGTGGTATACCAAATATTGCTACGTTTCTAATAACAATTTCCGATCCAAATATTTATACTGAACTTAGTTTTGAATGAGAAATACCGAAAATCCCAAAGTAATTATAGCAATGTGGCTTTGTGCGTGTATAATAGAAGGATTTGAATATGTATCTTTGCGAATTTTTGCTTTGTGTGTACCAAAGATATTTTATATTTGTACATTTATTCAAAAACATATATGGAAGTTTATATTGTTCTATAAACAAGCAATCTCTCTTTACTTAGCATAAAAGAAAAAAAAAAAAACACGCATAAAAGAGTTGTCACACAAAGACAAAATAAAATCTATACGCCATCTATCAAGATACAAAGCTCTTTGATACGCAGCAATAAAATGTTTACAGCCGGAGTCAGCACCCTTTTAGATACCCTTCAAGCAAAGTTTCGTAAAAGTATATTTAGTTTATCACAAAGTTTGTACCACAATAAAAACAATTTTTGGTAACTCTTTAAAGCATATACACAAAGTAAACAACAAAAACGTTGGTTATTCTTCATAAATATTTTCGACTGGCATATGCTTGTTTCGAATCCATTGCGAAATTTTATGAATTCGAAATTTTGTTACCAAATTAGTTATCAAATTGTCCCGAAATATTTCCATATTGCATTTATTCGATCAAATCAGAATAGTACATTATTCAGATTAGGTTACGCCGACTGACTTATTAAGAGTCCTTCTGGCCTCCTCTTCCAGTGACGCGTACCCGACGGTGTAAGGAATTTTAATCTTTATTTTGCGATTGTTAGACAGCTGCAGATGGGGAGAGTTTCCTTGACTCCTGGTTCCTCTCATTTCTCTGTTCGTTATGTCTTGTCTATTATTCTTCTTCTAATTACGTTCAAAAATAAACAAAAAAGCAGTTCATGCAATTCAGACTACACACATTGTACAACACAAAATATGAGTGTGAGTGCATAAATTTCAAGTAAAGCGAACGCGTGTGTTTTTTATACCACTCACTGATAGGTTTAAATGTTATATTATCAGTGTGTCAAAAAGTTTGTAACGTACTGCTGGTTTCTTAGGAACTGTCTTTTCTCTTATACACTCATATCAATTGTATAAAAAACTTCTTTACTTACGGCGGTTTCTTATGGACGAAAGCTACACATAGTTCGGTTCAATAGTGTTTCAATTTGATAGTTCCAAAATAAAACATTACATTAACCGAAACGTGGCGGTAGATTTTTATGGTGGCAAACTATTGTGAAAGGGGTGACTATAGTGTGAAGGGTATAACGTATAGCGTTCTGATTGGTTGAAATGATAAGAAAATATAAACTTTCAAAAAATAATATGATTTATACATATTCGACAAATTTCTCTATAAGTGAAAATTTAAACAAAATCAGATAAAGTGACGTACATTGGCTATAAATACAAACCATTATCGCTTACATCTAGAAACTCTTCGGTTGACGACAGAGTGGGCGCTAGAAACGATGCGATGGTTAAAGCGATAAAATTTTGTGATATAAGCTAGAGGATGTCACGAGAAATGAAGCGACAAACAAAATCATGGAAATACGAAACGATAACAACAAAACGGAAACAATGCGAAGCGAGAAAGCAGTGTCGAAACTGCTTTCTCGCTTCGTTTTCGCTTTGCTCTTGCTTTATTGCTTGCACTCGCTTTCGGATCGCTTCCACTGTGACAACTTTTGAGCGATCTATAAAAAGTACAAGCAGTGGTTTGCCGCGCGTTATAGGTAGTATTGCCGTATCGCTTCTAGCGATAGTCAGCCTTAGGTGATTGAATGCGACTGAAACAAAACATAGCCATATATGAAATATTCTATGTCTTTAAGGCGTCTTGTTTTGTAGGGTTTATCCATCTAAATTGTTTATATGAAATAAATTTTGACATTTTTGTCATAGCTCATCAATGGCTATGTGCAGGGTTTAGTTTAGTCATGGCACTCGGTTAAAGTACCCTTACGTGTTTTTTCTTCAAATTTTATTTTTCGACCGTAGCAAATCAATGTTCATTCAACGCAGATTTGTTTTGCCAACGAATTTATTTTTGGGTCTACTAGCAGCAATTTTTTTTTCTCTTTCATCCCAACTGCGATGCGTTCAGATAGGTTGTCGTCCTTTCGCGCAGCAAACCCAGTTACAAGCAAGCAAATCATGTTAACACGTGACAGCGATGATGTAAACTAATAAAATCTTTATTTGCCAAAGGTTTGAAAAACGATAAAACGAATTTTAAGTTCAGTTGGCAGTTCAGTTCCGTTGTGCCGGAATAGAAATCATAGGAAATCGAGTCATATCGTGTCGTGTCATGAGTTCAAGCTTAGTTCGCGCGCCACGCATAAATAGGACAGAGTTTGGCTGGACCACGACCCGACTTATACAGTGTATATATAGACATATCAGTATAGCTACATACATAGATCTTAATATACAATACAAGTGTATCAGTATTCGTATCAGTTTTAACCCTTTTGGCGAACTGTTGCTGTAATTTATGTTTGTTCGTAATTCGCCAAATTTATTTGCTAAATTAAAACCATTGCCGGCATTTTTGGCTTCCATTGGAATCGCTGTGTATACTCGCCATAAATCGCTGTAAATTGTTACTTATGCGAGTCTAACTGTGCCTTTGATGGGTTAATAAATTCAAACGAATTTAGCAATGTGAAAAAAGTTCCTTTTTATGTGTTTGAGTTTTCTTCATTTTGTGTAATTTAAAAACATTTATGCATCAAATCGCATCAAAAAGGGCGCACTAACTTGAAGAGCAGCAAACAAAAAAAAGACTCCAAAAATGTATGAAATTCTGGCTACTTCAAAACATTGCAAAACTTTTGATATACTTATGTAAGTAGCTGAAATAGCAGAACTCATATGAACTGATACGAATACATACTACAGTGAAATGGTTGTAAATTTGTGAACAAACAAACCTATCAAAGCAAATAGATTATTTGTTGATAATGATGTTGATTGTTCAGTTACTCATTCGTTTACTGAATACTTTGCGAGCCGTTCTTATTTTTTGTATGCATAGCGCGCTCCATATTGACAGCCGTGCTAGTCATAGTCCCAGTCGTCCTGGCATCAACATCAGCATCTATGCAGCATAAATTTCAGTTAATGAGCTCAATTTCAGCATCCGCTTCCGCTTGAAGCAATTTTGAAAATTTATTACGGGCTTTTTCGGATTTGGTTACGGGTTATTAATATGCTGAGCGCGGTCTGTCATACATTATGAGTTCGACTTGAAGTGAATGATATTTTATTTGGTTATGTTAGTTTCGACGAACTGATGGGTTGTGCAGAGTACCATATAAAGGTTGGCCCAACAAGAGTGCATTATTCAAATTTTTTTTTCTGTGCAAATGGCAGCTTTGAAATATGACAGCTGCCAGCTACGATTATTCCGCTTATTAAAAATGCAGCGCTACACAATTGAACAACGTTTTATCTGAGGGTAACGGAGCAATTTCAGAAACAAATGCATCCAAAACGAGCAACTATCTTGTGCAGATTTAGTGCAGACGGCGTGATTGAGCCTTACTTCTTTGAAAATAAAGGGACTGTAAATAGCATTCGTTACAAGAACATATGATAACTGAGTTCTTGAGGTCTCAACTGGACTGTATGGCTTTAGACGATATGTGGTTTTAGCAAGACGAGGCCACTTGCCACACATCGCATGAAACAATCGATTTGTTAGAGCAATGTTATATTTTTAAATTAAATCGTGCACTCCTATTAGGACACCCTATACGTATATTTATGTTAGTAGTTCTACAATAGAAGGCTTCAATTATGAAATATTTCCTATTTCCTTTTTATGAATTCGTGAACTTTTGCATTGTTACTTTCAGTAACCAATGTTTTCGAAGGATCTAGATGTTCGTAGTCCTGTATATCCTCGCGACATTTATTAAACGTCCCGATATATTTCTAAGTATTTGCAGATAAAAATTGCGCAATTTATGTTTTTTGTTTATTTGATGAGTTTACATATCCAATCAACATTTTCACCTAGCAAAAGGCTGGTGATTTCAAAAGGTCTAAAAGATATTTCTGTGATAACTGCGAAATTGAAAGAGATTTCTGTGATACCCCAGATTGTGTAGAAAGTCATTTATCATCTTGTCTTTTTGGTATGTGTTTTATGTATGTGTGAAAAAGTGGCAACGCTAAAACGGTAAGTTACCATTCCTATCGACACGTTGGCAGGGCTAGTCCATAAATTGGAAAAAGTTGCCATATGTGGTAATAATACAAATCTTTTAATAAAACCGCTGTCGCCATATTCGGCAAAATGACCACAAGACGATAGCGATACGTTCTGTGGGCAATAAGACACACTTTGGTCTCCTCCACCGTGGCAACAAGTGACAGTATGTACGATGCATATTGTTATTGTAATTCACAGTTGAATAAAACGTTATCAGCTGTTTTTTTTTTTTGTTTACAAACATTGGTTGGTGTTGCCATATGTGTGACAGTTCTAACCGTATTGCAATTGGATAACACTGCAACCGTAATCGTGTTAATTCTGAAAGTAGTGGCTATTTTTGCTTCTCATTTGAATTTATTTAAATTGTGTTGACTTCGTTTTGCCAATTTTATAAAAATGCCTCGTGCAAAAAGGCTGACAGATGACGAAAGAGGCAAAATATCCGCGTATAACGGGTCTGGACACAATGTTAGTCAAATTTCAAGTCTTATTCGTCGAACACGCTGCGTTATCAACAGTTTCTTGAAATATCCAATAAATTATGGAACAAAGCGCAGTTCTGGAAGCAAACAAAAGATATCTGATCGACAAGTGATTGAAAAAAGCGAGTAACTCAACAGCTTCATGCAACCAACTTGCTGCACTTAGCAGCACGCCAATATCTCATGTGACCATCTGGCGAACCTTAATTAAAACAGAACATATTCTCAGAGGTGTAATGAAAAGAGCGCCGACTTTGCTTCCTCGACACAAGAAGAACGTAAGAACTTTTTAACACTTCTTACAAAGTGTGTACTACAAATTTATTTCTAATTAGGTTATTTTTTCCGATGAAAAAAATTTAATTTGGATGGTCCCGATGGATTTCGGCAGTACTGGAGGGATTTAAGGAAAGAACCTTATGGTGGAGGATCGGTAATGGTGTGGGGTACTTTTTCAAGAGCAGGTACTCTGCCATTACTCTTCGTCTCCTCCAAAATGAATAGAACTGAGTATGTGGAAGTGTTGGAGAACAGTTTGGTCCCATTTTTAACCGAAAATAGGGAACATCCATACATTTTTATGCATGACAACGCCCGTATTCACACAAGTCGTCAAATAAAAGCGTACTTGGAGGCATGCTCGGTGGAAATAATGTTTGCTCACCGGACTTAAAACCGATTGAATATTTGTGGGGCATCCTAACCAGACGTGTTTATGCCAACAACAAAATACTTTAAAGTGTGGGAGAGTTAAAACATGCAATTTTAAAAGAATGGAGAAGTTTGGACCTTGCACTTTTGGCAAAATTGTTAAACTCAATGAGGAAACGAGTAGTTGAGGTGCGAAAGGTACAAGGAGGCCCTATTTAATCTTAATTTGATATTAAAAATGTTTTGACCCTAACGTACACATTAGTGAAAACAGTTAAACTGTCGTATAAACATGTTAAGCTTGAAAATCGCCTTTTTTTTGTTAAAATGTTAAATTAAAAAAAATATATATATTAAAGCACCAAATCAAACAAGTGAATTAAACGTGTCTTTTCATATATTATAGTGTCGTATAAATACGTTAAGCACCTTATATGCACAATATGGTAGAACGATATTAAGTTTATCCACAACTTTATACTCATGCATAAGTTATACACAAGATGAGAAATTAGAAGTAATGTTTCATTTTAATGTATAGATATATATAAAAATGGAAGTATGTATGTTTGTTCCCTATAGACTCCGAAACAGCTCAACCGATTTTGATCAAATTTTGTGGCATTATTCAAAATAGTCCCATGGGTGATCCTGTGAAGTTTCGTGGCGATTGGATAAACAGAAAATTTAGATTTTTCTTAAATTTTTTCTTTTGTTTCAATGTTTGATTGTTATTTACTACAATTTATTATATTTTTTAAATGCATTTTTCAGTTCTCACCGCGAATTCTCTTTTGTGTGTTCTATCGACTGAAAACGGGTAGCTAGAAGTAGTTATTCATGCACAATGATGCTTTTAGTTAAGGAAATTCTAGGAAAACTGATGATAATACAAGTAGTCTGTAGTAGTGTGTTTAAAATTTAAAGTCCACTTAAACCACTCATACAAGACGGTGCGGTTAAATTTTCCGAGTTTCAAACAAAGCTTTTTAAATGAAAACATTTATTTAAATATTAGTATAAAAACAAGCAATGTTGAAATGCTCGATAATATGGAGTATCAAACTTTGTGCTTGTTTATTACTGACAACCACAAGTCTTTATTCTACTTGAGGAACACAGACGATGAAAAGTCAAATGAGAGGGAAAAACAAACAAAAACTTTTCTAATGTTCTAAAACGAGAAAATGTTAAATTAAAATTTAAAATAATTCTTGGGTGTAAAAGAAATCACTTTACCCAGCGTATTGAAGAACTCTCTGCGAATTATAAAGAGCACATACACGATAAATGAAAACAAGTTTTTTTTATTTCAATGGCAATCTTTATTTTAAATGTACATACTAAAATGAGCCAACATTTTTGCTTAAAAGTGATTTCTTATAGGTATACACTTTCATTTTTTACCGCTCACATATGGTGTGAAATCAAATTCAATCGAAATTTGTTCTTGCAAATTCTGTCAAAATTGGGACTCGGAACACCAAAAAAAAAAAAAAAAAATGGAAAATTGCATCGAAATCGAAATTTACCACATGCTTGTATGCACAGAGTCGGCTAAATGAACTGAAATTTTTGAGACGCTGTTTTTTTTATTTTATTTAGGATAAATAAATAATTAATGTAAAAAAAATATTAGAATTCAATTAAATTTTTCGATTTTACTTTAAACTCTATTTTTAATATTTAATGGTGTTGACTTTGGTCTGCAAATGCACCATATAGAGTAGTCGAGTGGAGTCACATCCGGTGACCGTGTAGGTTATGGCGCGGTCGGAATAAACCACGGAACAATGTTTTTTAACAAATCTTGATTAGCGCGTGCTTTCTGCGGAGGTGCTGAGTCTTGATGTATTGTCTATTCTTTTTTACAAAATTTATGTGCCACTGCTTCAGTGCAGCTTCCAGAACAGTTCCCCGATACACGTTGACATTCATCTTAACACCACATTCCAAAAATACTAGTAGAGACCGGACATCCGCCGTCATAGCAGCGCAATTGCTTGATTTTTGGTGGCCATTCCAATGCCCAAATTTTTGTTTGCTGAAAAATTGCTCAATTGGGAAACGATATTTGACGACATTTTCGTGCAATCGCAATCACTAATTCGCTGTATGGAGCACTTTGTGAAGGTTTTTTAATATTCGTTGAATGGTTGTTTTTGAAATTTTCAGCCCTGCAGCCATTTTTTGAAAGAAACTTTTCGTTGGTGCTTTTGTTTTCCGACCACCACCTTTGAATTATTCAATGCTGCTAGTATCATTGTAAATTTGGGTGTCCTGCCATCTGTGGTTCCCAATTTACAGCAGTCAGAATTTGGTTGCAGTTTAAACGTGCCGCTCTGTATATATTCGTGATCATCACGATGGGACGAGTCGATCTAGCCATCTCAGTTTGTCTGTATGTCGATTTGTGCACGCTCTATTCCTTCAATCTTAGAAAGAATGGATTCGAAGTTGATATGTAGAATTTTTATAACGAAAAGTAAAAATCTTATCAAGATGATCGCGATATATAAATCAGAAGGTATTTTGTAGTTTCCATGCAAAGTGTGAAGTGTACTAATTAGGGTTTTCTTTTGTAATACACTGTGCCTATAGGTTTAAGGTTATTTTAACTTTGTGCAAATGTATGTAAGAGGCAGGAGCAGGCGTGACAGACCTTATAAACTGTATATATTCTTGATTGACATCGGAAAACTGTCTGTCTGTCCGTATGACCGAACGTCTGTTTGAACAACAAGATTTTCGAGACTATACGATATGGAGACTTCAAGTTTAATTAAACGTACCGCTTTAAGGGGTAGCCATTACACACGCCTGGGCATAAATTTGAAGTCTTTTGTATTAAAATTTGTTTGTTTTTGTTATTAATTGTGCTAAACACGCCATATTTTGTGAATCTTACGTAAATTCTAATAAAATACCCCTATAAGGGGTACGACCCATACAAACTGCTTTCCTTAATTTCTGTATGGAATTCTTTTGTTCTTCATAAATTTATAATTGCAAAATTTGGCGTATGTTATGCCAATACTTTAAACATATTCCAAATTACAATAGTGGTGCTATCCACTTTGAGGGATAGCACCACTCAAAACCTGACCGCTTTTTTGAATTTCTGTATGAACATTTTTACACTCTGCATACAGGGTGTGAATATATTACACAATATTTACAATGCCATGTCTGTTTGTTCGTCTTTATGTCTGTCTTTCTGTCTGTCTGCTTGTGTGTCTAAGTCCGCCCTATTCCTTCAATCTTTGAAATATTGGTTTAAAAAATGGTATGGAGACTTTTTATGACCAGAAGCAACACTGGTAAAAAATTACGCGATTTGGCCACACAGGTAAAGTTCCCATAAACGAGTATTGATATTTATTTTGTTGTATCGAACATGTTTGATTTAAAGCAATTAGTAATGTTAAAATAATAATTGCATTTAAATTGGTCAACCACAAACAAAACGTACAACCAATTTATAATAGAAGATATTGTATAAATTATACATTTGTATCAATAAACATTTGAGGCATCGTTGACTTAATTGTCTAGCGTGCTACTGTTCCTAGTCAACCTGGATTCAACTCCTACTCGATTCAAAATTTATTAAATTTTAATTTAAATCCGTCTATTTCTTTCTAACAATTTCATGTGCAGTAAAATTAACATTTTATGAATTCTCAGAGATTTACAATTAAATTTTTAATACCAATAGTATTATTTGCAGCCAAGCTAGCCAGAAAAGTTTGCTTTTTATTCAGCTCCTTTTGTTTAACAGGAGTTATATTGTATTCAAAATTAAATACACGTTTCATTTTTAAAGTATATATTCCGAAGCAATTAAAATGAGCACAGTTTAAGGCGAGTGCCTCAGGCATACAGGAACCCCAGAACTTTAACAACAATAACAGCAACACGGAGTACTGGAAATAACAACAGCGCCAGGAGGAGGACAATAATAATGACGAAACAATTGCTGCAACGGAACACTAACCAGGCCAACGAACAAAAACGAAACGTGGTCAGAAAGTTGAAACTAATTATGTTAAAAGCTTTTGGCGAACCGCGTTGAAAATTAGTGATGTGTACGAAAAATAGAACAAATCCTGCCACTTCAACTCCACTCGAACTTCAACCCCATGCAGGACAATTCAAAATGCTTCCCGTTGGATAGGGGAGACCCGACGAAGACAAAGAGCATATTATAATATGCTAAATGAAATAAAAACACGCGAAATTTGAAGGGCGTGTAAACTATGCTGACAGCGCTAAAAGTCGCGATAGTGTCAAGCTTGAGCATGCAGTTTGGTGTGCGCGGAATGTCCTGTCGCGTCAGGACGCGTTCTGCTATGTTGAGCTGAACTCAGTTGACTGGTGTTGCCGACAGCAATGTGGCTGCATTTTATTTTTCAAATGGTTAAAAGTATTTTAATAAATTTATACAAACGATATGGTTGAAATAAAAGTTAAGCTATTAAAAATGGATTCAATTGCGTGGTTCGTAGTCGAAGTATTTCATATTTTCTATTCGGTTGCTAACATCTTTATGCACTGAATAAAATGCAAAATATTTGCAAACTGGAAAATGTTTCACAAGTATTTGCAACAATATCTTGCATTGAAGACCAATGTCACGCATTTGCAGCACGCATTGCAACGTTTTTTTCTTCTATTTTCTTTTTTGTAAGTCACAATGGAAATAAGCGCCATAAACTATGCGCTTTATGCGTTCTAACGATCTATTTGTAAGCGGAAATGTAAATCAATACAAATAGGATTGGTTGCTCTTGGAATGCCGCTTCGAGCATATTGTACGCAAACCGATTCTAGGATTTGCCAACATAAAATCGAACAAAAAAAAAAAAGAAAACTAATAGACAATGTATCTGTCAGTAGTACTATCGTAGTTGGTGTACGAGTTTGTACTGTAGTGGTTGGATGGATGAGGGAGCTGGGTGAAGATTTGTGGCAATTTCGCTATGTTATATAGCACAATACATGCATACTTGAACTTCAGCAGTGCTAGTTGAAATAGTTGATACAACTCAATTCAATTTTAAAAAATTTTTAGCGAACTGCAGAATTTAGTCAAAAGGGAATTTCTTTATGACAACATACTATAAATGATAATATAGCGTATGAACGTTCTACCTTAGAATGCAAATATAAAAAAAAAACAAGAATAAGATTAAAATTCTATTACCATTCACAAGAATTTTACCCGCCCACTTTTTGGGGTACACATAGACACATCAAATTGAAATTCGATATGGTGGCATCTTACAGATGGTCGCTTCATACACTACTAGTATACCACCCACTTTTTGGAGTAGCCCCTATTTAAACCCCCACTTTTATGTTTTACAATACGACTTAAAATTTCGTGTGAATGGTATTAGAGCTTCGGTTCAACCGAAGTTAACTTTTTTTCTTGTTTTTATTTTAGATTTTAAAGATTCATGTTCTTAACATTTATTCTTGTAAGTTTTATAAATTAAGGATGTGGCTTATGAGTACCATAGGAATGGAAGACTGGTTCTCATTACTTCTTACACTTGACAGATAGACAGTCAGAAAGACACTGTGGGTTTGAATGAGGGGTTACCCCAAAAAGTGGGCGAGACACGCCCATTAGTCTACGTATGTTAAGCGGCTGTCTATAAAAAGTCACCGTATTCATTTCAACCTGATATTGACTTAAATAAAGAAGTTTTCATACAAAACGTCAAAAGTGGGCAGTTTGTATGGGGTCTACCCCAAACAATGGGCGTGGAGGGTCAATCTTGATTCTCTATTAAACAGCAATAAAAAAAGTGTATGTGCAAAATTTCAACTGGATAGCATAAAAATTGGTCCCCAAAAAATGCGCAACAACATACAGACGGACAGACAGATGGACATGGATAGATCGACTCGTTTCGTCGACCTGATCAAGAATATATCAATATATATTATTTATCAATATATATTACGATGCCTCCTATAATGCGTTACAAACTTTCAGACAAACTGATAATACCATTTCACACAATATGTGAATGGTATAAAAACAGGGTATGGTTTCATTTGTTGAAGTCCACTTTAATGGGAAAAGTTATTGCTTGGCATTCCCAAAGCTTGGCCAAAGCAACTTATAAACGTCCCACATATCTCCTGGGTATCCTCTGCACAGTGTTTTGCAGGTGAAAAATTTTTGTGAGAAGCCAACCCCCGTTAAATACAAAGCTGGAAGGCTTTCGTTTGTTTGTTTAGTTTATACTTTATCGATTTTAATCTGCGAGAAGTGTTTAGAAGAATTGATTTTGGCCACGAGGACAAAGAGTGAGATGGGCAGCCAAAAAAGTTTGAAGATAAGGATATTGAAGTATTAATGAATGAAGATTCGTATTTACACAAGAAGAACTTACACAATCATTTGACAATCCATTTTATTACGCCTCAAAGCCAAAGGAATAATTAAAAAATAAGAAGACATTGAAAGGCGACTTTTCGCAAGTAGCTGACAGAAGAACATAACCGGAAATATTTCTTGGATCGTAATGTAACTTTCAAAGGATCAATTACCATAACACAAAAATACAAAAAGTATGAGTAAGCCCGAATATTCATGTATCACAGCTCATGGTCTGTAGTTGGTGGCATCAGCTAGATGTGATAACCAAAAACCATCACCGTAGTTTAGCATTGCTAGAAAATTGAGCAGAATACGAGCAGACAAACAATATAGTTGATCTTCAGCATGACAAAGCTTGGCCACATGTTGCAAAACCAATTGAAACATATTTTTGCAAATGCTAATATGGGAGGTCCTCCCTAACCCGCCTAATTCTCTAAGCATTGCTTCCACTGATTACACCATGTTTCGATCTATGCTGATCGATTTGTGAAGTGCTTAAAAAATAGGGTTTCGCTTTCGATACCGAATTTGTACGAATATACTACCAGAAAGATGAGGAAAAACTAGTTGTCAACGATAGGCAATTCCTTTTTTTGTATATAAACTGAAACAATTTTTTGAAAAAGTCCTTACCAACTAACTTGTATACCCGAGTAAACACGAATAAAATTTCATAAGAAAATTTATATATTCTTCACAATAAGGGAGCTTTTAATAAACTTGCAAAAAAATATCTTATATAATTGCAAAACATTTTCATTAAATAATTTTCCTTCGTTTGTTCACGTTCGCGTTTCATCTTTATGAATTTTATTTTCGTTCTTATTGCAGTTTTTAATAATTGTGCAACAGAGCGTATGCGTAATGCATATTATGTCAGTCACCTCTTTGCGCCTTTAACCGCCTACTGAGTATAAAGGAGGGAAGGAGCTGAGAAAACGTCTATGGCAGAGAAAAGTTACGAGGAAAATAATATGAAAATGAAATTGAAATTGAAAGTTCAGAGCATAACCTTCGAGACGCGGCAGCAAATGAGAACGAAGCAAGACTTGGTTGAAGATGGAAAATGCAAAGAGAAGCAGTCGAGCATAATAGGTGACACTTTAGTTGCAATTTTCTTGGCACACAGACACACACACACAGATACACGCATACATACATGCACTTATATACACTTATAGCTGATATATATACAAAAACAATTGCATAAGGAAAGGCAGAATCAGACAAAGTATTTAATCGAGTGTGTTCTTAGAGGTAAATTTTGTTTTTGCTTTCATGGCTGTCCTTATTATTATACTTATTTGGGGTTGTTGTTGTTGTAGTTGTAGTTGTGTCTGTGCGTTCAAACGGAATATGTTTGGTGTGGAAAATAACAATAAGAACTACAACAACAACAAAACAAAATGTTGAAGCATCAAATGACTACGATTAGCTATAAACACTTTGTCTCCTTATAATATTTTCCTAAAGATATGGTAAGCAATGAAAGAGATAGAGCTACAAATGTATATAGTTAATGATATATAGAGTGAAAAAGAGGGAGATGGCAATATAGCTGCAAACGGCTGAGTTAGAGGATACGTTCAATGTTCATTTGTAATACTCTATTAGGACATTTTATAGTTATTTACATACATACATAGGTGTCTCTGGGCGATTATATATTAGTTTAGACAAAATCTTCTTTGATCACATCCTTTTCACTGACAAAGCTTTAACATATATACAAAAAAAAAATATATTTCTACAACTCACACATGCATTCATGTTTGGCATTGCCCAGCCCTTTTGTACACGTGTTACATAGTTATACGATTTTCCAACACGTTGACGAAATACATTT
Organism: Leucophenga montana; assembly: GCA_035044765.1. Taxonomy (NCBI): domain Eukaryota; kingdom Metazoa; phylum Arthropoda; class Insecta; order Diptera; family Drosophilidae; genus Leucophenga; species Leucophenga montana. Next base: position 320,121 of record JAWNNQ010001731.1, read on the forward strand.
TGTTGCGTTCTATAAAAGACTGCTCAAACAATGTCGACACCACAACATGCAACTTAAAGTTCAAATTTATGTGAGAAATATATGAAAACAGCAGAGGTCAGATAGCTGGAAGCAAAATATGATCCTTTGAGCATATTGCAAAAAAACAACAGGGTGTCTCAAAAAAGAGTTCAAATTTAAAAAAATCGATAAAAAAAAGTAAGTAGTTTACTGAAAAAGTGTTTATTACATATTAAAATACACACTTTGGGAATTTATTTCTTAAAAATGATATTGTCCAAATGTAAACCGTTCACGGCATTCATTTAATCGAGCACTAAAATTTCCTATGAAGGCTCGGCAGATATTCTCCGTGATGGCTGCCATTTCGTGACGGATATTTTCTTTTAATTGTGCCAGGGAAGTCGGTTTGTTGCCGTAAACTTTAGATTTGACGTAACCCCACAGGAAAAAGTCCATGGGGATTAAATCGGGACTTCGTGGAGGCCAATTTATATCACCTCTCCTGGAGATCAATTTGCCAGGAAAAATTTCATGAGCTCGTGGTAGAGACCTGTTGGACGTGTGTGAAGTGTTGCTAAATATGCGGAACAATGACGATCTATGCACGTTTAAAGCAACAGCACGCTTCCGAATCGAAAGGTCCGGGTTGTCACGAACAGACTGAGTAACACTGTCTACGTTTTCGAACGTTCTCGAAGACCTTGGACGCCCGGATTTTGAATTTTCCAGCGTTGAACTGGTCTCTTCAAACTTCTTGACAAATTTTCCAATGAGTCGAGGGCTTGGCGCATCATTTAAATGACGAACATGTCGAATACTGCGGAATTTTCTACGCGCTACAGTCGCTGAATTACCGTTTTTGTAAAACGCACGTACGCACGGTCCGCTCCCGAGAAGCGCTCCATAGCGACTAAATTCCCAAAAGCTAGGCTACCGATTGACATACCCCCGCGCTCTCCTCGGAATAGTTGCGTTCACGCAATCAGCAAATCAAATGTGAACTTTCTTTTGAGACACCCTGTTATTAAGCATTCAAGGACAAACAACAAATCAAAACATCAGTAAGAGAATCTTACAATTATGCATCGATTTGTTTAAAGCAGCGAAAACTCCAGAAAAATTTGGAGTTAAATCTAAAAGCAGTAAATGCAAAGACCATTTCGCCTTAACCAACACTGCTAGACGCATTAAAAACAAACATTAAATATATATATATATATATATATATATATATATATATATATATATATATATATATATATATATATATATATATATATATATATATATATATATATATATATATATATATATATATATATATATATATATATATATATATATATATATATATATATATATATATATATATATATATATATATATATATATATATATCTCTCTCTCTCTCTCTCTCTCTCTCTCTCTCTCTCTCTCTCTCTCTCTCTCTCTCTCTCTCTCTCTCTCTCTCTATATATATATATATATATATATATATATATATATATATATATATATATTTAAATTTTTGTTTTTAATGCGTCTAGCAGTGTTGGTTAAGGCGAAATGGTCTTTGCATTTACTGCTTTTAGATTTAACTCCAAATTTTTCTGGAGTTTTCGCTGCTTTAAACAAATCGATGCATAATTGTAAGATTCTCTTACTGATGTTTTGATTTGTTGTTTGTCCTTGAATGCTTAATAACAGGGTGTCTCAAAGTTCACATTTGATTAGCTGATACATAAACTGAGATGTCTGCGAGGGAGGACGGGGGTATGTCAATCGGTAGCCTAGCTTTTGGGAATTTAGTCGCTATGGAGCGTTTCTCGGAAGACGTCCGTGCGTTGTGCGTACAAAAACGGTAACTCAGCGACTGTAGCGCGTAGAAAATTCTCTCAGTTCGACATGTTTCGTCATTTAAATGATGCACCAAGCCCTCGACTCATTGGAAGTTTGAAGAGACCAGTTCAACGCTGTTTTTTTTTTTTTTTTTTTTCCAAGGTCTTCGAGAACGTTCGAAAACGTAGACAGTGTTAGTCAGTCTGTTCGTGACAACCCGAACCTTTCGATTCGGAAGCATGCTGTTGCTTTAAACATGCATAGATCGTCATTGTTCCGCATTTTTAGCAACTTCACACACGTCAACAGGTCTCTACCACGAGTTTATGAAATTTTTCCTGGCAAATTGATCTCCAGGAGAGGTGATATAAATTGGCCTCCACGAAGTCCCGATTTAATCCCCATGGACTTTTTCCTGTGGGGTTACGTCAAATCTAAAGTTTACGGCAACAAACCGACTTCCCTGGCACAATTAAAAGAAAATATCCGTCACAAAATGGCAGCCATCAGCAGAATATCTGACCCGTAGCCTTCATGAACATGTCGATTAAATGAATGCCGTGAACGTTTATACATTTGGACAATATCATTTTTAAGAAATAAATTCCCAAAGTGTGTATTTTAATATGTAATAAACACTTTTTCAGTAAACTACTTACTTTTTTTTATCGATTTTTTTAAATTTGAACTCTTTTTTGAGACACCCTGTTGTTTTTTTGCAATATGCTCAAAGGATCATATTTTGCTTCCAGCTATCTGACCTCTGCTGTTTTCATATATTTCTCACATAAATTTGAACTTTAAGTTGCATGTTGTGGTGTCGACATTGTTTGAGCAGTCTTTTATAGAACGCAACAAAATGTATTTCGTCAACGTGTTGGAAAATCGTATAACTATGTAACACGTGTACAAAAGGGCTGGGCAATGCCAAACATGAATGCATGAATGTGTGAGTTGTAGAAATATATTTTTTTTTTGTATATATGTTAAAGCTTTGTCAGTGAAAAGGATGTGATCAAAGAAGATTTTGTCTAAACTAATATATAATCGCCCAGAGACACCTATGTATGTATGTAAATAACTATAAAATGTCCTAATAGAGTATTACAAATGAACATTGAACGTATCCTCTAACTCAGCCGTTTGCAGCTATATTGCCATCTCCCTCTTTTTCACTCTATATATCATTAACTATATACATTTGTAGCTCTATCTCTTTCATTGCTTACCATATCTTTAGGAAAATATTATAAGGAGACAAAGTGTTTATAGCTAATCGTAGTCATTTGATGCTTCAACATTTTGTTTTGTTGTTGTTGTAGTTCTTATTGTTATTTTCCACACCAAACATATTCCGTTTGAACGCACAGACACAACTACAACTACAACAACAACAACCCCAAATAAGTATAATAATAAGGACAGCCATGAAAGCAAAACAAAATTTACCTCTAAGAACACACTCGATTAAATACTTTGTCTGATTCTGCCTTTCCTTATGCAATTGTTTTTGTATATATATCAGCTATAAGTGTATATAAGTGCATGTATGTATGCGTGTATCTGTGTGTGTGTGTCTGTGTGCCAAGAAAATTGCAAATATAAAATCCTCACCTATTTATGCTCGACTGCTTTCTCTTTGCATTTTCATCTTCAACCAAGATCTTGCTTCGTTCTCATTTGCTGCCGCGTCTCGAAGGTTATGCTCTGAACTTTCAATTTCAATTTCATTTTCATATTATTTTCCTCGTAACTTTTCTCTGCCATAGACGTTTTCTCAGCTCCTTCCCTCCTTTATACTCAGTAGGCGGTTAAAGGCGCAAAGAGGTGACTGACATAATATGCATTACGCATACGCTCTGTTGCACAATTATTAAAAACTGCAATAAGAACGAAAATAAAATTCATAAAGATGAAACGCGAACGTGAACAAACGAAGGAAAATTATTTAATGAAAATGTTTTGCAATTATATAAGATATTTTTTTGCAAGTTTATTAAAAGCTCCCTTATTGTGAAGAATATATAAATTTTCTTATGAAATTTTATTCGTGTTTACTCGGGTATACAAGTTAGTTGGTAAGGACTTTTTCAAAAAATTGTTTCAGTTTATATACAAAAAAAGGAATTGCCTATCGTTGACAACTAGTTTTTCCTCATCTTTCTGGTAGTATATTCGTACAAATTCGGTATCGAAAGCGAAACCCTATTTTTTAAGCACTTCACAAATCGATCAGCATAGATCGAAACATGGTGTAATCAGTGGAAGCAATGCTTAGAGAATTAGGCGGGTTAGGGAGGACCTCCCATATTAGCATTTGCAAAAATATGTTTCAATTGGTTTTGCAACATGTGGCCAAGCTTTGTCATGCTGAAGATCAACTATATTGTTTGTCTGCTCGTATTCTGCTCAATTTTCTAGCAATGCTAAACTACGGTGATGGTTTTTGGTTATCACATCTAGCTGATGCCACCAACTACAGACCATGAGCTGTGATACATGAATATTCGGGCTTACTCATACTTTTTGTATTTTTGTGTTATGGTAATTGATCCTTTGAAAGTTACATTACGATCCAAGAAATATTTCCGGTTATGTTCTTCTGTCAGCTACTTGCGAAAAGTCGCCTTTCAATGTCTTCTTATTTTTTAATTATTCCTTTGGCTTTGAGGCGTAATAAAATGGATTGTCAAATGATTGTGCTAAGTTCTTCTTGTGTAAATACAATCTTTCCATTCATTAATACTTCAATATCCTTATCTTCAAACTTTTTTGGCTGCCCATCTCACTCTTTGTCCTCGTGGCCAAAATCAATTCTTCTAAACACTTCTCGCAGATTAAAATCGATAAAGTATAAACTAAACAAAAACAAACGAAAGCCTTGCCAGCTTTGTATTTAACGGGGGTTGGCTTCTCACAAAAATTTTTCACCTGCAAAACACTGTGCAGAGGATACTCCAGGGAGATATGTGGGACGTTTATAAGTTGCTTTGGCCAAGCTTTGGGAATGCCAAGCAATAACTTTTCCCATTAAAGTGGACTTCAACAAATGAAACCATACCCTGTTTTTATACCATTCACATATTGTGTGAAATGGTATTATCAGTTTGTCTGAAAGTTTGTAACGCATTATAGGAGGCATCGTAATATATATTGATAAATAATATATATTGATATATTCTTGATCAGGTCGACGAAACGAGTCGATCTATCCATGTCCATCTGTCTGTCCGTCTGTATGTTGTTGCGCATTTTTTGGGGACCAATTTTTATGCTATCCAGTTGAAATTTTGCACATACACTTTTTTTATTGCTGTTTAATAGAGAATCAAGATTGACCCTCCACGCCCATTGTTTGGGGTAGACCCCATACAAACTGCCCACTTTTCGTTTTATAGAAAACTTCTTTATTTAAGTCAATATCAGGTTGAAATGAATACGGTGACTTTTTATAGACAGCCGCTTATCATACGTAGACTAATGGGCGTGTCTCGCCCACTTTTTGGGGTAACCCCTCATTCAAACCCACAGTGTCTTTCTGACTGTCTATCTGTCAAGTGTAAGAGAGTAATGAGAACCAGTTTTCCATTCCTATGGTACTCATAAGCCACATCCTTAATTTATAAAACTTACAAGAATAAATGTTAAGAACATGAATCTTTAAAATCTAAAATAAAAACAAGAAAAAAAGTTAACTTCGGTTGAACCGAAGCTCTAATACCATTCACACGAAATTTTAAGTCGTATTGTAAAACATAAAAGTGGGGGTTTAAATAGGGGCTACTCCAAAAAGTGGGTGGTATACTAGTAGTGTATGAAAGCGACCATCTGTAAGATGCCACCATATCGAATTTCAATTTGATGTGTCTATGTGTACCCCAAAAAGTGGGCGGGTAAAATTCTTGTGAATGGTAATAGAATTTTAATCTTATTCTTGTTTTTTTTTTATATTTGCATTCTAAGGTAGAACGTTCATACGCTATATTATCATTTATAGTATGTTGTCATAAAGAAATTCCCTTTTGACTAAATTCTGCAGTTCGCTAAAAATTTTTTAAAATTGAATTGAGTTGTATCAACTATTTCAACTAGCACTGCTGAAGTTCAAGTATGCATGTATTGTGCTATATAACATAGCGAAATTGCCACAAATCTTCACCCAGCTCCCTCATCCATCCAACCACTACAGTACAAACTCGTACACCAACTACGATAGTACTACTGACAGATACATTGTCTATTAGTTTTCTTTTTTTTTTTTGTTCGATTTTATGTTGGCAAATCCTAGAATCGGTTTGCGTACAATATGCTCGAAGCGGCATTCCAAGAGCAACCAATCCTATTTGTATTGATTTACATTTCCGCTTACAAATAGATCGTTAGAACGCATAAAGCGCATAGTTTATGGCGCTTATTTCCATTGTGACTTACAAAAAAGAAAATAGAAGAAAAAAACGTTGCAATGCGTGCTGCAAATGCGTGACATTGGTCTTCAATGCAAGATATTGTTGCAAATACTTGTGAAACATTTTCCAGTTTGCAAATATTTTGCATTTTATTCAGTGCATAAAGATGTTAGCAACCGAATAGAAAATATGAAATACTTCGACTACGAACCACGCAATTGAATCCATTTTTAATAGCTTAACTTTTATTTCAACCATATCGTTTGTATAAATTTATTAAAATACTTTTAACCATTTGAAAAATAAAATGCAGCCACATTGCTGTCGGCAACACCAGTCAACTGAGTTCAGCTCAACATAGCAGAACGCGTCCTGACGCGACAGGACATTCCGCGCACACCAAACTGCATGCTCAAGCTTGACACTATCGCGACTTTTAGCGCTGTCAGCATAGTTTACACGCCCTCCAAATTTCGCGTGTTTTTATTTCATTTAGCATATTATAATATGCTCTTTGTCTTCGTCGGGTCTCCCCTATCCAACGGGAAGCATTTTGAATTGTCCTGCATGGGGTTGAAGTTCGAGTGGAGTTGAAGTGGCAGGATTTGTTCTATTTTTCGTACACATCACTAATTTTCAACGCGGTTCGCCAAAAGCTTTTAACATAATTAGTTTCAACTTTCTGACCACGTTTCGTTTTTGTTCGTTGGCCTGGTTAGTGTTCCGTTGCAGCAATTGTTTCGTCATTATTATTGTCCTCCTCCTGGCGCTGTTGTTATTTCCAGTACTCCGTGTTGCTGTTATTGTTGTTAAAGTTCTGGGGTTCCTGTATGCCTGAGGCACTCGCCTTAAACTGTGCTCATTTTAATTGCTTCGGAATATATACTTTAAAAATGAAACGTGTATTTAATTTTGAATACAATATAACTCCTGTTAAACAAAAGGAGCTGAATAAAAAGCAAACTTTTCTGGCTAGCTTGGCTGCAAATAATACTATTGGTATTAAAAATTTAATTGTAAATCTCTGAGAATTCATAAAATGTTAATTTTACTGCACATGAAATTGTTAGAAAGAAATAGACGGATTTAAATTAAAATTTAATAAATTTTGAATCGAGTAGGAGTTGAATCCAGGTTGACTAGGAACAGTAGCACGCTAGACAATTAAGTCAACGATGCCTCAAATGTTTATTGATACAAATGTATAATTTATACAATATCTTCTATTATAAATTGGTTGTACGTTTTGTTTGTGGTTGACCAATTTAAATGCAATTATTATTTTAACATTACTAATTGCTTTAAATCAAACATGTTCGATACAACAAAATAAATATCAATACTCGTTTATGGGAACTTTACCTGTGTGGCCAAATCGCGTAATTTTTTACCAGTGTTGCTTCTGGTCATAAAAAGTCTCCATACCATTTTTTAAACCAATATTTCAAAGATTGAAGGAATAGGGCGGACTTAGACACACAAGCAGACAGACAGAAAGACAGACATAAAGACGAACAAACAGACATGGCATTGTAAATATTGTGTAATATATTCACACCCTGTATGCAGAGTGTAAAAATGTTCATACAGAAATTCAAAAAAGCGGTCAGGTTTTGAGTGGTGCTATCCCTCAAAGTGGATAGCACCACTATTGTAATTTGGAATATGTTTAAAGTATTGGCATAACATACGCCAAATTTTGCAATTATAAATTTATGAAGAACAAAAGAATTCCATACAGAAATTAAGGAAAGCAGTTTGTATGGGTCGTACCCCTTATAGGGGTATTTTATTAGAATTTACGTAAGATTCACAAAATATGGCGTGTTTAGCACAATTAATAACAAAAACAAACAAATTTTAATACAAAAGACTTCAAATTTATGCCCAGGCGTGTGTAATGGCTACCCCTTAAAGCGGTACGTTTAATTAAACTTGAAGTCTCCATATCGTATAGTCTCGAAAATCTTGTTGTTCAAACAGACGTTCGGTCATACGGACAGACAGACAGTTTTCCGATGTCAATCAAGAATATATACAGTTTATAAGGTCTGTCACGCCTGCTCCTGCCTCTTACATACATTTGCACAAAGTTAAAATAACCTTAAACCTATAGGCACAGTGTATTACAAAAGAAAACCCTAATTAGTACACTTCACACTTTGCATGGAAACTACAAAATACCTTCTGATTTATATATCGCGATCATCTTGATAAGATTTTTACTTTTCGTTATAAAAATTCTACATATCAACTTCGAATCCATTCTTTCTAAGATTGAAGGAATAGAGCGTGCACAAATCGACATACAGACAAACTGAGATGGCTAGATCGACTCGTCCCATCGTGATGATCACGAATATATACAGAGCGGCACGTTTAAACTGCAACCAAATTCTGACTGCTGTAAATTGGGAACCACAGATGGCAGGACACCCAAATTTACAATGATACTAGCAGCATTGAATAATTCAAAGGTGGTGGTCGGAAAACAAAAGCACCAACGAAAAGTTTCTTTCAAAAAATGGCTGCAGGGCTGAAAATTTCAAAAACAACCATTCAACGAATATTAAAAAACCTTCACAAAGTGCTCCATACAGCGAATTAGTGATTGCGATTGCACGAAAATGTCGTCAAATATCGTTTCCCAATTGAGCAATTTTTCAGCAAACAAAAATTTGGGCATTGGAATGGCCACCAAAAATCAAGCAATTGCGCTGCTATGACGGCGGATGTCCGGTCTCTACTAGTATTTTTGGAATGTGGTGTTAAGATGAATGTCAACGTGTATCGGGGAACTGTTCTGGAAGCTGCACTGAAGCAGTGGCACATAAATTTTGTAAAAAAGAATAGACAATACATCAAGACTCAGCACCTCCGCAGAAAGCACGCGCTAATCAAGATTTGTTAAAAAACATTGTTCCGTGGTTTATTCCGACCGCGCCATAACCTACACGGTCACCGGATGTGACTCCACTCGACTACTCTATATGGTGCATTTGCAGACCAAAGTCAACACCATTAAATATTAAAAATAGAGTTTAAAGTAAAATCGAAAAATGTAATTGAATTCTAATATTTTTTTTACATTAATTATTTATTTATCCTAAATAAAATAAAAAAAACAGCGTCTCAAAAATTTCAGTTCATTTAGCCGACTCTGTGCATACAAGCATGTGGTAAATTTCGATTTCGATGCAATTTTCCATTTTTTTTTTTTTTTTTTGGTGTTCCGAGTCCCAATTTTGACAGAATTTGCAAGAACAAATTTCGATTGAATTTGATTTCACACCATATGTGAGCGGTAAAAAATGAAAGTGTATACCTATAAGAAATCACTTTTAAGCAAAAATGTTGGCTCATTTTAGTATGTACATTTAAAATAAAGATTGCCATTGAAATAAAAAAAACTTGTTTTCATTTATCGTGTATGTGCTCTTTATAATTCGCAGAGAGTTCTTCAATACGCTGGGTAAAGTGATTTCTTTTACACCCAAGAATTATTTTAAATTTTAATTTAACATTTTCTCGTTTTAGAACATTAGAAAAGTTTTTGTTTGTTTTTCCCTCTCATTTGACTTTTCATCGTCTGTGTTCCTCAAGTAGAATAAAGACTTGTGGTTGTCAGTAATAAACAAGCACAAAGTTTGATACTCCATATTATCGAGCATTTCAACATTGCTTGTTTTTATACTAATATTTAAATAAATGTTTTCATTTAAAAAGCTTTGTTTGAAACTCGGAAAATTTAACCGCACCGTCTTGTATGAGTGGTTTAAGTGGACTTTAAATTTTAAACACACTACTACAGACTACTTGTATTATCATCAGTTTTCCTAGAATTTCCTTAACTAAAAGCATCATTGTGCATGAATAACTACTTCTAGCTACCCGTTTTCAGTCGATAGAACACACAAAAGAGAATTCGCGGTGAGAACTGAAAAATGCATTTAAAAAATATAATAAATTGTAGTAAATAACAATCAAACATTGAAACAAAAGAAAAAATTTAAGAAAAATCTAAATTTTCTGTTTATCCAATCGCCACGAAACTTCACAGGATCACCCATGGGACTATTTTGAATAATGCCACAAAATTTGATCAAAATCGGTTGAGCTGTTTCGGAGTCTATAGGGAACAAACATACATACTTCCATTTTTATATATATCTATACATTAAAATGAAACATTACTTCTAATTTCTCATCTTGTGTATAACTTATGCATGAGTATAAAGTTGTGGATAAACTTAATATCGTTCTACCATATTGTGCATATAAGGTGCTTAACGTATTTATACGACACTATAATATATGAAAAGACACGTTTAATTCACTTGTTTGATTTGGTGCTTTAATATATATATTTTTTTTAATTTAACATTTTAACAAAAAAAAGGCGATTTTTCAAGCTTAACATGTTTATACGACAGTTTAACTGTTTTCACTAATGTGTACGTTAGGGTCAAAACATTTTTAATATCAAATTAAGATTAAATAGGGCCTCCTTGTACCTTTCGCACCTCAACTACTCGTTTCCTCATTGAGTTTAACAATTTTGCCAAAAGTGCAAGGTCCAAACTTCTCCATTCTTTTAAAATTGCATGTTTTAACTCTCCCACACTTTAAAGTATTTTGTTGTTGGCATAAACACGTCTGGTTAGGATGCCCCACAAATATCCAATCGGTTTTAAGTCCGGTGAGCAAACATTGTTTCCACCGAGCATGCCTCCAAGTACGCTTTTATTTGACGACTTGTGTGAATACGGGCGTTGTCATGCATAAAAATGTATGGATGTTCCCTATTTTCGGTTAAAAATGGGACCAAACTGTTCTCCAACACTTCCACATACTCAGTTCTATTCATTTTGGAGGAGACGAAGAGTAATGGCAGAGTACCTGCTCTTGAAAAAGTACCCCACACCATTACCGATCCTCCACCATAAGGTTCTTTCCTTAAATCCCTCCAGTACTGCCGAAATCCATCGGGACCATCCAAATTAAATTTTTTTCATCGGAAAAAATAACCTAATTAGAAATAAATTTGTAGTACACACTTTGTAAGAAGTGTTAAAAAGTTCTTACGTTCTTCTTGTGTCGAGGAAGCAAAGTCGGCGCTCTTTTCATTACACCTCTGAGAATATGTTCTGTTTTAATTAAGGTTCGCCAGATGGTCACATGAGATATTGGCGTGCTGCTAAGTGCAGCAAGTTGGTTGCATGAAGCTGTTGAGTTACTCGCTTTTTTCAATCACTTGTCGATCAGATATCTTTTGTTTGCTTCCAGAACTGCGCTTTGTTCCATAATTTATTGGATATTTCAAGAAACTGTTGATAACGCAGCGTGTTCGACGAATAAGACTTGAAATTTGACTAACATTGTGTCCAGACCCGTTATACGCGGATATTTTGCCTCTTTCGTCATCTGTCAGCCTTTTTGCACGAGGCATTTTTATAAAATTGGCAAAACGAAGTCAACACAATTTAAATAAATTCAAATGAGAAGCAAAAATAGCCACTACTTTCAGAATTAACACGATTACGGTTGCAGTGTTATCCAATTGCAATACGGTTAGAACTGTCACACATATGGCAACACCAACCAATGTTTGTAAACAAAAAAAAAAAAACAGCTGATAACGTTTTATTCAACTGTGAATTACAATAACAATATGCATCGTACATACTGTCACTTGTTGCCACGGTGGAGGAGACCAAAGTGTGTCTTATTGCCCACAGAACGTATCGCTATCGTCTTGTGGTCATTTTGCCGAATATGGCGACAGCGGTTTTATTAAAAGATTTGTATTATTACCACATATGGCAACTTTTTCCAATTTATGGACTAGCCCTGCCAACGTGTCGATAGGAATGGTAACTTACCGTTTTAGCGTTGCCACTTTTTCACACATACATAAAACACATACCAAAAAGACAAGATGATAAATGACTTTCTACACAATCTGGGGTATCACAGAAATCTCTTTCAATTTCGCAGTTATCACAGAAATATCTTTTAGACCTTTTGAAATCACCAGCCTTTTGCTAGGTGAAAATGTTGATTGGATATGTAAACTCATCAAATAAACAAAAAACATAAATTGCGCAATTTTTATCTGCAAATACTTAGAAATATATCGGGACGTTTAATAAATGTCGCGAGGATATACAGGACTACGAACATCTAGATCCTTCGAAAACATTGGTTACTGAAAGTAACAATGCAAAAGTTCACGAATTCATAAAAAGGAAATAGGAAATATTTCATAATTGAAGCCTTCTATTGTAGAACTACTAACATAAATGTCCTAATAGGAGTGCACGATTTAATTTAAAAATATAACATTGCTCTAACAAATCGATTGTTTCATGCGATGTGTGGCAAGTGGCCTCGTCTTGCTAAAACCACATATCGTCTAAAGCCATACAGTCCAGTTGAGACCTCAAGAACTCAGTTATCATATGTTCTTGTAACGAATGCTATTTACAGTCCCTTTATTTTCAAAGAAGTAAGGCTCAATCACGCCGTCTGCACTAAATCTGCACAAGATAGTTGCTCGTTTTGGATGCATTTGTTTCTGAAATTGCTCCGTTACCCTCAGATAAAACGTTGTTCAATTGTGTAGCGCTGCATTTTTAATAAGCGGAATAATCGTAGCTGGCAGCTGTCATATTTCAAAGCTGCCATTTGCACAGAAAAAAAAATTTGAATAATGCACTCTTGTTGGGCCAACCTTTATATGGTACTCTGCACAACCCATCAGTTCGTCGAAACTAACATAACCAAATAAAATATCATTCACTTCAAGTCGAACTCATAATGTATGACAGACCGCGCTCAGCATATTAATAACCCGTAACCAAATCCGAAAAAGCCCGTAATAAATTTTCAAAATTGCTTCAAGCGGAAGCGGATGCTGAAATTGAGCTCATTAACTGAAATTTATGCTGCATAGATGCTGATGTTGATGCCAGGACGACTGGGACTATGACTAGCACGGCTGTCAATATGGAGCGCGCTATGCATACAAAAAATAAGAACGGCTCGCAAAGTATTCAGTAAACGAATGAGTAACTGAACAATCAACATCATTATCAACAAATAATCTATTTGCTTTGATAGGTTTGTTTGTTCACAAATTTACAACCATTTCACTGTAGTATGTATTCGTATCAGTTCATATGAGTTCTGCTATTTCAGCTACTTACATAAGTATATCAAAAGTTTTGCAATGTTTTGAAGTAGCCAGAATTTCATACATTTTTGGAGTCTTTTTTTTGTTTGCTGCTCTTCAAGTTAGTGCGCCCTTTTTGATGCGATTTGATGCATAAATGTTTTTAAATTACACAAAATGAAGGAAACTCAAACACATAAAAAGGAACTTTTTTCACATTGCTAAATTCGTTTGAATTTATTAACCCATCAAAGGCACAGTTAGACTCGCATAAGTAACAATTTACAGCGATTTATGGCGAGTATACACAGCGATTCCAATGGAAGCCAAAAATGCCGGCAATGGTTTTAATTTAGCAAATAAATTTGGCGAATTACGAACAAACATAAATTACAGCAACAGTTCGCCAAAAGGGTTAAAACTGATACGAATACTGATACACTTGTATTGTATATTAAGATCTATGTATGTAGCTATACTGATATGTCTATATATACACTGTATAAGTCGGGTCGTGGTCCAGCCAAACTCTGTCCTATTTATGCGTGGCGCGCGAACTAAGCTTGAACTCATGACACGACACGATATGACTCGATTTCCTATGATTTCTATTCCGGCACAACGGAACTGAACTGCCAACTGAACTTAAAATTCGTTTTATCGTTTTTCAAACCTTTGGCAAATAAAGATTTTATTAGTTTACATCATCGCTGTCACGTGTTAACATGATTTGCTTGCTTGTAACTGGGTTTGCTGCGCGAAAGGACGACAACCTATCTGAACGCATCGCAGTTGGGATGAAAGAGAAAAAAAAATTGCTGCTAGTAGACCCAAAAATAAATTCGTTGGCAAAACAAATCTGCGTTGAATGAACATTGATTTGCTACGGTCGAAAAATAAAATTTGAAGAAAAAACACGTAAGGGTACTTTAACCGAGTGCCATGACTAAACTAAACCCTGCACATAGCCATTGATGAGCTATGACAAAAATGTCAAAATTTATTTCATATAAACAATTTAGATGGATAAACCCTACAAAACAAGACGCCTTAAAGACATAGAATATTTCATATATGGCTATGTTTTGTTTCAGTCGCATTCAATCACCTAAGGCTGACTATCGCTAGAAGCGATACGGCAATACTACCTATAACGCGCGGCAAACCACTGCTTGTACTTTTTATAGATCGCTCAAAAGTTGTCACAGTGGAAGCGATCCGAAAGCGAGTGCAAGCAATAAAGCAAGAGCAAAGCGAAAACGAAGCGAGAAAGCAGTTTCGACACTGCTTTCTCGCTTCGCATTGTTTCCGTTTTGTTGTTATCGTTTCGTATTTCCATGATTTTGTTTGTCGCTTCATTTCTCGTGACATCCTCTAGCTTATATCACAAAATTTTATCGCTTTAACCATCGCATCGTTTCTAGCGCCCACTCTGTCGTCAACCGAAGAGTTTCTAGATGTAAGCGATAATGGTTTGTATTTATAGCCAATGTACGTCACTTTATCTGATTTTGTTTAAATTTTCACTTATAGAGAAATTTGTCGAATATGTATAAATCATATTATTTTTTGAAAGTTTATATTTTCTTATCATTTCAACCAATCAGAACGCTATACGATATACCCTTCACACTATAGTCACCCCTTTCACAATAGTTTGCCACCATAAAAATCTACCGCCACGTTTCGGTTAATGTAATGTTTTATTTTGGAACTATCAAATTGAAACACTATTGAACCGAACTATGTGTAGCTTTCGTCCATAAGAAACCGCCGTAAGTAAAGAAGTTTTTTATACAATTGATATGAGTGTATAAGAGAAAAGACAGTTCCTAAGAAACCAGCAGTACGTTACAAACTTTTTGACACACTGATAATATAACATTTAAACCTATCAGTGAGTGGTATAAAAAACACACGCGTTCGCTTTACTTGAAATTTATGCACTCACACTCATATTTTGTGTTGTACAATGTGTGTAGTCTGAATTGCATGAACTGCTTTTTTGTTTATTTTTGAACGTAATTAGAAGAAGAATAATAGACAAGACATAACGAACAGAGAAATGAGAGGAACCAGGAGTCAAGGAAACTCTCCCCATCTGCAGCTGTCTAACAATCGCAAAATAAAGATTAAAATTCCTTACACCGTCGGGTACGCGTCACTGGAAGAGGAGGCCAGAAGGACTCTTAATAAGTCAGTCGGCGTAACCTAATCTGAATAATGTACTATTCTGATTTGATCGAATAAATGCAAT
The DNA here is from genome assembly GCA_035044765.1 of Leucophenga montana. Lineage (NCBI taxonomy): Eukaryota > Metazoa > Arthropoda > Insecta > Diptera > Drosophilidae > Leucophenga > Leucophenga montana. Next base: position 335,800 of record JAWNNQ010001731.1, read on the forward strand.
ATGGAAATATTTCGGGACAATTTGATAACTAATTTGGTAACAAAATTTCGAATTCATAAAATTTCGCAATGGATTCGAAACAAGCATATGCCAGTCGAAAATATTTATGAAGAATAACCAACGTTTTTGTTGTTTACTTTGTGTATATGCTTTAAAGAGTTACCAAAAATTGTTTTTATTGTGGTACAAACTTTGTGATAAACTAAATATACTTTTACGAAACTTTGCTTGAAGGGTATCTAAAAGGGTGCTGACTCCGGCTGTAAACATTTTATTGCTGCGTATCAAAGAGCTTTGTATCTTGATAGATGGCGTATAGATTTTATTTTGTCTTTGTGTGACAACTCTTTTATGCGTGTTTTTTTTTTTTCTTTTATGCTAAGTAAAGAGAGATTGCTTGTTTATAGAACAATATAAACTTCCATATATGTTTTTGAATAAATGTACAAATATAAAATATCTTTGGTACACACAAAGCAAAAATTCGCAAAGATACATATTCAAATCCTTCTATTATACACGCACAAAGCCACATTGCTATAATTACTTTGGGATTTTCGGTATTTCTCATTCAAAACTAAGTTCAGTATAAATATTTGGATCGGAAATTGTTATTAGAAACGTAGCAATATTTGGTATACCACAATTATTCTGTATGTGTACAAGTACATGCGCAACGAAATATGTATCTCACAGATATGCAGCTCCATCTGTATCTGTAACTATCAATACATGCAAGAATGCCTAAGCTGTTATTGTGCTGGGTGTGCCAATGGTACAAGCGAATTGAATGATTTTCTATTGCTCTTATCCGCTCGTTCATTCGATAGCTCGTACGGAGCTAAGTACGGAAATGAAGTCAACAATGCGTAACATTAAAAAGGATGAAAAACAGAAAACCAACTACATAAACAGATAGTCGACCACATGCAAAGGGATATTTTGTGGTTGCCATTGCTGGTTTTATACCGGCTTTAGTTACACAAATGCCAAAGTCGGACAGTTTTTGAACGCAATATTTCAGCTGGTAATTTCACTTCTCGATGCGAAAACCGATCGAAAATTAAATTGAATTAAGTGATTGCATGAAATTGGCATGAATCAATGAACAAAATACCTCAAAAAGTGTTTATATGCAACGCAAACACGCTCGAATAATACGAGAAGACTAACAAAAGTTCACAAACAAAAACTTCCGATGAAGTTCCATAAATGTATCCGAAACAGTTCTAAATGGTTTGCATATTCTGCAAAGAGTTTATTTCACAAACACAAATACAAGAGATATCACTCTGAATTAAACCGACAATTATAAAAAGTAAATTGGTTAATTGAAACGAATTACATAGATTTTAAAGTATTTCATTCTCTATTTCTGGAATTTCAAATTCACTGATTTAAACTAGAATATATACGGAGTGAATGTACCATTCCTAAACATTGAGTTTAAGTGATACTAGCGATAATATAGTGGTACTCCAGATAAGATAAAATATTGCGAAGGATGATGATGTAAGGTTGGCTCTTTTCAAAGCTTCAAGACTTACATAGCAAATGGTTTGCTGATGAACTGAGCTTTAATGTCAAGAAAATTCATGAAATAAAAACATTTCACTTACAATCGACAGCGTGCTCTTATTTTGTCAAGCGTCGGTCTGTTTTGTTGTTTACAAGCCTACGGAAGCATATCATTTTATGTCCCAGTTAAAAAAAGTTATCGAAATGGAATTGAAAAGCAACAGTGTTATTGCTTTGTATTTGGCTGGAAAATCTCAACCAGCCATTGTTAATTAACTACGTCATTTACTTTGATATCGGACCATTCGACGTTACAATGATACTGGTAGCTTCAAAAAACGCCATGGAGGTGGACATCCAAAAACAGAAACATCGGCAGAAATGTGAAGAAAGGTGAAGGCCAGAAATCAACGTAATCCAGGACAAAGCGCAGTTCAATTGACGTAAAAATTCAAAGTGTCTGCTAGTAGCAAAAATGAACTACGATTATTTGACTGTAAATATGTAATAGGCTTTTCGATAAACCTTTAAAATTTCATCACATTTAGAAACTTACCTGCTAAAAAAACACCTTTTTTATATATTTGAGTTGAAGAGGACTGTTCAAAAGTAATACACTTAATGCCAGGGGACGATGTATTTATTTATATATGTCTTCAGCTCAGGTCAATCTAGCCATGTACGTCATCGGTATCTCATTTTCACCGTCTAACTAAGAGATATTGGTTTTCAGAGACTATTTTACTATAAGGCTCTCTAGGTGCCGCTTTTTAAAAAGTTTATTTAAAAAGTATTATTTATTCGCAGCTGTTTTACTACAATGATAAATGGTATCTATCACACAATATTAAAGATATGGACTTCTATCTTGAAGTGTTATTAAGCGAATTCTCAAAACGAAGTTGAAAAATATTATTAATTAAGACTCCATCTCTCATGATTTTTTAAAG